>JAGPOW010000261.1:2873602-2900921 GCA_030014935.1 Caiman crocodilus
AAAAAAAATTAGAAGAAAAGGGTATCGACGGATAGCATTTTTGGTCTCTCCCTTCGCCTTCCCAACACAGACACGTCCTGTTGCAGAAAAGCAGCTGATTGATTGATTCTGTGGTACTCACCCAGGCTGGAAGGTGAACTTTCTTTTCATGCTTACATGGTGTAATGTTAATTTAAAGGTTTCGCTTCCTCCCTCGTGTGCTCTTCTCCCTGCTCGGCTCCTGGAGTTCGCCGCGTTTTATGGCCTTTGTTAAACAAACCACCGTGTGTGAGCTCATTCATCATCTGGGCTCCACCGGGTATAGCACGATGAAGGGGGTCTACCTCCTTTCCTGTCTCCGCTCTTCATTATCTCAAGCATGTTGAAGGAGGGGAGTTGAGGCCATGATACTGGCCCCTTTGGGGATGAGAGAAAAGGAAGGTCCTCTTGAGTGGCTCAAAGGGAGAGGATAGAAAGTTTCTACAGCAACTCCTTTCTCCCCGTGGGCTCAGTTGTGGCACTCCCTCCCGCCAGGCACATTTTTCGCGTGGCATAATGATTTTCCCCAAGTCCAGGCTGAGGATGGAGTGGTTGGGGAGATTCTGCGAGCAACGAACATGTCAATAAGCTGTCAGGAAGCAGCCCTATTCATCATGGTTATTGGGTAACTGCCAAGGACCCTACAGTAATCTGGTTGAGTTTCTTTTCTGCAAAATGAGTTTACAGTGATGAATAGCGTTTGCCGGGTAATTTAATAATATTAATGGGATCTCATTAGTTTTGCATTCATTTACATTCCTGAAGGTGTATCCCCTGCTGGCGCTCTTTGGAAAGACTGGGGCGGGGAGCAAAACCAATATCCTAATTCTTACACGTCCGTAAATACTCCCAATAAAGTAAAGCCTTTACTGCTCTTTATTGGTATTTTTTTTCTTTAATTTACCTTGCTCCTAGTATACTATGGCTTTATTTCCTGCACAGGCAGTAAAACCAATATTGTCTGTATTTTTAAAATGCCCTAAAGAAAGACGATATTGGAGTCAGAAATAGATTTCAGTATCACTACAATTACTATTATTACCCAAGGACCGGGGGTTAGGAATGCAACAGCTCACTTAAAATAAATCAGAGTTCTTACTTGTACGCAGGTATCCTCTTTATATATACACACATATATCATTAGCACCAGCAGTAAGGAAAAGTAGCAAGGATATCATCTGGGTTGACTCATGAAGACCGGAACTGGGGGCTGCTAGAACTACAAGTATAAGTCTTGAGATAAACTCTCAAGCTACAGTCTCACGCCCCAATGAACTGGCTCATGTAGCACACACTGACCACTGAGTGGCATTGGCAATCTCAATACGAGCCAGGGACTGAATAGGTGTCAGGGTATATGGGAACCAGTTGCTTTCCCTTGATTCACAAGCCACAATTAGTCCACAGCTGGCGTGAGTTAGAATAGCCTAGGGGCTGCTCTAATTGATGCCAGTCTTTGTGGCTCCTAAGAGACTAAAAAGCATCGATGAATTGGCAGAGCACATCCACCTATGTTCCAGCTTGCTCCCAATGTGCCCGCTCCACCTCAGCGAGGGAAAGCCGTTGGCGTACGAGCCAACCGCGCTGACTTTACGCCAGCTGAGAACTACCCAAGTGTTGGAGGGTTCTCCGTTCCCGTTAGAAAGGGATTTCACTGATTTGCTCCCACAGCTGGATATGAGAAAGACTGCACTGCCCTGGTTGTACTGGACCAGCTGCAGAAAAAGATGGAGGAGGCAATGCTTCAGCCACAACGTTCCAACACATTTACCGAGTCTTACAGCCCGGATCTGACAAATATTGGCACCCATTGAAGGAAATGCTCTGCCTCCAGCGAGCTTTGCGTCAGGATTCAAAATCATGGTCCTAGCAGTCTGTATTCGGGCCAAACTACTACTTCCGCCAAAGTCGCAGAAGCAGAGAAACATCGAGAAATGGGGTCACATCTAGTCCAACCCCTGCCTGAGGCAGGATCACCCCTATCCAAACCATCCCATACAAACCCTAATCTAAACTCGACAAAAGACTGCCGTCAACCATGACACAACACAGACTTAACACCCTAGCCCACCACAAATAAAGCAGGGAGAGCATGGCAGCCCATGTCCTGGCTCTATGAAAGGTTGTCAATGTATGTGCAAAAGATCCCAGGTAGAGAGTGCTACAAAGGAAGGCAAACTCCCTGCTCGTACTCCCTCTGTCCCAGCCCATATCAGTCCAACCATAGGGCAAAAACCTTCCTGGCTCCAAACATGGTGAGACGTCTGACCCTGAGCAGCGTCAGTGCAGGGCAGATCCTATTAGGCATCTAGTTGAGATCCTTTTCCACCCTGCTCAGGTAACTGAAAAGTAGTTGGCGCATCTATTTTCATAATGATTTTCTTCATTGAGGAAGAAACGACCTAACTCTAGTTCTTGCCAACCCGCCAGGCCTTGCTACTGACCCAGCCGTGCCACCGCACCCACACAGCACACATCATCACTGGACCAAACAATGCAGATGATAGCATCCAGGATCCATTCATCTGCTCCTCTACCAATGTCATATATGCCATCACCTGCTTACAGTGCTCATTGGATGGACAAGGGAACCCCGACTTGTGAAAGAGTGACTGGACACGGATTTGACATCACAAGACATGCAAGTGGAGTGGGGGGCAGAACAACTTAACCTCCCTGAACATCCTAGCACTGACCAAAGCATAGCTGATTTTAAACAGCAAAACTTTAAAAACTAACTTGAACGTGAAAAAAATAAGTCATCCACAGACTGGATTGTGTTAATCATGGTCTCAAAAGAAACTTAGGATTTTTCTCCCAATACCTGACTAACTTTTATAACCCCTGTGTCCCTACTTTGTTTATCCCTTTTGACATATTCAATCATAAAATCATAGAAGATGAGGGTGGGAAGGGACCTCAAGAGGTCACATCTAGTCCAACTCCCTGCTCAGAGAAGGACCAGCCCCGACTACATCATCCCTGACAAGGCTTTGTCTAGTCAGGTCTTGAAAACCTCCAAGGATAGAGATCCCATCACCTCTCTGGATAGCCTGTTCCAGTGTTTTACTGCCCTCCTAGCGAGAAAATTCCTTGTCCTGCCATCTGCCCCCACTGAGCCCAGCCCAGCTCCATCCTCTTTGCAGCCCCCCGGCAGGGAGGTGAAGGCTGCTATTCAATCCCCCTCGGTTTTCTCTTTGCCAAACTAAATCAGCCCAGTTCCCTCAGCCTCTCCTCACAAGTCATATAATCCCCAGTCCCTGAACCATTTCTGTTGTCCTCCAATTTGTCCACATCCTTTCTGTAGTGGGGAGCTCACAGCTGGACACAGGACTCCAGATGTGGCCTCCCCAGTGCTGAATAGAGGGGAACAATCACGTCCCTCGATCTGCCGGCGACGCTCCTACCGATGCAGCCCAGGATGCCAGTCACCTTCTTGGTACAAGGACATACTGCTGGCTCCTGCTCAGCTCCTTGTCCCCTGTCCCCCCAGGTCCTTTTCTGCAGAGCTGCTGCCCAGCCCGTCACCCCCAGCCTGCACCTGTCCATGGGATTGCTCCCTCCTAAGTGCAGGACTTTGCACTTGTCCTTGTTGAACCTCATGAGGTTTCTTTTGGCCCAGTCCTCCCATTTGTCCAGATCATTCGAATCCTAGCCCTACCCTCCACTGTATCTGCTACTCCCACCAGCTTGGTGTCATCTGCAGACTTGCTGAGGGTGCATTCAGTACCATCTTTGAAGTCACTGATGTAGACACTGAACACAACTGGCCCCAGGACCAACTCCTGGGGCACCCCACTTGATAGTGGCTGCCAGCTAGACTTTGAGCCATTGAGTAATACTCTCTGAGCTTGATGCTCCAGGCAGTTTTCTATACACCTTACAGCCCATTCATCCATCCCATACTTCTTTAGCTTGCCTGCAAGGATGCTGTGGGAGACTGAATCAAAAGGCTTTCTAAAGCCCAGGTAAACCACATCCACCAGTTTCCCTGCAGCCACAGAGCCACTCACCTCATCCTAGAAGGCAATCAGGTTAGTTAGGCGTGACTTGCCCTAGTGTACCCTTGATGACTTTTCCTAATCACCTTCTTCTCCTCTAAGTGCTTAGAAATAGATTCCTTGAGGATCTGCTCCATGATTTCTCCAAGGACTGAGGTGAGGCCGTCTGGTCTATAGTTTCCTATCCTCCTTTTTCCCTTTCTTAAAAATGGGCATTACGTTTGCCCTTTTCCAATCTTCCAGGACCTCTCCTAATAGCCATGAGTTTTCAAGATGATGGCTAGTGGCTCTGCAATCACTTCAGCCAACTTCCTCAGCACCCTCAGATGCATCCCATCTGGCCCCATGGACTTGTCCAACTTCTCTAAATAGTCCCTTAGCTGTTCTTTCATCACTGTTGGCTGCTCACCTCCCCCCCAGACTGTGCTACCTGGAACCTCCCTTGCCTGTGAAGATAGCCAAAAAAGGCCTTGAGCATGTCAGCCTTTTCTGCACCCTCTGTCACAAGGTTGCCTCCCCATTCAGTAAGGAACCCACACTTTCCCTGATCCTCTTCTTGCTACTGACGTACTTGTACCAAGAGGAGGATCCACCTTTGTCTCACAGCAGCACCACCTCTCTCCATCTTTTGTATTAATTTCCCATATATTTAAAACCTCTGCTTTCTGCAAGTCCACTCCTAGTGCTTGAGGAAGTAGGCCACTGCCTAGGAAAGCATCTCTAAGGTGCTTCCCTGCCCTGCCCTCCACTTGACTTCAACCTAAGAGTGAAGTTACAAATTACATTTAGATCATACTAAGGGCACTTAAAATGTTAGTGTCTGCTCAAGACAGCTCATGAACTCAGACTAAGTGCCCTCTGAGTATCTCAAAGTTATGCCACTTCAGGCAAGGGATAAGTCTGGGCCATGCTATCTGGCTTGTTTTAGGATAACTTGAGGCCTCCCCAGAAATAAAACCAGGAATTTTCAGTCCTCTGACATCTCCCACTTGCCACCTGACCCAGAGCAGGGATAGGAGCCAGGTCTCCTGGCTCCTCACCACAACCATGCTCACCAGCCTTCTAGGGGCAAGTCAGAGCTGTGAAGGCAAGAAACAGTATTGACCCTGAATGTGCAACCGCTCACAGCATGTTCTAACTTTAATACCAACTAACAAGCCACAGATTTAGTACGGTCTAAATGTAACATATATGTTCACCCTCAAAATACAGATCACTCATGCTCTCGCTTCATTCTCGCTTTGGGACTAAGCCTCAAGTTGGCCTTGCTGAAGCATCAACAGTAGATATTGCTCACACAAAGGCTTTGCTAAAGCAGTGGCCGGGGTATGCCTGATCGGCAAACCTGATTGATACATGAGCACCTTACACAATCAAAACTTGGCACGTGGGCCAGATGTGCACCCCTGCTAGAAGATGGGAGGGGGATGAAATGCAGGATAGTCTGATGCCTGTGATGAGACTAGAACAGGAACACCCAGAAAGGATCCCACAAAGCAACAATACACATGTAATGTGATATGTAATAAATTCTGATCAGTGTATAAAAGGAGGGTTGGAAAGAATGGGAACGTTGTAGGAGCGTACAAGAGCCCACGTGATGTTGTGCCAACTACCTTGTCACTGGCACATATGTGCCGGCACCTGATCTGATTTATTTAAGCCAAAATGTGTTAGGGCTTGTAGACAATAAACCTGCCCAAATCTTGGCCATGACCTGAGTGTGAAAAGGAAGGTTCTGGGGCTGAAGGGGGTACCAGGGAGGGAAATAATTCCCGTGTACTTACCCCACGTGAAGGACCAAAGGATACTCACCTAGGGTGTCCCCTCAGCCTTGGGCATGTGCCTGATCAGAATACGGCGGGAGCTCCCAGTCCATCCCGCTCAGCTTTAGCACCTTGGCAGCTGAGGCAGATTGGTGCAGATCCATGGTCAGAGCAAAATCCAGGGGCCATGGGCAGAACTGGGGGGTGGACAGAAGGAAGATGGAAGACCACAGACAGGATGGAGGTTGGAATGGTTCGATCTGGGACTGACGTCCCCAGGAGCCAGGGTGAAAGCCCCATCAGGTCCCGGAGGGTGAGGGGAGCACGCACTAAAAGAGTGAGAAAAGAAAGGAAGGAGAACAAGAAGAAAAGAGTAAACAAATGCAATATAAGAGGGGCGGACGCGCCACTGGCTTGTTTGTTTTCAGTAATGCAGATTGATCACCACGGGCCACCC
Organism: Caiman crocodilus; assembly: GCA_030014935.1. Classification (NCBI taxonomy): domain Eukaryota; kingdom Metazoa; phylum Chordata; order Crocodylia; family Alligatoridae; genus Caiman; species Caiman crocodilus. The sequence goes on from JAGPOW010000261.1 coordinate 2,879,845, forward strand.
ATTAAGCCAGACGCGGCCACGATAGAAAGGAAAAAAAAGGGACAGAGGGAGAGACTGTTAAGAGAAAACAAAATTCTGTTCACTGGGACCCTGCGGGTCAGGCCTCAGGGAAGGAAGGAAGCTATCACCTGATAGAGAGAGAGAGGAAAGAAGGCAACAGTCTCCCACATCTTATCTTTTTCTCGTCTGTTTATGTTGGCTTATCATTGGCCGCAGGCTGCCAATTAAGCTGTGTGCGGCTGCAATCAGTAAGGGAAGCAAAGGGAACTTCCCATTTGCCTGCAGGCATGGAAGAGTCAACACTGGTGAGGCAACAACTTAAGCCAATGGGTCATCCAGGACCCAACCCCTGGAGAAGAAATTCGACCTGCATCATAATAAAAAGAAAAGAGAGAGGAAAAAGAAAAAACAAGAATCTTTTCATCTGGTCATTTCATCATTCCCTCAGTTTTTCTTGGGTTTTTTTGTTTTTTCTTTTTCAAGCAGGCACTGGAAAAGTACTGAGAGGCTCTGGAGGGTCAATCCCAAGATGATCGGAGGGTGGTGCTTTATAGGTCTGAAGGGACTGTGTTTCCTACCCCACCCCTTTTTTTTCTCCCTTTGTTTTTTTAATTTAAGTTGATTCTCTGAGAGTGGGGACAGTAAAAGAGCCCTGTATTCAAGGGGCAGGTAGGGCAAAATGCCTAAAGAAACACTGGTCCCCACGGTTGACTTTGAGCCTCAGGGCTGGAGACTTGGCAGGACAATCTCCTCTTTTGTGAATGTCAAGTAACAGGGACTAGGCTGCTGGGGGGGGGGTAGACTCATATTAGCTAAGAAAGGGATCTGACTCCCAAAAAACATGCAGTAGAAGCAGCATCCAAGGTGTGGTAGAGGTGAGGTGTAGGGGAGGTGGAGCTCAACAAAGAGATTTCCCCATCAGGCTGGAGCAGTCTCTCCATGGAACCATCTCCCAAATAAAGAAAAATCAAAGTCATTGTGGTTGAAGACAACTGATGGTGGAAGAGTAGAGGATAAGCATGGCAGGAATAATTGTCTTGCTACTGTTGCTGTAGAATTGATGTATGATCAATTAAAATAATTAGACACATACAACTCAGCAGCACCAGATGATCTCCAACCAAGAGTGCTGACGAAGCTCGCCGAGGTCATTGCAAAGCCCCTGGCAAAACTTTTCCATAATTCATGGCATGCTGGAGAATTCCCTGAGGACTGGAAGAGGGTCAATGTTGTGTCCATTCACATGAAGGGCAGGAGGGAGGACCTGGGTAACTATAGGCCAATCAGCCTAATGTCCATCCTAGGGAAAATCCTAGAAAAGTCCATCAGGGAGTCTATCTGCAGTAAGCTTGCAGAAGGTAAGATGCTGAATGACAGTGAGCATGGCTTTGTTGTGGCCAGGTCTTGCCTTACCAATCTCATCTCCTTCTATGACCAGGTAACTTGCCACCTGGACACGAGAGAGCAGGTTGACATTGTATATCTTGACTTTCAAAAAGCCTTTGATCTAGTATCTCAAAATGTCCTTATGAGAAAATTGCAGGATTGTGGGGTTAACTCCAAGACAGTCAGGTGGGTGAGAAACTGGCTGCAGGATAGGACCCAGAGAGTCATAGTGAACAGATCTGTGTCATCCTGGTGAGAAGTGGGCAGTGGTGTCAGTGAGGGCTGACAGCTTTATTAATGATTTGGTGAAAAGATCACTGGCCAAGTTTGCAGATGACACCAAGTTATAAGGAAGCATGGTCACACTTGAAGATAAGTTATAGATGCAGGTCAGCTGTACAGCCTGGCAAGTTGGGCAAATCAGAATCTGGTGAAGTTCAGTGTCGGGAAATGTGAAGTGCTCCACCTCGGGACAAGCAACCCCCAACACACCTACAGGTTTAGTGGCACCAAACTGACCAGCACCATGAATGAACGGGACCTGGGCTGTGCACTGCTCTAGCCAGTAGGGCAAATCATACTCTGGCATGCATCAACCGATACATCTCCAGCAAAACGAAGGAGGTGATTCTTCCACCCTACTCAGCACTGGCAAGACCACATCTGGAGTACTGTGTCCAGTTCTGGGCATCATACTTCAACAAGGATGTGGACAAGCTTAAGATAGTCCAAAGAAGAGCCACTCATATGATCAGAGTCTTAAGAGGCAAGCCATCTGAGGAAAGGCTGAGGCACCTGGGACTCATCAGCCTGAGGAAAGGAAGGCTAAGAGGGCCTGGTAGCAGCTTACCGCTACACTAGGGGAGTACGTCAAAGGCTTGGTGAGCAACTGTTCACCAGGGCACCTGAGTGGAAAACCAGGAGTAATGGCCACAGACTTCTGGAAGATCGATTCAGGCTTAACATTAGGAAAAGCTTCTTCACAGTCAGTGTGTCCAGGATGTGGAATAAGCTTCCTCCAGAGGTGTTGCAGTCACCTACGCTGGAAATCCTCAAGAAGTCAATTATCATGGTGTGCCATGACCAGTGGGGTCCCCCAAGGCTCCACCCTTGGGCCTATACTCTTTAACGTCTTTATTAATGATGTAGACATTGGTATCAGAAGCAGACTAGCCAAGTTCGCCAATGACACCAAAATTTGAGGTAAAGCGTCCACACCTGAGGATAGGCTGGTGATCCAGGCCAGACTTGACAGGCTCGGAAAATGGGCGGACGAGAACCTGATGGCGTTCAAAACTGAAAAATGCAAGGTACTCCACCGTGGGAAGAAAAACCCACAGCATGCTTATAGGCTCGACAGTGCTATGCTTTCTAGCACCACAGCCGAAAGGGACTTGGGGGTCACGATTGACCACAAGATGAATATGAGCCACCAACACGATGTTGCAGCTGGCAAAGTGAGCAAAACTCTGGCTTTCGTCCATAGATGCTTCTCAAGTAAATCCCAGGACATCACCCTCCCGCTGTACTCAGCCCTGGTGAGTCCGCAGCTGGAGTAGCGTCCAGTTCTGGGCTCCACAATTTAACTAGGATGTGGAGAAGCTTGAGAGAGTCCACGCACGTGATCAGAGGGCAGGAGAGCAGGCCTTATGAAGAGCAGCTGAGAGCTATGGGACTCTTCAGCCTGGAAAAGCACAGGCTCGGGGGGACCTGGTGGCTGCCTATAAGTACATCGGGGTGTGCATCAGGATCTGGGGGAACACCTGTTCATGAGAGCGCCCCAAGGGATGACAAGGTTAAATGGTCACAAACTCCTCCAAGACCATTTCAGGCTGGACTTCTTTACTGGAAAAACTTCTTTACTGCCCGAGTCCCCAAGGCCTGGAATAGGCTCCCTCCAGAGGTGGTGCAGGCACCTCCTCTGGACTCGTTTAAGAAACATTTGGATGTTTATCTTGCTGGGATACTTCGACCCGAGCTGACGGGGCAGGGAACTGATTTTCCAAGGTCCCTTCCAGCCCTAATGTCTATGAAATCATGAAGAGGAGACTAGACAGTCACCTCGCTGGGGTCACCTGACCCCAGTTGTCTTTCCTGATTGGTGCAGGGGACCGGATCCGATAATCTTCCGAAGTCCCTTCTGGCCTTCCAATCTGCGAATCTATGAATCTAAGACAGTTGCGGAGGGGACGTCAGCACCTCCTTAGCCATGCACAGAGCAGACACCAACCAGAAAGGGACCGAGACCCCATAGCACCTACTCGCGGCTCTGTGGTTGTTCTTTAAGAAAAGATTGGTCTTGTAATCTCCTGGCTGCAACTTTTGCCGGCACTGAGCCTTCACCACCGACAAGACATCATTGACACCTGACATGAAGACAACAGAAACGATGACACTGGTGACCCCTGACACCGCAAGAGCAGCAAGGCTTTGGAGGACCCACTCAACTTTGGCATTAACAGGTTTTCAGTGACTTCAGCAGAGTGGAAAGGATCGCATTTAGATGCCTGAGAACTACTTCAGCCGTGGACCAATGTAACATTTGAAGCTTTTCAAGTGTTTCAGACATACCATGCCATGAGCCACCTTTGCCCCCTGCACTGTCTCCTGGCTGGAGAGTATATGGCTGCATACAGCCATGATGATTTTCAAGGGCTAGGGGCTGTGCGTATCTATAATATTTCCAAGTTGGACATGTTTTCAATGTTACATCTGTCTGCACCCTCAAATGCCTATAGGTGGAATAGGACCCGGGCCTGAAAGTTTAATCATTCACCTCCTTGGTGCCAGGATTTTACCTGCTATGGTTTCAATAGCATTTTGCCTGCGTTAGGCCTGGATGGAAATAAAATACAGGTCTCAGGGGCCGGCCACCAGCAATCAGCAAAGCCTTCTTAGTGTGTTTTTTGTGTGCTCTGGAGATCACTGAAGGAATGTCCCCTGCTCCATATTTTCCAGCATTTAGTCTAGTCCAATTTTTAAGGTAAACAGCAAAGTTAAAATAACGAGAATAAATCCCAGAACTATGCTCTAGCTGTGCTACGGCAGCAATCGGCACTGAAATATGTTTCAACTTTTTCATTAAATTCCATTTCCCCCATTGTGAAATCCTCCTGCCCTTTCTGGCTCGATGGAGACATCCCAGCATGAATCATGCCATGGCATTATCGATAGGAATAACAGTATCCAAGCGGAGTACCACTCTCAGGTGTTCCTAGCCAGCTAAGAAGTTTCCGAGGACTTCACAGAGGGGGAAATTAATGGAAAAGTTAAGTTAAAACTTATTTGAAATAAGAAAGAAGTGGAGATATAATTCTGGGCTAAATGCTCCCATCGCCCCACTAGTGGGGACACCCAGCTCACATTACTGAACGTAACTCAATTTTCTGTGCAAGTGAGGAAGCTTCCACGGGTTCCCTTGGGAGACCGATCTATAGGCTGTTAGTCCTCGCTGCTATACTTCCCTGCTGTTCAGCTCCTTTAAATTCATCCAATTTCTTACCTAACAATACTACCTGGCATCACCTTAATAATTCCTTTCCCTCCTTGGTACGTCTGCTAGAGCTGAACAGGGAACAAGTTCTTTTCCTATTTTTTTTTTTAAAAAAATGGCAAAAAGAACTTTTTCTCTGCATTTGCAACAAGGTTTTTCAATTTTTACTATAAATACAACACGCTAGCAACTGATCCCCTCCCACCCACACGCGCACATTTTTTATGTGGTCATTTCTGGATTAAAGTTTGGTGGGGGAGAGGGAAAAATGGAAATATTTCTGTTTTTGTCGATGATGCAGCAACGTTTTAGACAGAAATGATCGTTTTGGGAGAATTGGGGTTTCGTCACCAGAGGCCACTTTCCGTGGAACAAACATGGATGGAAAAGGTTTGATCAGCTCTGGTATACGTTTGAGAAAAGAATGAAATCAGAGTCATGCTAATGACCTCTTCATTTTCATTGTCCATATTTCATGCCATTTTTGCACCAGAAGGGTGAATAATTCAACAGATCTGAGTAATGAATCATTTTCTCATCTCAAGGTGGCTGCAGTGCCTGATGATTAATATTGATTTATTTATTATTTATAACAGTCTTAACCAGGTCGAGGCCCCACTGCGCGATGCACGTACAGTACAAACATGTAATAAATAACAGTTCCTGCCCCAAAGAGCTTGCAGACGGAGCGCTCTATAGTCAGGTCACAGCCCTGGGTAGATATTTATCCTGAAAGAGCTGTTCAAGTCTTTCAGGTGCCAGCCAAGAAAACAGATATTGATGGAAAGATGATGGCAACTCTGTTCCGTAGGTGACCGTGCTTGCTTAATGAATATCTATAAATATTCCTTCCCACTCCTTCAAAAACCAGAAGGTCTCAGTTTGTCAAACCATCCCCATGTCACCTGACAAATATTAGCAGTGCGGATTTTCTGTAAACATGAGTGCCGTTAAGAGAGGCTAAGAAGCTTACCGAGAGAGTAATGATCTGTTTACTTGTAGCTCGTGTAATGTTATTCAATTGCTATCTGCCCGTGTGCCGCAGAGAGCTCCAGGCAACCGGTCCACGGTCAACGTGGAAGACAAAGCTGGAAAGCAAGCTGTACGGGATCCTGTTTCATGAGTGGGCACGTCTACACGTGCACTTTAATGCGCATTAACCTATTTTCATGTGCACCACAAAAAAACCCTGCGTGCTTTCACTATGTTCATTAAAATAAGCTAAGGCGCCTTTTTCTAGTACCTCACAATGGAGGTGCTAATTTGAATCAGCATTAGTGAATGCGCCCGATGTTACTTAAACATGTGTCTTGTTTAAAAACCAGCAATTCCATACAGCACGAGAGAAGCAAGGTCATTTATAGATTCATAGATTATAGATTATAGAGTTGGAAGGGACCCAATGGATCATCGTGTCCGACCCCCTGCCCCAGGAGGAAAGAGGACCACGGTCAGATAGATTGTCAAGCCTCCTCTTGAAGACCTCCAAGTAGCAGGCATTGTCATGTACCTTGTTGATGACTTTTACCCAGATGAATCTGACTACCGACATTACTATTAGAAGCATGGCCTGTGTAGCAAACCACCCCTTCCAACTCTCTAGTCACTGAAGGGAAACTCAATTCCAGATGCTTTGCGAAGGTCTGATTTCATGCAGCAGGAGGCTGTGAGCAATGAATGTGCGCTCTACCCTTGCACACCAGTTGGGCTTCCCCCACGTACTGACTTTTGCAGGGCTATCAAAAGCATGATATTCTTCACTGATACAACACTTGTCATCCTCAGCTCCCAAACCTGATCAAAGACAGCAAGTCAACCTGAGTAAATAGGGACAATACAGTTATCCCCATTTTACAGAGAGAGCCAGAGAGATTACAGTCAGTTTGCTCCCCTCGGTCAGATAGACAAGATGGAGCCTGAAATAAAAGCCAGGGCTCCAGGCTTCCAGCACCCCAGTCCATTAGACCAGTGGTATACAGCCAGCTTCATCCGGCTAACTGGATACTCCCTCCCAGATAGCAACAGGAAAAGGACAAGACTGGCATGGTCTCTCAGGAGCTCATAGCTCAATGGTTGAAAACTCTTGCAATGAACCATACCACTGCTACATGCCTTACTTACTTTGAGGAAAACCATTTTGCCCTTGAGACAGAAAATCAACAGAAACAGAAGGAAAAGATATAAGACCAAGAAATCTGCGGTCAGACCTTCCCCTTAACCACCACCTGCGGCATTTGCCAGAGAGTCTGGCTCGAGGCTCAGCCTCAGCCATCAACGGATGCATTTACAACCCTTCACTTCATCCATGGGAGTGATCATCCTCGACCGCGATGAATCACCGACAATGAAGAGCAAAAGCTACATGCCTCAAGCTGAGAGACTATTAATGAAGTCCCCACTAGGGACTATTAATGAACTTCCTTTCCTCCAATCATGCGCATGGCTCTTCTCTGGACTCTCTCAAGCTTCTCCACATCCTTTTTTAATTGTGGAGCCCAAAACTGGACACAGTGCTCCAGCTGCGGCCTCACCAAGGCTGAGGACAAGGGGAGAATGATGTCCCAGGATTTGCTTGAGAAGCATCTATGGATGCAAGCCAGTGTTTTGCTCACTTTATCAGCTGCAGCATCACACTGCAGGCTCATGTTCATCTTCTGGTCAATCCTGACCCCCAAGTCTCTTTCATCCATAGTACTAGCCAGCGTAGCACTATAAGCATGCGGCAGGTTTTTTCCCCAAGGTGGAGAATCTTGCATTTTTCAGTGTTAAACACCATCAGGTTTTTGTCCACTCATTTCATGAGCCTGTCCGGGTCAGCCTGGATCATCCGCCTGTCTTCAGGTGTGGATGCTTTACCCCAGAGTTTGGTATCATCGGCAAACTTGGCCAGTCTGCTTCTGACTTGAATGTCCACATCATTGATGAAGATGTTGAACAATATAGGTCCAAGGACAGAGCCTTGAGGGACCCCACTGGTCGCAGGGCACTATGATGATTGACTTCCATCAACCACAACCCTCTGGGTTTGACCACGGAGCCAATTCCCCAGCCAGCTGATCATGGTGGACCCAAGGCCACAGTTAGCCAACTTTGCCAAGGGGTGATCATGGGATACCAGATTGAAGGCTTTTTCTGTCAAGATATATGACATCAATCTCCTTCCCCTTGTACAGGTGATGGTTCATGTGGTCATAAAAGGAAATAAGATTGGTCAAGCAAGACCTACCCACAACAAACCCGTGCTGGCTATCCTTTAGGATGTCAGCATTGGCCAATCCATTAAGAATGGTCTCTTTGATAACCTTTTCTAAAACCTTTCCCAGGATGGAGGTCAGGGTGATGGGCCTGTAGTTTGCTGAATCCACTTTCCTCCCTTTCTTGAAGATAGGCACCACATCGGCCTTCCTCCAATCTTCAGGCACTTCACCGGAGCACCAGGATTGCTCGAAGATCTGTGCCAGGGGCTGGGCTGTGATGCTCACCAGCTCCTTCAGTACCCTGGGGTGTAAGGTGTCAGGGCCGGCTGACGACGGTGTCCAGCCTCTCAAGATGTTCCTTCACAAAGTCAGCATTGATGGAGGGCAGGGAATCTCCCTCACCTGGGCCTCCCTACCCTGTAATGGGCATGGGCATCCCGTTGGACTGGTGAAAGACCGACACAAAATACCCATTTAATAGGTTGGCTTTTTCCTGGGTGTTAGTTGTCAGTTGTCCCATCTGGTTTAGCAGGGGTTCAATGTTCCCTTGCTTTTCCTCTAGCTCCACACACATCTAAAAAAGGACTTTTTATTGTCTTTGATACATGTAGCCAGTTGGAGTTCTGTCGCAGACTTGATTTCCTGGTTCATCCCTGCAGGAGCAGACCCGTGCAAAGTATCCCTCCTTGGCAGTGGTTCCAGTCCTCCATCCTTTGTAGGCCTTTCTTTTTTGCTGCAGGAGGTCCACTAGTTCCCTGGAGAGCCATGAGGGCTGCTGTGCCCTTTTGCTGCCTTTCCTCTGAGATGGAATAGCTTAGCTTACGCATCAAGGATCGCTCCTTTGAGGAGCAACCACTCTTCCTGAACTCCCCGCCCCTTGGGGTCATGGTCCCTTAGGGCCTCACCAACAAACCTTAGCTTGTCAAAGTCGACGTTTCTAAAGTCAAGGATTTCTATATTGCTGACTGACTTGCCAGCTTTAAGGCAGATGGTGAAGGTTATCAGCTCGTGGTCACTGTCGACCAGCTTCCCATTGATCACTAGGTCACCAATTAGGTCATCCTGAGGAGCCAGTACCAGGTCAAGCAGCACTTTACCTCTAGTTGGCCCGTAGACTTCTTGAGTCAGATAGGGGTCATCCATGCATGATAGGAAGCTTTGCAACCACTCAGATTTGGCTGAGCATTCCTCCCACAAGATGTCTGGGTAGTTGAAGTGACAACCATGACAACCATGGACCAGGAGCATGCAGCCTCAGCCAATTCCCTGGCAAACTCCTGGTCAAGCTCTTGACTTTGGGTGGGAGGTCTGTAGTAAATTCCCACCACTGTACCCACCACTGTGTCCCCTGTGCCATGTTCCCCACGGATTTTAACCCAGAGGGTCTCCAGTCATCTACCCTGGTCACCAATATTGGCTTGCAGAGACGTATAGCTCTCCTTGACATAGAGAGCTACACCCCCACCCCTTCCACCATCGTGAATATAGATCTGATAGCTACGTTCACCTCTGTCGTATCCTCTGCACTCCCACTCCTTCTCTTGTTTCTGCCTCTACCTCTTCAAAGTCACCCTACCTCACCTCACATCCATTGCCCTCCCACACACCTTCCTGCCTGCCTTTCTCTTGCTGTTGGTGGAAAAGATCATGGTTAACCACAACCTCTTCCTATGTTGCTTCCCTCTGGCTCCTAGTTCTCCCAGGATCCATTTCTCCATCTCCTGGGTTGCTCTCTCTGAAGAAGGCCTCTCCTTCTCTCAGATCCCTGTCCTGCATCAGGCTGGGCTGGGTAGCTGGGTTTCTCTCTACTCATTCCTGCCATCTCCAACATTTCAGACAAACCTCAGAAGCCATTCTCACCAACATCTCCAGTGACTTTTATCTAGAAATATCTCAAAAGATCAAGCCACCCTCAATATCTGAATCCTGATAACCACTTGCAACACATTTGACCATACTCTTTCCCTCAAAAACCTGTTTCCCTTGGCTCCCATCACTCTGCCCTCTGCTTCTGGTCCTACCTCTCCAAAGGCTCCTTCATCATCCTTCTCATCTTCCATCTTTCCAGGGTGAAATCTTGCCTTGCCTGTCATGGATAGGAAGCCATCTGCTCAGTCTCTTTTTCTGCCCACCAGCCCAAAACCTCCCTCCCATCTCCAAGCCCAGTCACTGTGGAAAATACTACCCACCATTCAGGTCCGTAATGCACGTCCGAGTTGAGGAGGATGCCTATCTTCGGAGCCTCCCATCCAGGCTATGCCTCAATCTTGCAGATCCGGATCATCAAAGCCATCACCCATTCAGAATAATAATACCCCGATGCACCACCGTGACCAACTTTCCCTTCCTTGGGGTTTGTACCCTGAGAGGCTCTGCTGATTGATGACAGTTATATCTCCCTTTGACCAGGGTGCATATCATTAGTTTCCTCATGACTCATCCCAACAGCCCTTCAAGCATTTGTGTCTCCTAGAGCAATTCATCCAAAGCTTCCCAGGATACAATCATTCTAGCCCTGTTTCCTTTGCTGTCATCTTGCCCAGCCAGATGTTTGGGGTAAAAGCATTTAAATTCATCTATTTGGAGTTACATAGAGTTGTCTACAATAACCGTGACTTGACAGAGCCTTTTCCTATCCCATGTTCTTAAATGCACACATAGCAGAATTAAAACATCGTTGATCCTCGCTCTACGCAAGCATCAAAAATACGAGTGGAAAATGCTGAGCCCTCCTTGTGAATTCATTTTGTCCCTTCTTTATTGTCTCTGTTTTTCAGGATGGGAATGAATCTCTTTGAAATCCACTTGACAGTTTTGAACATTTCCCCCGGCTAAAGCAAAGCCCAAAGGACAGGTCCATCAGCATTTTGTGTACCTAGTCAAAAAGGAAGTACCTATATATGTGCAAATAGCTAATAAGCAGGTAATGTACCTGCAGATGAGAATCCAAAATAGGAATTATAGTTCATAGACTTCGTAAGGTCAATATATATTCTTGGGCAGTGCAAATGGCTTTTCACCTCAGTTAATCTCCAGCTTCGTAGACAACAGGACCAATAGTCAGCCTTAGCGTTTCTCATATACCACTGTGCACACCAACCATCAACCTTTTAACTGACAAGCGGGAAATTCACAGACCCGTTGCAGAATACTTGTGGCTTCATGGATCACCAGTGATCTTCAGGCCGTACGTTGGGAACCACCACTTCGCATGCAGCTATTAACTCCGACCCACACACCTAGGGGCATAATCTAGAAGGGACACAAAGTCCAGCGCCGCACTATCATAGATGACCACATCACATAATCCTGGTCATAAATATATCAAGCTCCCATTGTCCCTTATCTTACAACCACTGGAGTTTGGTCATCTTAATGTGCACGTGCAAATCCCAGAAAGCCACACAGGGCAAGAGAAAGTCCAGCCCGTGCAGGCCCTGGCCTGAGATCCACAAAGTCCATCAGAAGTTGCTTCTTTCTAAAGAGGTCACGACTGTACTGAGAGGAGTTACACAAGCATCGTTCCAGTTTGTGCTCCGGCTCTGACACCTCCCACCCAGTTTCAGACCTTGTGTTCTCAGCTTCAGTGGGGCTGCAGATGTACCATTAAGTGAGAGCTTCAGGAAGACCTTTATAAGCCAGCTGAAACCTCTCAGGTTGTATTTTTAGCACGGCACATCTTGAAACTCGGCTCTGGGATTTACTACTGGAATTTCTCATTAACACTCCTGCACTGTTACTCAGGCAAAAGAGCACGGGGAGCCAGGGAAGAGGCTATGTGCAGCAAGCCACAAGCAGAAGGCATGACTTTCCTTTTGCATATCGGGAGCATGAGCATGCATGCACCTACTGAACCTTTTGCACTCCATCGGCCTCCTTGCAATTCATTCTGACTTACACTAGGATAAAGGGAAGAGGAGGGGTCTGATGGTACAAGAGTCGCGGTGACAAAATAGTGCCAGAGGCGGGAGGTCAAGCCTTGCTGTGGCCCTGCACTGAAGTCGAGCCTGAGTTCACCCAGCTGTAAAGGAGTCCTGGCCCTTCCAGCTAGCAACATCACCCATGCCTTTGGTTTAGGGAAACCAGCATGCTTCAACCAGCGTGGCCTCACGGCATCACTTGGATGAACTTTTTTTTTAAGGGGGGAAGGGTCAAGGGCCCCAAACTCTGTTTTTTAACAGATTTTTTTCAAATAATCCAGGTGAGTGCCGGGCTACACAACGTCTCTGCTCTTAAAGGAAAAGGTGTCTGTTCAACCAGGCAATCAGGTCTTGTGGTAGAGATGATATCTTTTATTAGACCAACAAGATTTTTTTGCAAAAAAAAAAAAAATTCTTCAATTCTTGTAGAACAAGATAGCCTAACCCCTACAGCTGGCGAAAGTAAGAAGTGCTTTGCTTCCCAAGGATGCTGACAGGGGCTGGTAGATGCTCTGCCTCCCTGAATCTAACCAGCACCAAACAGACCCAGCCTGGATGCTCGCAGAGCATTGCTAAGGGCCTTGTCCCTTCCCTGCTGCAGCCCACGGCCCGCTCAACACCCGGACTTCTTGTCCCACGATCGATTTGCACCAGTCTGATTCAAAACAGGGGCTTCTGGGTAGTTGAGGCTGGTCTCTGAGATCCACCAGACCACCGAGCCACCAAATCATCTGCAGACAGTGAACTTTGCTGTGCATTAAGTGAAGAAAAGGGAGACTGAGCGAGCGCCACTGAGGTGGGAGCGTGGAGCCGGGCGCTCTGTCAGCTATTAGTGAGCTGAAGCAAATACAATCAATTTACTGAATGACGTGAACCTATTACAAGGAAGAGAAAAGCATCCCGAGCACCCAGCTGAGCAGGAGGTACCGACCTTGTGCCAGAGTAACCCCCTTCCCCATGCTGTCTGCCTTACCTGTGCTGGGTGTTGCTGCCCTGTGAAGGTGCAGAAGTTAGGAGAGATTGTCTTGGATCTTACAGGCAGGGAAACAGAGGCAATGGTAGGGCCTGAAGCCAGACTGGGTAAACTGAGGCCAGCAGAGAGGTCACAGAGCCGAAGCAGAAGGAAGGGGTCGGCTGCAAAGACCTGGGAAACTGTGGAGACGTTCAAGCAGCCAACATCCTTCCTAGTACTAAAGTTATCTCTTGACTTTAAGAAACCTATTGGTAACAACCTCTGGAGAAGTACCCTGTGGCCGGAGGGTGAATGCAGCTCCCCAGAGACTTGGGCCCCAGGCAGGGAGCAAGTCAGGGCCGCACGCAGGGAAGAGGGTGGCAAGCGTGGAGCGAAGCAGCGCGGCACCGGCTAGACCTGCATGTGCCTGGGAGCTCGCAAAGGGCCCGAGTAATACTGATCCTGCGTTTACCACATTCAATTAGGCTGCTCAGAATTAAAAATACATATTTATTTATCCAGCCGGGGTGTCCTGAGCGAGATGAAAAGGGAAGAAGAGGGAATATTACAAATGAGACAATTAAGGGAAGCGAGCGGGAGAAATTATATAAATTACAGCCCTGCGATTAAATGGTATTTGGGGTGGGGGAGAGTTGGCAAGCGCTCCGGTTATTGGAGAGGGCGAGTGTGGGGCGGGGGAGGGAAGTTACAGAAAAGAATTAACTTGCAGAAATCCCGTTAGTGTTAATTTAAGGAGGTAACAGAGCGGAAACAGGATGAAGCAAATGGAGGGAAGGAGTCCTTCAATATGACATAGGCAGGGAGCGAAGGGCTAGATTTCCAGTGCTATCCTGTGGTTTCTCCTGCCCCTGTGCTGCTGGGCTGGCCGTTCCCAGGCACCAGTTGGGTGCAACAAAGCCCTTGGGTGAAAGGGGACCAGCCATCTGTGTGGTTCCCATTTGGATGCATTTCTTCTGAACAGATATGCCTCGCACTGGGAAATGGCTGGGCTATAAAAGGGGAGCACATGAGCAGCTTTCAACACAGAGGCCCTGTCTATGAAACACATGGTTGGGGAGGGTGGGCCAGTTGTCACAAGAAAGGCACGTAAAGTCCACGGTGACGGACCGTCGGCCAGCGTGACGGCGGACGATCTTCGCGGCGGAGGATTGCAGGGCAATGCCTGCAGGAAAGGAAAAGCAGTGAGGTCTAAGCAACCCGGGTCTGCTCTGGGAAAGGCTTTCAACGTGGGCTGCTTGAGACAAGCCCTCTCCGTTCGTTTGTCCGGCTGGGTTTTTAGCAGGGCTCAACAGCTGCAGATAGGGGCAGCTCGGTGCTAGAGACTCGAGAAGAGGATCCTCAAGGGAAAACACCCGATTTTCTGAGGGCGGCAGAGCATCTACCAGCCCCCACCAGCATCCTTGGGGACCAAAAGCCTTCTTGCTTTCACCAGCTGCAGGGGTTGGAGTATCTTGCTCTAGAAAGACCTTTCCCTTTCAGACAAAAGAAGTTTCCTTCGAAAAGTTTCCATTCTTTTTCACCCCAAAAATGTCCTGATGATTCGGAAACCAACAGAAGAGGCTGGTTGGGATTGTTTTCAACCCACCAGCTTTCCAGTTCCTCAAAGCCCACATTTCTTTTGTTTTGTGGGAACACACCAGTGTGGACGAGACGCTTGGCAGGAAGGTTTCTCAGGTCAGGATAGGCTTTGCCCACCAGCAACCCTGAGCGTGCTTGATAGCCCCGAGGGTTATGACAGACCGCGGGCATGTGGGGCATCCCAGGTTCAAACCCCTGTGGTTTTTGATGCTAAGCGATGAGTATAAAGAAGTGAAACAAATGGTTTTTGGAAATGATTTCCAGTACTGATCCACACCAAAACAAAATCTGGGTGGGAGAGGAGATCGTCTACCTCCTTGAAAAAGACACGGCATCAGCTCCTTCCTATTATGCTTTGATTTAACTCCCCAAGCAGAAAATTATACGAGGAAGATGTTGCCTTGAATTATGGAGCTCTTTTAGGGAATCAGAATGAGCCATTACTCTCCATAAGTCTCCTTATTAGAAACACATTTGAGTGAGGAAGGAGCTTTGTCATCACCACAAGAGCCAAACCTGCAAAATAAAATAAAATAAAATAAAATAAAATACACATTTCTGTCTAGCAACAGCTGTTGACTTCTGTCTTGCAGAAAACAAGCCTGTTTTTTCCCCAGGCATGTTCCCTGGGTTCTGGTTCATAAATGTAGGCAAATGCCTTATAGCTTGGCATCTTCCCTTTTAAAAATATGCAAATACTATATTAATAACCCAAAATCTGACACTGGGGAAAAACTGCCAGGGTTTAAGAGCAGTCAGACAATGGAACAAGTCACTGGGAGGAGTTGCGATGCCACCTCTGCATTAGGGGTTTTCAAGAAGAAGCTGAATAGACACTGGGGCTAATTTAGGAAGAGCAAAGCCTATATGTGTGCAGGGAGCTGGATGAGATGACCCTTGACGTCCCTTTAAGCCTTATGGCTCTATGAAACATTGGAGCATCTTGTTGTACAGCACGGTGGACCATTACTCTGTGATATTGTAGAGCAGCCTGTGTGTGTGGATAGATAGACAGATAGATAGATAGATACTGTAAAGCAGCCCGCACACACACATACACATGCGCGTGCGTGCAGAAGAGATACTATCAAATATTTCTATTACGCACATAAGGTGATGCACAGGTAAGAATAGATGCATTTCTATCATGACCCGTCAGCATCCCTGATCTTTGCATGAGTTAATCCCCCAATGAATAGCTTTGATTTTGGGTAGAAGCCTCGAAACAAGCCCTAAATTGGATGTAAGGGGTGCCTGAGGTGAGGGGTAAGGATATTCTGCTTAGGGCAAATCTCAGTCGTCCTGATTAGCACTCACGGTGTTCAATGCTGTTGTGCCAGCCATGCTGCCACTACTGGTGTGTCGAAATCAAGTGTTACAGATCGGTCTTCAGAAGCACACACGTCTTTCTTGTTGCAGCCATTGACCGTCTATTGAGAAGCGCGGGGCTGGGAGTCAGGACTCCTGGGATCTCTTCCTGCAGGAGCACGAACAAGTCTCTGCCCCTCGTTTTCCCAGGCTGTGAGCTGGGCTGAAAGCATCCGGTAGCCCCTGTGGCCTGAGCGGTTAGCTAATGCGCAAGGCTTTGCAAAGGGAGTGGATTCCTATAGGAGCACGAACAGGTGCCTTTGTCCGTGCAAGCATGTTTGCTCACAGATAACATGCCCAAAGCCCTGTTTTCCATGGGGGCAGGGCAAGCAACCAATAAGGGGCCTTTTTCTTGCTCACAATTTCTAAGCCTGCCTCTCCGATGAGTTTTATGGCCAAGGAGCTCTGTCTCCATTTCCCCTTACCACCAGCTTTTGCCTCTCTTGTACACACAGCTCACCAGGCACCCCACAGACCCTGCAGGTCACTTCATCAGATTCTGCGTAAGGATGTGCAATGCCTTACGGCCAACATTGCAAGCCAGGAGCTCCCTTCTGTTACCCTGGTCTAGTTGCAGTGAGTCGGGGCCCAGCTTCTCTGCAATGGATGAGATCTCCTGAGAGCAGCAGAGGGAACTGCTAAGACCCTGGGTATGGCAGGAGTGAGAAGGGATCCCAGAAAGTTTTAACCGGCTTCATCTGACATTAGTCCCAATGAGCACTCTTCCCGGGCTGGACAGAGCCAGAATTGAACACGTCCCTTGCACACAGCCCTTCGGGCTCTTCCCTGGCCCCTATGTAGTGGGTACACAGCATAGATGATGGTAATTCCAACCCTGGCCCTGTACTGGATTAGGGCAATATAGCCAGATGCCGCTCAAGGGCGTTTTGCGGCCCCTGAGCAACACACACACAGCAGGGTAGGTCTTAGAAACCGGCCCGGTGCGATTCTCCGAGCGTAGCATCAGTCATGGCATGGAGGGCAATGTCTAGCTGGAGCTAGAAATGCACGCTATCTGTAAAGCGGAGTGCTAACATCACCTGGGTGTTACCAAGGGCAAAGAGGATGAAAGAGCTCCTGGTGAGCTCAGATGCAGAAGGGAGACAGCCCGGATCAGAGGCCGAACGTGCTCCTGGGAGGCACTCCGATGCTGTGGTGACGAGCATGACACTGAAGCGGAGAGAAAACACGGGTATGTAAAACCATGCCTGCTTTAGCATCAAAACTCAAACAATCTTCATTTCCTGTTCATCTCATTCCAACATGGACGGTGAAACGATGCCGATCGATTAATGTTCTTCATTCTTCTGCGCTAGCTCCAGGGTGAAGCGCTTTGGTTAGCAATGCTGCCAGGAAACAACCTGGAAAAGCCTTTTGGCTTCTGTTGAGATATTGCAGGTAACTCTACCTTCCCTGGAAAAAAAGCAACAGCCAAAATTTCCCAAGATAACTAGTGATTACAAGTGCATTGGATGCCGCTCTGCCCCTGGCTAACGGCAGCAGCCGAGAGCCTGCAGCATTTGCAATTCAATTCCCTTTAAGGGCAATTCCCTTGAACACCCAAAAACCACCAGTTACTTTGGAGATCTTGACCTAAATCTGGAGCTTGATATCACAAACGTCTCACAGCGTCACTTCAATAATGCACCAAAGGTATTGCAGATGTGGCTTATTTTGCTTAGTCTACCCGCTCTATCCTGGATTGACTCCTAGTGAATAAACAGGTCTTTGAAGTTCTCTAAAAGAGAACATTTTTTTCTTTAAAGATGAGCTACAAAGCTTTGACTGAAAAAAGCCCTGCAAACAGTTAGGGAAATTTGACTCAGTGGCAGCCTTTAAAGTGTAAGCAAGAGAAGAAGGTATTTGCAAACAGGTGCATTTACAAAGAGAAGAGCTGAAGCCAGCTTCTTCCCTTTTCCTGGCTTTGCAGGAGGGGGGCTCTCCTCGATGTGAGTTAGATGCGGAGGAGAATCCTAGGGAGATGCTGCTCGACCTTGTGAGACTCAAGGCACCCCTTGATAGACTCCGGGCTCCCCCAGAAAATACCAGTTCTTCGCTTTCATTATGGGCATATAATAGCGTAATTCTCCTGTTGCAAAGAACTCGGGAAGACCACACCGGGTCACCGGGTTTTTAACACTGCTTGAAATCTCTGGGTTTCTCTTGTGAATCACGATTGCACGCTTACCAGCGCCAACATCACGCAGCACCTTTGCCCTTGAAAGGATTTCACGGTTAAGCATCACTCATCCACGGGCTGTAAGTCCAGAGGATTGCCAGCAAAGCAGACAGTTCATCAGTCGGTTTCAACCCTGTTGCTATCTTCATATGCACCGTAGGAGAAGTCATTGCCACATCCCATGACTCAGTTTCCCCAGGTGTTACAATGTACCTGGCTATGCTTGTCCCACGAAAGAGCCCTGATCAGGGGCTGGATGATGGATGACGGATGCACCAGCCCAAAGGACGTTGTTATACGCTTGCTGAAAGTGGGTTTTCATAGTCTGATGATCCTCTTGCACACAGAGGCAGAAAGTCTCAAAGCCGTTGGAATTATTAGTGCACGTGACTTCTTCATCGCTACCAGTTCAAGACCCAGCCGCGCACTCCAGTCCCAGAGAGTTTACAATTGAGATATAAGCCTGGAAATAGAGCTCCAGACCCCGATGCGGCTACTTGCAGGCATGTGGCAGGCAGCTGCAAGCAGCTGCATCGCGGCCCAGAACTGGAGCCCGGCTCATTGCTGGCAGCGGTCGCACACGTGCCTCGGGGAAGGGGTCATGGCTGCATTGCCGCAACAAGGATCGAGCCCCTCGTGGCTCCCCATCATCTGCCCCTGCCAAGCCAACATCTTCAAAGTCCAGGATGCCCAGTTTTTTGGCACGTGACATCACCAACCCTGTTCAAACGTGAGTAGGCCTGTATTTACTGAATCCAGTGGTCACTATATGGTCTCAGAAGTCAGAGACTAATCCTCTGTCTTCTCCCAGATGGTGGGAAGGGAAGCCCTGACTGCTTCTAACATCCTTGCCTTTGCAAAATATGAAATTAAGTAAAATACCGTCCAAATGTGAGGAGCTCTGCATGCCAAAAAATAAATACATAAATACAAGAGAGACCCTTGAAAGATAAAGATTTTTTTTTTTTTATGTGCAAACAACAGGACAAAATACAAATCATCCTGTTACTGAACTAAAGAGACTGAGCAAGAACTGTGCTTTGAGAACTTGATTAAAAATAGGATTGTCTGTGGCATTGCAAACACTGCATTACAAGAAAGCCTTTTGCAAGAGGCAGACTTACACGCCCCCTCTCCCAAAAAGAAGCGGAGAGCATAGCAGAAGAAGGAGGTAGAATCAGGGAAAATCAAGGAGCGGGACTAGCTTGTGTCAGTGGAAGTGCAAGGAGCAATGCTTTCATTTACAGTGGCACTGGCGCATAGGTTGGTATTTTATCAGCACGTGGACATAGAAAACTAAAAATGAGACCAAAAGTGCATTCAGCAAACATGATGGTAACTGGCTATTCAGGAACAAGTAGACCAGTGCAGAGGAGATGCTTTGCCAGCATCCAATATAAGGACAGAGCATACAAACTCCCATCCTTTATGGTACCTAGGGAGGTGGCACCAATTTGGGGTCTGGCCGTTGGTGCGAAATTGAGTCTGGTTCAGTGTGTGCTTGCAGTATAAGACAACACAACATTCATCCCTGTGGCCACCGCAGCCCAAATCTGCACAATCTTCTTAGGAAGAAACCAGTTGTTCCGGAGCACAAGAGGTAATCGTGTCCTTACGGGGAGAAATGTACCTATGGACACAGATGTTAATACCGTCCTGCAGAAATAGGAAATTTGACTCAACTCTGTGTAGCGAATGGACGTGGCGCTATGTCAGATCCCAGTATAAAGATTCGAATCGATCAAGACTTGGAGGAAAAGCTTCCTGCAAAAAAACAAATCAGAAAATGAATGTGGTATGTGGTTGGTCAGGGAGGAAAGTGAAACCTCTTGAAAGACTTTGAGTTGAAGACAAGGGAAAGTAGGAAAGTGGGTGCTAAAGACTCACTCGGGCACGTGGTGCTAGTAACCTCTCCCCTGTAGAGGGGCGTGCATTGATCGTTGTGTTAACCGAGTCTTGCACTTATTGTTAAAGGGGAAGATGTAGTGAGAGACGCTGTCATTTAGAACGGCTCCCTAAGAGGAGTTGGAAGGACCTGGAAATAGGGAGACAGTCCCTCAGGAAGTAGCTAGCTCGGGAGTTAGTGAGTTGGTGCCAGGCAGGGTCTGCAGAGGTTGCATGCTGCTCCACAATCAAAATGCGTTGTTCTTATTCACACATACCTGCCTTCACTGAATCACTACATAACCTTGGGCCAGTCCCTTAATTTCACTATGCCTCCTTTTCCAATCTGGAGGAGGAGCGTACCGCTGCTTTCTTATCTGACCTGTTTCGATTACACGGTTTTTTTGCAAGCAGGGGCTGTTTCGTACTACCCATCCGACACGACGCAACCCGGATCTCAGCCGCGGATCTAACCCCTGTATAAATAACCACTTCCAATTTCATGCAGCCTTACTGAAAAGTTTTCCTCCTCCTGCTCGCACCCATCTACATATGTATGAATATTAATCCTGCCAAAAAAAGGGGGGAAAAAGTGAGAGTGGGTAATAAGCATTCTGTGCATCAAACTGACTTCTCTTGATTTACTGCCACTAATTACCATGCCCTACGCATCGCTGGTCTCATGTTGCGGAAGAGCAGATAGGGTGGAGCAGTGCTTGTCCACCCCCTCCCTTCCACCTGCAGCCTCCCACACCCCCTGCATGCAGATAGGAGCCGTCAAATGCAGACAGAAGGGTGGATGGGGAAGATAGATGGAGGGATGTGAACAGAGGCAGCTGGAGCAGTTGGGTTTGCACAGATTTGGGTTTGCATAGAAATCTTCCTGAGTGACACGCTTTCCTATTTAACTTGCAGTGGAAATGGTTATTTATTTGAGAAGTCCTGCGGCGGGGGGGGGAGGAAAAGGAGTGGAATTGCAGTAAAAAAATTAAAGAGCATAAAACACATGCAGGATGATCATTGAAACTATGCATGTAATGGGTTAGAAACCTTACAAGCTCCATGATCTCAGTCTGAACAGTTGGAAGACCCGGGGGGG
>JAGPOW010000261.1:2918003-2952936 GCA_030014935.1 Caiman crocodilus
GCAGCTTCTCCCTCTCTTCTGGTGTCCCCACCTCAGCCCACAGTTTGGTGTCATCAGCAAACTTGGACAGCTTGCTTTCCACCCCCTCGTCCAAGTCAGGACTTTTTCCCTACTTGAATTACTGCAGTGCCCAGGAGATCTAGTTATGGATGAGCACAGAACATAACCATGATCCCTGCCCCAAAAAGCTTGCAAGATGAGAGCTGCCAAGCCTCTGCCTTCCTCTCTTGCAAGTCCCCTCTCAAAAAACACTTCCCCCCGCAAGCTGTAGGATCACCGAGCCCTCTTGGGAATGTCCATAAAGTTAATCATCGTGGTTAGCGCTGCAGCAGAAACACACAGGCTGACTGCTCTTGTAGCCTTTTCCTTATGCATTACCACCTCTTTGGCTCTGAGGTTGTGGGGGGCAGAGAACTCACATTGCTTCCCTATTTGCATGCAAAACGTCTAACACCCAAGTTGTGCAAACTATAACTACTACTAATAACAAATAACACTAACAATAACTCTAGGTAGAGTTTCCCCTGTCTGCAATATGGGTTTAATCATACTTACACCTTCAGAAAGCAATAGATGAAAAGCTCTATAAAAGAGCTAAGAATTGTATTTTTCCCAAGAGGAGTGTTTGCAATACTATTTCTCAAAAAGAAAAAAAAAATTACAAAGCCGAGCTGACTTCCTCATCCTCTAGCTGCAGCACCTCCACAGCCCAAATCCTAGTCAAAAGCAGATCTTCTTCTGCATCTCCTTTTTATTTCATTTTATCTTGTGATGAGTTTGCTTGTGAAGTAAAAGCAGCAGATACTCCTAGCGCCTTGGTCTTAAAGCCATGAAAATGGGCAGTGAAAACTGCTAAGAATGTAATCTGGAAAGTGCAGTATACATAAGCCAGTTTAAAAAGAGAGCGGCATAGAAGTGATATGCATTGAACGGTGTCTCTCAGAACAAGATTAATTTGCTAGCTGAAGTTGGCACATATTTTTTGCCAGCTCCGGGCCTGCAACATCAGAGCACGCTGCAAAAGTTACCTAGCTGAAAAGGAGAGCAGCTGCGAGAGGGACTAACGGGAAATCACTGGACAATACCTGCCTTAGTGTTGCCCACAAGCAAATCCATGAAAGCAATAACCAAAGCAGAGGCCTAATCGATTAATGCGTGTCTTTGTGCTGAGTGGCCCGGTCTTCAAAAACCTCACGGGCAATTCTGCGCGCCGTTCTGGTTGCGGGTCATAGAGCCAAAATGGAAGAGCTGCTAGGGTGGTCCAGGGCGAGCACATCGCACGGGGGAGACAGAGGCTTTCCTCTTCGATACTCCCAAAGATGATTGCAAGAAATACGTCCTGCCCGTCTGCTCCCACCCCACGTGCACTGATCTGGGAAATGAGTGGGGCAGCTCATGGCCTACAGGTGCCTTCACGGTCTGACTCCTGGGCTCACTGTGCCTGCCGGCAGTTGAGGATTTCTTCTTGGTGGCCAGGGAAGCAATATAGCCACAGCCTAAAAGAGCTGGACTTCTTTAGCCTCATGAAACCACGGGGTTAAGATGGTTGTCTACAAATGCATGACAAGGGGAAACACCGGAGAGGGAGAACAGCTGTTCCTGCTAACGATATGTGGGCACAAAAATGAATGGGGATAACATGGCCGTGAACACATTTAGATGGGACATTCGAACGTGATCCTCAGCCATCAGTGCAAGGACGCTCCTGGGCAGAGCGGCAGAGGCAAGGGGCTGGGACAGACGTTTCATAAACCGGGTTGACCCAAATCAGTTAAGTCTAATACTACATTTAACCCAGTTTATCTTAAACCAGTTTTGAAACTGGTCTGTTCTGTTACAGGGTGAAACCAGTTTCTGAGCACTTGAACTGGTTTATGTGTAACTTCTGTCCCGTGCCAGGAAGGGTAAGTAGCTTTAAGTAAGGAGGCTGAGACGTTTACAGACAGGATTATGCATTGTGGCTATCTGCAGTAGCAGAGGGCTGGAGTAAAGACCTAGGTCCTTTGCCTAAGGGCTTTAGAGCCACGGGAATCCCTGGGATTTCAGCACGGCCTGGAGAGCTTAGGGAACGGGACTGGGTTGCGGAGTCAGGCCTGCCGGTTGTATCCATCAGCTCCGTGCACCCGCTGGCGCAAACCCCGGCAGAGCCCTTTTGACCTATTATTAGCTGAGCTTTAAGTAAGAAAAGAGGCCTCATCGAAACAGACTGCCAGGCTGCGTGAGGGATGCCTCTCAGAGGGTCTGCACAGAGGTTACGGGTACCCGAGACCCTGGCCAGCTCCAGAGGATGCCTTCCTCCCCCAAATAGGTTTGCACTCAAGATGCACACGCTATGTGCACTCCCGCGTCTTAGCTCCCATCACCACAATGGAGGAGGAGAGCTGGGCCTATGTTCAGTGCTTTCCAAATGAACCAGGTATGAACCTGGCTTTCCTTTCCCTGCTGAAGCATTCGGTATGCATATTCAGTATACATGTGCCCGGTGCATTGGGAGGAAGATGAGAGGTAAAAAAGCGGTTATATAGCACACTGCCTTATTGAAATCCTGGCTGCCTTGGACTTCCTGGCTGTCGCCTCAGGACTCACCTGTGCTAGGGGCACCTCTCCGGTAGGGATGAAGACCACCTGGTTCTGCTTCATGGGCTGGGCCCGAGGCGGGGGCTGGACCCAAAGAGCCCTTGCAGCCCCTAACATCAATGAAACCCCGAAATGCTTGAGCCAAGGAGGATGGTCTATGACACCCGGCTGGGAAGTCCTGGGTCCATCCAGTGGAGGACTGCGATGCACATTGTGCACCGTAGCCAGTGCATCGCACGATGGTGCTGTCAGTGCACCAAACCATTTCAGCCACTGGTGCAGAGGAGGCTTCTTGAGATGTTTCCCATGCGGTTGCACCAGCACGACGGCAGTGCAGGGTTCATTCACCCTGCTGCTCTCATTCCCCCATCTTGCTAAGGGACAGGATTTCTTCTGCACATAACTGGACTGGAAGTGTACTGCGAGGGTCAGACCTGCCCATAGTTTTGTAGAGCAGAAGGACCTTTTGTTTTGCAGACTTGACGACGCTCTCCCAGGTAGAAGTGCAGCAGCTCCTGGCAGAATCCAACCAGCGGGACTGTGTCGTGTCAAGGGAAAGCCGCAGGTGAGGGGCTTCCCTCCACACCAATGCAGCAAAGACCCTTTGGCTAACATGGAGCACAGCGCATGCCTTGTCATGCAGAGCCCGTGGGCTGAGCAGAAGCTCGGAGACCCAGCTTCCAACAAAGACCAGGCGATAGATACTGCAATCCTGCCACCCCCGGGAAGCACCTCTTTGTCCCAGAAGGAGGGCAGGGCTGGCGGGGCTCCATTCAAAGTCTGCGGATGCACAGGAGAGGAGGAGAATGAACTTCCCCCCACATAATTGTGCATGACGAAGCGTGCCTACAGAACATCTGGTTGTTATGGCAATGCGTGCTTTGGAAATGCCTTGAAGAATGGTGTACCGCTACTGCCGGAAATGGTCAACGTGCAGGGGCGGATGAGCAAATCTGCATTGCAATGCTTCCAGCTTGACTTTTCCGTGCACAAAATTCCAGGCAAAATTTCCCAATGGAAAACTAAACAAATGGGAAATTGTTCTGTGTGGTTGTTTCTGTTTGTTTGCTTGCTACGTTGCCCTCTGTGGTTTGGCCAACTCTAGACCCCCCCATTTTTAAAAGCATTGAATTTCGAAAATAAAATCCAAAGTAAAACGGGGTTCCCCTCTCTTTCATCCTAGAGCAGCCCAACAGCAACAGGAAGCACCTCGATGTTGAAAAGGGATCAAACATTGTGACGGGATGGGGGGCTGGACTCGATGACCTTCCACGGTCTCTTCCAGCCCCAGCACCTAGGAAATCAAACCGAAACATCAGACCCAAACTGCAGTCCCAAAGCGTTTCTGGAGAGATGCAACCATACGTGAGCAGGACGGGATGGTGGAGTGGGTAGACGGACCCTACAAGAGAGCGTGAGGAGACAGGTCTGTTATAGGGGAGCCGTGCCTGCTTGCTCCACATCGTTGACGTTCGCATTTTGGGGTTTGGAGGTCCCTAGTTTGGTCCTACGGTATTTTGACCGTAAGTGGCAATGGAGGTTTTCCCTTGATTTCTGCAGGCAGGCAACTGCAGCAGCAAGGCTGCTTCGGTGGTGGGTGCTAACTGGTTCCCTGTCTTGGCAGCGTCAAGATAGGAGCTAGGTAAGGCACTGATTCTTCTCATCCCAAGAAGCCGATCCTCCAGGGCAGGGCAGGGCAAGAGCAGTGAAGGTGGGCAACTTTGCATGCTGCTGCTGGCCGTGCTGTACCCATTCCACAGATAGATACACAGAGGACTGTGTGCTCCCGCGCTCCAGCAGGCTCTTTTCAGCAGCAGATAATTAAACTGGCTTGCCTTTTCCCTTATGGTAGGTTCTGCTCAACCTGTTCTCCTCATCGCTCCTGCCCTCTGGAAGCTCAGAGAGGATCACCCCCATGTGACAGAAAGGGCACAGCAGCAATGAAGTGACTAGCCCAGCGTCACAGAGGGAGTTGAAAGCAAAGTTGGAAATAGCATCCACGTCCGGCGCCCTCCGCGCCAGGCCATCTGTCGTCCCGTTCCTGTGCTGGAAGTGACCCTTTTCCATCAGGCAAGCGAATGCTTCCACGTTTCTGCCAATGGGAGGTCTGTTTCTAGAGAACCATGAATGGTATTTATCAATCTGAAAGTGAAAAATAATCACCAGATGGACACTAAGCACCACATGATGCCTCTTAATCAGGGGCTGCAGCATCAAACCAGCTCGTTCTCACTCTTTCCATTACGGTCGTCGGCTCCTGTAATGCAATTACGCTTCGCGCTGTCTGATAACGCCAGTATTTTGGACACTGGTGCAACATTGTGATGCCCCTGACCCTGCATCCCAGCCAAAGAAGTCTTGCCCCTCGTTACCAGAAGAGAAAACTCAAGCAGAGAATTCAGGCTACAAAAGGAGCCGATATAACGTTGCTAGAAAGCAACCACAGATGCCTGAGCTCCAGGCCTGTGCTCAGAGCACATCTGTGTCACAAATGGCCATCTTCAGCTCTAGCATCTCCGCTTTCACACTTCAAATAAATAGAAGCGCTCGCTAACAAATCGGAGTCGCTAACTAACACGAGCTCCAAGAGGTGTGAACCGCCTGGTTCATCTCAGTGAGGGTTTACCTAAATCTTAGCCAGTCACTGAAACATTAACGCTATTAACTACGCTGCTGGGAGCTGCTTAATAACAAGCAGACAAGAGGATGCATATGGATTGTTTGCACCGCACCTAGTTAACGTGGGGCACTCACCGCCCCAGGAAGCAGTAGAGGTCGGGTATAGCCAGGGTCATAAAAGGGTTTAGACACGTTGACACAGGACAGGACAACCGTGAGCTATTAAATAAAACAGCCAGGGCTGGTTCTCTGGTTGATACCAGGGAGGGTGTGACAGAGGGAAAAGCGCTGTAGACATGCCCTATTTATATATTCTCCCTACTATCAGAGTCAAGACACCGGGCTAGATGGGCTGTTGGTCTGGCCCAGTATGCCACTCCTTATGTCCTTGCTAGCACTAACAGTTGCAAAGAAAACCATCAAAATGTAAATCAGTCAAAAAGGACCAGTAGAAAGCTCCTGCCTGTGTTTGCAGAGAGCCTGGAACAAGAGCTGCTTCCAAGCCCAGGGGCCCTGATGGATAACAGCTGCCTCTGGGGCTACATTGCTACCATCTTGGGGAAGAAGCAGCGCTATCTGGGCCTAAGGCGTCCTGAGTAGCAACTGCTCTGCTCACAAGGTCTTTACTGGTTGTACAGCTTTGCTTGTGACCTCAGCACAAAGGTCCTTCCCCTCCTAGGCCTCCTTTTTAGCTAAAACTTTTAGAGGGCTTGCAAAGCAAGATCGATAGCCCCACGGGGACCTTTGATGCAACAGTAACCGTGATTAATCTGTTAGAACTGGGCAGAAAAATGTGAACGCGACCATGCAAAATTGTATTTAAAGGGGAAAGACCATTTTTCATCCAGGGAAAAATACCTTTTGGATGTGAATTTTTTGACCAGTTCTAATAATAAGAGATTTGTGCTAATTGCAAACAGGTCTCATAAAGAACCGTAGCTTCTACTGCCATCATATGTCCTTTGGAGGCTCTTTTTGTTTGTAGAGGCAGGAAAGGGTGATGAAGACAACTCCTGTCCCTACTGGGGGTAAACACCTCTGCTTCTGCTTTTTGCTTTTTAAATACACAGCTAGTTACCGCAGCGCTTCTGAAACGCGAATGCACGTCTGTAAAGTCCTTTGTTGCTTTCTCAGATCGCAGAGGGCAGAGTAAAGATGTGAGCAATGAAGAACATTTTCAAAACAGCTCATGAGAGCCTTGGTTTGGACTTGGGACACTTTTTGCTTGTTGGGTTGATCCTGGGATCCTTTTATTCTGCAATCTCTTCTATACATACGTCTTCCTCCCTGCGAGCCGAAGCCGGGGGGAGTGAGGCGATCCACCCCACTGCTGATGCAGATTCCCCGGCGCGCTGCGAGCAGCGGGACGTTGTGGGGATCAGAAAATACAGGCTTGGGCAATCTGCAGACACCCTCCTGGTTGAGGGCTCTCAGGAGTGTGGGCACGGAGCTGGGCTGCTCTGCATCCCAGACGGCCTATGTAAGAGAAGAGGAAGAACAACGCTGCGACGTCAAGACTTCACCTGCATCCCGTGTGTTCCCACCTGGCTACTTCCTTTCTCCAAATGGCGCCTTGCCCTCCTTTTCTCCCATCAGTAGTTTTTCCCTTCTCCCTCATGAGACCGGAGGGGAGACCGAAGAACCGTCAATCATAGACGTGACAGCCGCTCGCTCGCTGTCTCGTCTTTCTTGATATTTCTGCCAAAAGCAGGCCTGGAACCAGTGCATTTGCAGAACGCGGTTAACTTATATATAGCAGCAAGTGGACTTAAAATGATGATAATAATAATAATAAAAAGGCATCACTGGAAGAAACCTAATTTTAGCTGCTACTATAAACTGCAGATTTGGAAGTAAAAAAAATCTCTGGCTCATTTGGCAGATTTTGAGTCACTTGTGTGGGGGCAAGCTGCTGGGTGATCACAAACTGACACATCTAGCGACATGCAAAGGTAAGGATGCTATCAATAGCTTACATGGGAAGAGCTCTCCTATATCGGCCTTTCCAGGAGCTCTTGTGGAGGTATCAAGTGGATGCACAGTTTGCAGGGACTGCTTCCTCCTCCTTTGGCTTGAACACAGCAAGGACCTGGTGAAAAGGCACCCACAGCAAGGGTCGAACTTGGCCACGTTATAATACAGCAACGCCCGAGCCAGCAACCTCTGAAACTGCCCTTCTTGTCCAAGAAGCCCCCATGAAGTCAAGGGGTGCAAAGAGTGGATGGAAAGGAGGACTGGGGCAGCGAAAACAAGACGACCTGAAAGGTCCCTGGACGCTTGCACAACACAACTGCCTTGGTCGGAGCAATAAGCAGCCTGCATTTCAGGGCTGCAGGGTGCAGAAACTAGGCGTGCACTCAAGTCCCGTGCATGAGGCACGAACAGAGCAGAACTGGTGCGTGCCAACACAGAGACTTCATAACCCAGCTGCCGCGGCCACTTGCAGACACGTGGGGAGGGGAGTGGTGGTGCCCACCTTTCTTGCATCTTGCAAGAAACCATTGGGCAAAGAGAAGGCAAGATTTGGGGGACTAGGAAGGGAGACAGCACAGGCAGGAGTCTAATGGCCATGATGCTCTGCTGGGATGGGGGGTCTCTGGTGTCTGACCCCTGCTCCCAGGATTTCTGGCCCTGCGTGGAGATTGCACTGCAGGGCACCTCCATGGCAAGGTGCAGCACCTTGCCAAGAGGCCCATAAAGCCTGCCCCTAACCCCCAGGCTTCGGTGCATGTTTCACTTTAGGGTGGTTCACTCCTGGAGAGATTAAATCCTCAACAAGTAGCTGATGAAAGCATCCCCTACCTGCAGCACTGGCTAGATGCATAGGTGTTGGCAGGCTGAGACCCCAAGAGCCTCTCACTAACAGTGAGAGAAGGCACTGCACACCAGCGCACCTAACTCCTTTATGCATCGATTACCAATGTTTATGCAACACCCAAACCTCAATCTTATTTCTTTTTTCACCCCGGAGCAAAAAAAAGGTCAGTCCGTCCACACCCTCTGCTGATTTCAAGCAGTTGCTTCCCATTGAGGTCTTCGTACAGAGGATTAGAGGCAGGCCCGTTCAACTGAACCACATGGCTTGTAATCATCCTGTTTATATTCCTCTCGGAAATTTAATTCTCATTGGTTTTGAAAAGGGAACGAAAATACACTGTCCCGATGTGATGTATTAATAGCTAGACCACCTACCTGGTAATTATTGCTATTTCAGCTGTCTGGCAATATTGTTCTCCGGGAAGGGGATATATTAAAACAAAGAAATGCCTTAATAAATGATATTTATCTAGATATATCATTCCTCTATTAAGTTAGGAAAATGCTATTAGGTTTTGATTTAGCAGGTAGAATGTAAAAAAAACCAACCCGTTATGTTTCAAGATCCGTGTAAGCCACGGAGCATTTGCTAGCATGGAAATAAATTACATTGAAAAAAATGAACAAGTTATATTTTATCTGTAAACAAGTTTAAAGCACTCGTAAACCTATGATAACATATTACACACACAGAGAAACATGCACACACACACATATGTCTGCGTGTGTGTGCATAATATGCTAAAATATATTTAGAAGTGCTTTACACTTGAGATATATGTTTATAGTTAGGAGCGCGTTGCATTTTTGGGGCATGCGTCATAAAATCCATATGAAAGGAGGGAATTTTTCCCCTGCTGCAAATGCTAGAATGGCCAAACCACTGTGAAGGGAAACGAAACAGCTCTTTGCAGTCCTGGGGGGCAGTCCGACTTCTCTCCGTTCAGTACACGCAATAAATACCACCGCATTGTGGAATACGGTTACCAAGTGGATATTCCCTGCCTGGCAAACAGATAGATCTCCGGCAGTAATTGCAAATGGGAACTTGTCGTCTAATGAGGCAGGAGTGTTGTTGTAGCCCTAATGGTCCAGGAAATATTGAGAAGAACAGATTTTTTGTAGTATCTTTTACTGAGCTAACTGTATCATTGGGACAGCTGTTGGATATGCTTTTGGGCGCCAGGTAAATTTCCTCTGATCATCTAATGAGGGCATCTTAGAGCACTCCCACAGGGACCTATTTTAGGCCCAGAGATAAAAAAAAAAGCAACTTTCTCAAGGATTTGGAAGAAAATAGAAACTTTCCTGGTAAATATTACCTACCAATGATCTAAAAAGTGGCAGAGTAGAAAATAATGAAAAGACTGCATGTGTTTGAAAGAGCGACCTGGATGACGTGGCAAGCTGGAGCTCCTTGAGTACCATGTGCGTTAACCTGCATGGTCGGGCCTCCCTGTGCAGCACGTGCCGGGCGTCGGAGAGGGGAACTCAGCGTTGGGGAGGGATTCTGGAGATGTGATGGGCAACTAAGTGAAAACAAGATGTCTTGGCAACATATTGGTTTAGAAATTAAATGCAAAGACCTGGAGATGTGAAGCAGATGCCAGAAGATGCCATTACTGCTACATACGGCGTCAGGAAGAATCTGCCGACCAAGACCAATGGTTTTGCAAGTCTCATCACTACGCCGGGTCTGCTTGGCAAAAATGGGGGCGGTCACTCTCCACAGTCACTCCTTCGCTCCTGAACTCCCTCCACCTTGCGGCTGCTGGCGCCGAAGCCTGGGCGCCTTTTGGAAGTGCCGCAAGACCTTTCCGCTTGGGCAATTCTTTCAGACCAAGGTTGGTGGGTCTCTGCCTTATTTTGCGTCATTTTGTCCGATTGATGCTAGAGGCCCTTTGCAGTTTCTGGTTCTCGTGCTGTAAGCTGCCCAGTTGGGAAGGCTGGCATATAAATAGCACAAATAAATACAAAAAACAAATAAAATATCCCTGGACTCCTATATTAATTTTGGTGCCTGCATTTTTCAGAAAGTATTGACACCTCCAGAGGGTTGGAGGAATTAGCTCCTCGGTCTGGGAACGTGCCTCCAAGTGAGCGACTGCAGGTTTGCAGAGTTTGCGGTCAGAAGGGATCGTTAGATTATCTCGCGTGACCCTCCCACCCCACCCCACCCCATCAATGTATCACGTGCCGTTAAATTGCACCCAGGTACCCTGTGTAGACCCCAGTGACTTGTGATTGGCAAAAGACACATGCGGTCTTGATTTCTTACTGCTTGCCACCACAAAACTGGAGCGGGGGGCAGACAAATGCTATTCTCAAACATTGGAGGAGTTGGCAGACAGCATAGCAAGCCCTCTAGCGCAGATCTTTACTGCCTCTGTCAAGTCAAGGACAGTGCCCTATGATTGCCAGGCATTTTTTTTTCTGACGGAAGAAAGAATGACCCAGGCTATTATAGGCTTCTTAGCTTGACTTCAATAGCACGTAAAGCCTTAGAACAGCTATTGAAGGGAAAAAATAGCCAAAGCTAGGGAAATAAAAGGAAAATGGGACAAAACACAGCGTAGGTTTATGCAAGGAAGGCTGTGCCAGACTAATTTGATATCCTTCTATGACAAAATAATGGACTTCTTGGGCAAAGGCAATGCAATGAACTTAAATCACCTAGATTTAAGCACAGCTTTTGGTGCCGTGTCTCGCGGGAAATTATTGGCCAACATGGACAGGAGAGGGCTCAATGCAACGATCACCAAGTGGATAAGGGGCTGGCTCAAGGGCTGTTATCTGCTGGAGGATGCTTGTCAGGGGCGACCCTCTGGGATCAGTCTCAGGATCTCTCCAGTTTAATAGGTGTATTAGTCAATGTGGTACTGAAAACTAGAGGTGTCCTCATGACATTGATGGATGACACTCATCTACAACCGATATGGAAGAGGACCGGATTATAACAGTGGAGGATTTAGACTATCATGGGATGGAGCATTAGAACTGGCACAAAGTTTAACAGAACGAAGAACAAATTCATGCACTGTGGTACCTGTAAGAAAGGTTTCAGCTATAAAATGGCAGGGTGGGAAGGAAGCGTGCACATACCAGAGACAGTTGAAGAAGACAGAGACCCTGTGCATTTTGGTTCTTTATTGGGTGCTTATGTGACCCTGCTGTGCAAAAAGGCTATTGCATATCAAGTACAAGGGCGTATTAAGTAGGGTATATGCAGAAGAGAAAAGGAGATGCTACTCCTTTTTGTACAAGGCATTGCTAAACCTCATTTCAAAGGCTGTGGGCTGTTCTGATCAGCAGCGTTCAAAAAAATGAACTTCAGCTGGAATAAGCTTAAAGGAGGGTTGCTAAAATGGTTAAAGGGGAAGGAGAACTTTTCTCACGAAAGAAGATTGAACTGAAAACAGATTGAGAGGAGGTATAATTACTCTTTACGAGTCCATTAGTGAGTAAATCTTAAAGAGAGAAAGAGAGAGAAGGGCTCTTTTAGGCTGAAAACAGCCATGGCACAAATGGTTATAAACTAGCTATGGACGAATTTAAACTGGAAATTAGATTTCAGAAGAGTGAAGTCTTGGAAGCATTTCAGAACAAGTAATAAAGGCAAGAAATTGGACTCATTTTAAGATTGAACTCAGTATGTTTGTATAAGGGACAGTACGATAGGGCAGGGAACTCTGGTTCAACAGTCAATGCATGTGATATATTGAACCATGCATGTGCAATCCCGGGTTGGGGTATAGTGGTAACTGTCTTATTGCATGGTCAGCATCTGTTGATTTTGGGTTCAAGGGCTTTTGCTGATCTCCTATGAATGCTACTAGCTTATGGGGACCCCTGCTTGTCCCTATGATTTAATGACATCCAGTGCTGGAGACTCTACCCATTTCCTTGATTGTTCATTCCAGTGCCGGATCACCCACGCTGTTAAACATGTATGCCTTATTTCTAATTGGAGTTCGTCTGGCTGTTGTTTCCAGGCATTGGTTCTTATTATGCATTTCTCTACTAAACTAAAGAGCTCTTTAGTCCCTGGAATTTTCTCCCTATGACGGTGCTTCTATACTGTAATCAAGCCACCTCTTAATCTTCTTTGTGATAAGCTAAACAGACTGAGCTCTTTAAGTCTCCCACTGCAAGGCATTTTCTCCAGCCCCAATAATTCGTGAGCCTCTTCTTTGCATAATTGCTAATTAGCATGCACTAGATTGAATGCCGAAACTCATGATCGGGCTCCCTCTTGATTACCTGATGATGAAAACCTCCTGTTCCTCTCCAATCTCCAGCCTGGCTTTCAGTTCTTCACTTGGGCGGAAAGGCACTGACTGACTCTCATTACCAGACTGCCAATAGCATATCCCACCAGCGGCTCTTGAAACAACCATATCAAAGGTAATTAATTCAGAGGACTATGCAATTGCTGTGTGAGATGCAGGACAGGGGATGCAGAAATTTTTAGGGGAGGCTCTCTACTCTCAGTTGCTCAGGAAATCAGATTAGATCAGTGGTTTTCAACGTTTTTTCATTTGCAGACCCTTGAAGAGGAGAGCGGCTGAGGGAGTAGCAGCCTGCAGGTGTAGCAGGGGCTAATTAAGGAGAAACCTGTCCAGAAGGGAGCCGGGCTTGAGTCATATAAGCCAGAGAAAGCACATGTCAGCACATCACCTGTGAGCCAGGGGTGTGGGAATTGAAGAGAGTGGAGCCCACATAATTGTCCCTTAAGGCAATGGACACCTGTGGTCATGAGAGTGAGACTAGGCTTGGGAAGCCCCAAGGGCACCATCCTTTTCTTCGAAGATAATAACATTAAGGCATGGCAGTCGAGAAAAGGGGAACTACCCCAAGGAGAGTCACAAGCTGGCAAAGGCTGCACGCCCAACACAAGGCATAGCAACAAGCCCTGGGATGAGCACATGCTATACACCCCTAAAAATTTTTGAATGGACATGTGGACCCCTTTGGAAATTTTGACTGGATGTGTGGAGCTCCCTGAATCGTAAGTGTGGGTATTCATGTACTTTTGATTGATCATTGTCATCTTTTGTGGACCCTTTAGGAGTCGCCCAGGGGTTCACCTTGAAAGGCACTGAACTAGATGATCAGAATGGTCCCTTCTGCCCTTATAATGAATGAAGAAACAAAGTCACTGATACTTTGAAGTCATTGCCCAAGCAACCAAACCTGGATATGGTCTAGCGCAACAAATAACAGAGCTTTGAATGGAAAACAGAGGACAGGATTGGCTTGTAATGCAGCTCAGTGACCAGTACTTTGAATGCCACTGGTCTCAGATTTAGATGGCATGTGTGCCTGATTCTGGTGGTCTCCAATGACTACAGTAAGGCATTTCTCATGTCCTTGGGCAGATCTTGAAATCTGAGAAAGAGGTACAGATGGTGCGGTACATCATCACACAAAGCAAAGCATATTTTTCTTCAGTAAAAGAGAAACTAGAAGCTTTATTAACATGCTAGGAGCTAGCACTGTATTATTCCATTTAAGATTAAAGCAAAAACAAATATAATTATTGGAATGTGCACTAATTTGCTAGAGTATCCATAAAGTTAAAAAAAAACCATAACTAGGCAAGAAATAATCAAAAAGCATTGCATCACTAGTCCTGTAGTCATTATCGTTAAATGTGCATCTCTTGTTTAAATTCATAAAGCAAAATCTCCCCTTCTTGAGTATCCTGGTGATGCCTCCGATACCTCACTGTCAGTCACCTGAATTTTCTACACCTGCATTTATTTTACTATAGCTGAGTAGAGTTTTTTAGCTACAGCTATTCAGGGCTGTGAAATGGAAGAGAGATGTTTCCAGGAATGGCTAACAAACAGCAACGTTGCAGAAGAAAGGATGGTTTGAATAGTGGAATATTGAGCCCATTAAAATGAGAGAGGGCCGTTACCACACGTAGAGTGGAGAGAGATTAGCAGGAATTAGGGAGCCATGAAGGTAATTGACTCTCCCAGCACTGCCTGAAGAGAAATGCAGCTCTCCTTCCTGGCGGTTGGTTTTAAAGTCTGGATGGAGCAAGAGCGAAAGGGGGGTGCAACTGCACCACTTCACCCCATCCCTCCCCTAAATCTTCCTGTGCTCATGTCTGCTCTGCAGATACACTATTACCAGAATGGCCTTTCCCTCCTCCTTACTTTCTCGACTGCAGGGAGATGTGAGTTGGGGAAATGGGGTGAGTGGACGGCAGCTGGACCAATGTGCGCATGTGGTATAGGAAGCTACTTGCTGGCAGCTCCTGGGTAGGCACGTACTGCAGGAAGAAGGCTTTGGCTCCATTAAAGCTGGACAGACCTTTCAGACCATGTCCCCAGTGAAACCTCAGTGCTCTGCTACTCATTGCCTTGTAGTAGCATCTAGACACCTAGTTTAGTTGAAGTCAGGCAGAAAATAAAATACCTTATAATATGAAGAGTCAAAGGAAGGAAAGAGCTCTGTCACCTTCTTTTTTGCAGGTGGGAATGAGAGGCACTGAGTTGCTCTATGTCTTGACCAAGGGAATACGAGACACCTGGGCAGAAGTAGAAATTAATAGTCCAATAATTAATGAATTAAAATAATAAACAGTCCAATAATTAAGTAATTTGACCTGACTGCCCTGAGCACCCTTGGGGGCTTTTATCAACTTAACCAGCCTTCTTCTATGACATGTTCCTGTATCTCACCCTTGAGCTACATCTCTCTGGCACCCAAAGACTGTGAGCTCCGGCTCCCCTTCTGCATACATTTAATTTAGCAGGTGACAGATTTGTTTCTGTAAAGATGGTGCTTTGCTATATCATGAAAGTCAGCGGGAAGTTCAGAGCAGTTCCCATATGCTATAGCAAAGCAGCTCCATCCAGCACCGACTGGCTCTAACGCAGCCACCCAGGGAAGCAGTCAGGAATTTTCCATCAGGATGATTTTCTTTAACAAAAAAATCCCCAAAAGACTCTCCACAAAACCTGTATTTTATGTGGTTAAATTTCAGTCCTAGCTTCTATGCCCCCTAGGTCCAGGGCAGCGCACTGAGCTGATTGCCAAGGAGCCGGGGCTCCCAGGATCCCGGCTCGCTTGCAGCTCACAACCCCAAGTCCTGCCAATCTCTTGTGACGTGTTTCCACAAGGTTGAAAAGACCTGCCATTATGACTTCTTCTAAATAAAATGCCAGCGTGCCCTGGTTGCAGAAGGACTGGTTTATAACGCTGCAGTTTTCCATGGCGGGTCACTTAGACTCAGTCATCTCGGAGACGTGGCGTGAATGCAGCTTCCCCAACAACACGTCCCGTCCCTAGGTCTGAGGAGGTGTGTGCGATGAGTGCACCTTGCTGGGGCATAGCACCTTTCCTGCTTGCATGGTGTAGACTAGGAGGGACACCCTGAAATGTATGTTCAAGCTTCCCTTTAATCCAGTAGCACCAGGGTTTTATCCTGGATTTGCTAGGACAGTGTTCCCCTGGTCTTCTCCTAGCCCCTGATTTTGTCTCGTCTGGGTTTGATGCCTGACTCCTTGCTTTGCTGGTCCCTTGGTTCCTGTCTCTGGCTCACAACCACTGGCTTGGCATGCAGGTGCTGGCCTCTGCCAGCTGCCCCAGCTCTTGCACTTGTTACTGGGCAGCAATGAGGCATTATTTGGGGTGGGGGAGTGGGCGTGGAGGGTCAAACATATGCTCTGTATTTGAGCTAACCCATCCCGCGCCCTCCAACCATCCTATGGGGTGCAGAAAAGTAGCTGATAGGGAAACTGAGGCAGCTGCCGGATGAGTGAGAGGTAAGACCTCCTGCCACTAATGGTTTTGGATCGGAGCAAATAGGTGGAAAGCCGCAAAAATGACACTGTGCCTCTTCTGCCTACCTGATGGGCCTGGAAGTGCCCCGCTGGCTCCTGCTGCCCATGTCCCCACACCCACCAGGTGGGCAGCACTTCAGAGTCCAGCAGCAAAGTGGCGGCGTGTGTTCAGGATCAAGCTGTAGATGCTGCTTAATTACTTGGTTGCAGGGGACATATGCAAAGCCAGGGGGAATGCATGGTGCCAAGCTCAGGAGGGAGGCATGGCCCAAGGTACTCTGCATGCCTAGCTCTCATGACGTTATAGCAAGTCCGTGGTATCTACTCCAGTGCCCAGTTCCCCCGGGCCCTCCACTCCTGGGATCCTTATTGCATGTGAACGTTGTTTCACAGCTGGGCCCTAGGCCTCGATGGGAAACGTGAAGGAACCGAGTCACGCGGGTTCAGAAGTTGGAAGGCAAATGAAAATACTCAATATTTATTACCAATGTGTCCCAGGGCTTTGGAGGATAGGGTGGGTACGTCCAGACAGCGCCCGGTTCCTGGACCGTACGGCGTAACGCAAGCAAACAAGGTTTAGCCCTTTGTCCCCTCTTAGTGGCCGGATCACTTATAAAGGCTTCAAGAGCCTACTGCTGCCTCTCAGCAAGTGGCTCAGTTTCCATCGGGGTGGTTTAGGCTTGTAGGTGCAAAGGACACGGGTTCAGTTCTGACTTCTGATCCATCCAGAGGGCACGAGTACACAACAAACGGGTGCAGAGCCTGCTTCTCCCTTACGTAGCATCCACTCCCATCCTCTTTCTTTCTCCGTCCTCCCTGACCTGTGCATAGAGTGGGAATAAAACTCCTTCTTCTCCCCTTAGTCCAAATAGGCAGCATGCATGGGTCACATGGACTCGGCTGCAAACAGCAATGCTGCCTGAATGAAATGGAGAAGTACAAACAATCCCTCTGTACTGTATGATAATCGTCCAAAAAGTAGCTGCCCAAGGGAGCCAGCAAAAGCTGCCATGAATGCGGTGCTTGTACACAGCGCCTATTTATTTAACAGGTGTCCCCTGGCTGCAATGCCAGGCTCTGCTTGCCAAATATGCAGGGGGAGAGACGGCTTGAATACATGGTGGGGGCGGGGAACGCGGGGGAGAACCCGGTCTGACGGCGATTTCAACAACTTGTATTGTAAGGAGGGTACAGAAACTACAGTACTGGCCTGCTTGCCTAACAGCAGAAGAATAAGCTGCCTGCTTAGCCCTTCTTCCTCTATTATACGGAGATAATTTAGTTTAACCCCTTCCCCCACCTCCCTACCCCCCCCCCAAAATTGGCCCTTTTGGACGTTTCCAGGGTGGTTTCTCTTCTCTTGGTTCAATTCAAACTGAGCAAGAGGCTTGGTTTGCCTGGAAATCCAAAGCCAACAGCATCCTGCGGTGCTGCCTCTCTACATACGCTGCTACGTCAGCAACGCAGCCTGCAAACACACGTGACGGTTTGCATGATCCTGGTGAGAAAGTCTCCCAATGCTGGAGCAATGCCCCGTTGCGTTAAGCATTGCACAAGCATAGCACCCAGACAGCCGCTGCCCCAAAGAGCTTGCAATCTTGGGGTAAAGACAAGGGCGATACAGGCGCGAGGGAAGAGCAAGACGACATTGGCCAGGCCGGCGGGCGGTGGTGCCAGCGTGGACGGTTCCTAATTGTTAAGTTTCTTGCAGAGGAGAGAGTGAAGGAGGGATCGGAAAGGGAAAACAACTGAGTGCCTGTGCACATGCCAGTGTTTGCTTGCTGTTTCCAGTCTTCATCCAGCTCTGGGTTATTGCCCAGGCAGAAGGAAGTGGAGAATGTAAGACACCTTTCCAACATACAAATGATATCTGCAGCCCTGGCACCCTTGAGCCCTGACACCCTCGAGCCCCAGTAAAACCCAGATGACCAAAGAAAGCAATTAAAAAAATATTAATTAAAACGTCCTTACCCACAGCAGAGCTTTTCTGCAAAACGTGTAAGAACCAGCGACTCCATGACATCTTCTAAAGACTCAACTGTTGCTGTTAATGCTATTGAGAAGGCACGTGGAGACCACGGGGATGGGCAGAAGTCTAGAGGCATTAAGTAGCTAGATTGGCTGGATATTAGGAAATTTTTTCTCACCAGGAGGGTAGAAAACACTGGAAGAGGTTACCCAGAGGTGGTGGAGTCTCCATCCTTGGAGGTTTTGAAGACCCGGGTAGACACAGCCTCGTCTGGGATGATGTAGCCGGGGCTGGTCCTGCTTGGGGCAGGGGTTGGACTAGATGTGACCTCCTGAGGCCCCTTCCCACCCTCATTGACTATGATTTCTATGATTACTGGCTATGAGCGTGTATTTTTTAATATTTCTCCCAGTTCTAATGGCTCAGGACCACGAGGTACAATCCAAGCCACGCTGGAGTTTCACTCTGCTACGGAAAGGATTCTTTTTTCGGTGCTTGACTCTCACTGATTCTAGCCATGCATCTCGCATGCACAAGGACAGCTATCACAGAGCAAATTAACCTTTGCTTCAGCACGGGAACTTTTTGGGCCGCCTCCGTGCAGGAGCTGTGGCCTGCAGGGGCTGGTGCTGAACCCATAGGGCTTATAGCCTGGAAGAGCGAACTCAATGCCTGAAGTCCCTCACCGCTGGGTCCTCCCTGGAGGCAGTACAGCTTGCTCCGGCGTGGAGCAAAGCAGCGTGGAAAGGGCAAGCGCTGCACCGGCGCGGGGTGCTTGCAACGCACTGCTGAAATGCTCTCGTTTCCAGCCAGCTCCTCTACCTGAGAGGAGAGCTCTCCCTCCCAGCGGCTGGGCTGCACGTGACTTTGCACCTTATAATGCAGCTCCTAGGACCATGTTGCCCTTGGCAGCCTCCAGCCCTGCTCTTATGGCAGCCCTCCAGTCCCCCAGAAGCTGCTCGGGCACCGTGCCGACGTCTTTGGCAGCTCCCGCCCAGCGTGCCTGGCTCGTTCGCAGCACGTTGAGATTGTATGGGCCAGGGGATTTTGCCGGTTGTGATTGCAAGAAGAAACAGCAAACCCAAAAGGTGGAGTTCCCCAAAAGGGAGCTGCACCATGAAAACCCAGGCAAACCTAAGCTCGGTTTTCTCCATGTAGCAGATGGGAACCGGCTGAGCAAGTCCCACAAGTGGAAGCTTAATGGGAGATGTGCTTCATAAACCTAGGGTTTTATTCACAGAAGTTTAGGGCTGAAATCATGGGGTCCGGCCCCGGGGGTGGAGCCTGGATTGACCGGGTTGACCTGGTTTTTAGCAGATGGGTGTTCACTGCACAAGGAGGACCGATAACCTTACCCCAGGGTCTTGGGTAAGGGACTATACATCCCATTTTCTCTGGGAGAGCCTTGTTTTATAAATACCTGTCATGGGCTTCCTATCGGTTAGGTGAAACGAACCCTTTGGTTGCGGTTGCAACGGGCTAGGTGCTGCAAACAGGATTGTCCCAGTGAAAATGGTGCTGTTTCTCTCTCTTTCTCCCTCTCTCTCACCGCTTTCCAGAGGGTCTCACCTTCACCCCCTTTTCTCTCCACAGCTGGAAGACAGCTGAGCAGGCCAGAAGCGAAGTACCCCGCTCTAAGACTCAGAGGAAATATGGTTTCTCCCCTAGACTTGGAAGAGAAGTCAAGAACTGGCTTGACCATGGAAACCTTGCCCTCCTACTAAAATAAAAGGGGGCAGAAGAGGAGCATTGGAAGCAAGGTTTGGGCAATGGCCATTTTCTTGGTCACCGGTGAGGCATGAGCTGCAGGTTATCAGAGCTAGCGTGTGCGTCTGCAGCTGGAGCTTAGTGACCGGTCCGCCAGCGTGCTTGCCCTGTATCCGTAGGGTGACGACGACGGCATCAGTAGGTGGATGAGACCCATGACACAAGTACTTGAGAGGGGAAGGAAGACCTGACTTCAAGGCTAGGTGAGTTTGCCGAGGGGCCTGGAAGAACTGAAGTCACCCCAAGAGCCCAGAGAGCATCACGGGCAAGCTGGCAAAGGCATGTCTCGCCCTGTGTTAGCTGGGCAAGTGCAGTGGGGAAGTGGAGTGGATCCACTTCATTTAGCTAGGGTGAGGAAAGATAAAAAGTGTTTCCACTGCTTCTTCCAGTGTCAATCCCGGCAAGCAGGGGTGAGGAAGCGGGTGTTAGACAACCCGGTGTCACCATCTAACTGGGCTTGGGAAAGTTCAGGGGGGACTGGGGGAGCGGGGAGCAAGGGGAAGGGGAAATCTGCAAGGCTCGTTTCTCGCCCTCATTTCCACTGGCAATTTTATCAGTCTCCTACCCATCAGCCAAGTCTCTGCTTGTCATCCTCGCAACCCTGAGCGTCCTGGGAAGCCTCCCTCCCACCTTCCACTTCTGGGAGTGCGGGGGGCATCTGGTCCCTTGCATGCACTTCGGTCCTCGCTCAGCGCTCTGCTTCGGCTGCCAACCAGGGGACCAATTAGTGCCAATCATGGGGGTGTTTCTTCTGAGAGGCATCTTGTCCACTAAGGCTGAGGAAGGTTTCCCACAGCAATATCACCCGGTCACGGCGCTAGCTCGGGGGGAGCAGGCAGGTGCTCTTTGAATGCACATGTTCATCGACGGGAGACTCTGTCTCTGTGCATCCGTGTGACTTTTGTGTTTCAAGCCCCGTTGCATCATTTGCACAGCCCGTGCATTCAGTGGGTGCTCAGAATAAGTAGCTTTCATGCGACCTTGCAGGGGTTCACGCTGTGGGGGGCTGCTCAACAACCCCGCGGGTATGCAGCTCCCACAGCACAGCTCCTTCCAACATTGATGCCGTTCTGGGTGAAAGAGGAAAGGATCAGAAGTTGACTCTCCAGCAGACCCTAGCTGCTGTTGCAATGGGGTTGGACCAGAGCATAATTTAGGGCTGCTCTGGGTCATCCCAGGGACCAAAGTGACACCCAAAATGGTTGTAGGAATGCTCCCCTGGCAGATGTGTGCCTGGGACCTCTCTGGGGCCCTGAGCTTCCGGGCAGTGGAGCATCCAGTCCCTTCCGGTGGTGTCAGTGGACATAATTTCATTGACTTTATGTGGTGTTCATAAAGTGTATAATTAAAGGGCTGCAAGGGACCTCGTGCATGCACAAGTCCACTGCCAAAGCATCCCTGTGCCATGCTCACCCGACCTCCTCTTGAAAACGTCCACGGAGGGAGATGCCACAGCGGTCCGCTCTCCTGCCTCGCTGCCCTAGCAATGCGGCCGTCTTCCCTGCGCTCTCATCTAAATCCAATTTCAAGCCATTGCTTCATATTCTGCCCTTTGCAGCAAAGGGAAAACAGGCTTCCCCCCCTTTTCCTTATGGCAGCCTTTCAGCTCTTTGAAGACTGCTCTCGTGTCCCCTCCTTAGCTGCCTTTTCTCCAGACTAAACATGCTTGGTTCTCCCAATCCTTCCCCAGACACTTCCAATCAGTTAGCATTTGGCTTTCTGCTCCCCGCTCAGAGCAGGTGAGGCTAGAGCCTGACCAGCTGCCGGTCTACACAACCAGGCAAACTTTTGCTAAGTGTGAATTCATAAGGGAGAATTGCTCGCTGGTGCTCTCTGAGCCCGGGAACCGGGCTGCCAACATCTCTGCACCTCTGAGGGAGACCTCAGCACCGGTTACCATGCCTCAAGAAGGCTGAGCTCTTCTAAATTTCCTGCCTTCTGTGTTTAAAAACCCAGCCGTAACATGGTGTTAACATCATTTAATTAGCTCATTCTTTCCTCGTAACAAGGCCTTCCCGGCCAGGCTCTGAAAGACTTAAGTGGAATGACATAGGAGGAGCATGGAAAGAGCTTGCAGTGGGTGTCAAGGAAGATAATTAGGCACAAAAATGTGACAGAGTTGCAGCAAGGAGCAAAACCCAACAAACACTTAACCTATCAGGCCTCCACGCTGCAGGGATGCAGCCGGGCTGTGTGCTGGGGGCAGGCTGGAAGCCAGCTGACGGTGACGTCTTAGGGACATGCATGGGAATAGGGAAATAGCCAGCAATCCGGGTTAGCAGTCGATGCCAGGGTGCCTGGCCAGGAGATGTGGTGCCTGCTCCCTGCTGCGATGTGCTGAGCACAGAGGGATCTTCAGCTGGGGGAATTCCTCCAGCTCTCGCGATGCTGTTCTCTTCCCTGCAAAGGGCATCGCGCCCGTCTCCTGGGCAGCGTGGCTGTGTACAGCTGACGCGGCCCTTGGGAAAGGGGTGGCATGGGAAGGAATGGTGCATGCATGTGCAATGCTGCATGCCGTGTCAGGTTGTGGGGTGGGTACCCGCGTGGTGGTTCTGGTTATCCGGAGACCGCACCGTGCATCGTGTGAAATGACGGGGATCGGGGGAATGGCCGCTGGAAGGACAGATCCCTTTATGCTAGCAAGGACGATTCAGACTAGACTTTGTCCTTCTGGGGGGGATCCCATGAGGCAGTGTGGGTGAATG
Source organism: Caiman crocodilus (assembly GCA_030014935.1). Taxonomy (NCBI): domain Eukaryota; kingdom Metazoa; phylum Chordata; order Crocodylia; family Alligatoridae; genus Caiman; species Caiman crocodilus. The sequence goes on from JAGPOW010000261.1 coordinate 2,940,257, forward strand.
CTTGCCAACATCGTATCCCTTCACTGGGCTCTACTTCACTGGACGCCTGTTTAGAGGCTGCTGGGTGAAGCCGTTTGCAAGTTGCTGTCATCAGCACGTAGCTAACGTGCAGTCCCGATGTATATTTTCCCTAACTGAACTGGGGTTTTCCTGATTTGGGTAACTCTGTCCAGGCTGCCGGCCTACCAACAAGCCACCGAAAGTTAGCGGGCGTGGGTAACCCCGTCACTGCCCAGCTCAAATGACCAGCCTGAAGGAGAGCCTGACATTACTGCACAGGTCTCCTATCTCGGAGCACCTTTGAGGGCTAATACTCATCCCAAGGGGGCTGCGGCTGATTTTCCTCAGGCGCTCGAAGGAGCTGGGTCATTAGTTTCCAGCAAATTTCATGCTGAACTCCCTGAGCATCCTTGGGAAGATCCTAAGGGTCATTGGCCCCTTCTCCCTGAAAGACCTGCCGGCATCCTCATGTCCGGTCACGTAGAGCCTCCTGCTTCATTCAGGGCTATAGTCAGAAGGCTGCAGAGGTCAGGAAGAAATGTTTTGCCCCGATGTACCGGGGACCCAGGTGTATTCTGGGGTTTGGTTGGCTTTCGGAGAGGTTTTTTGGCCTCACCGCTGGAGACATTGTGTTGGAGAGTCCAGTGGAGAGCGCCAAAACCGGTTCAGAGGCCGGGGCCCATGACTTAGGAAGACAGGCTGAGGGCTTATTTAGTTGGAGAACAGAAGATGGAGGGGGACTTCAATAACAGACTTCAACAACTTGAAGGGTGGTTGTGTAGAGGATGGATGTAGACTTTCTCACGAGGAGGGCAGTGGTGCACTGGAAGGGGCTACCCAGAGCGGTCGTGCAATCTCCACCCTTGGAGGCATTTAAGACCTGGGAGGAGAAAGCCTTGCCTGGGATGATGCAGTTGGGGCTGGTCCTGCTTGGATGAGATGAGCTCCTGAGGTCCCTTCCAGCCCTTATTTTCTAGGATTTTCTGATTCAGCACTATTGGGCTAGTGCTCTGAGGTGCTGCAAGAAACCCACTTTCTAAATGCTTGGCTGGTGTGTTGGGATCAAATATGGGGCCAGAAGTTTCCCCAGGTTGGCATAGCAGACAGCTTGTGGGAAAGGGGGTGCTTTCCCTTCCTTCGCATCATAGGTAGCACTTCACATGCTGCAATCATCTGGGCACATCCCACCTACTCCACGCCCTGCTGCTACAGGGGCCGCGGACACCGCCGTTTCTTTGGCCAGCCCCTGTGCCACGTACTTTAATATCGAGGCTTTCTTCTGAGGAAAGCCTTTGGGCTTGGAGCAAGGAAATAGAGGTGAAATGTAACAGCATGAAGGAGGTTTAACGTGATGATTTCATGGTCTTGGCTGACCCGTAATGACACCAGGTCCTGGCCAGGCCATTTCTACGCATGCCCGGCCCGCCTGTTCCTCCTCCAGACTGGTGAAGTTTTCCCCATACCTTCCTCTGGAAGTTGCCAGAGACCAGACACCAGATGAGCTTGACCGCGCATTCGATCCAATCTAGTCCTGTCTATGCCGAAAAAGACTCGTGCCCATGCCAAGCCTAATATACTGGAAAGCTTGTCTTGCCTTAGTGCCTTTCATCCAAGGGTCTCAAAACGTCGAAGGAGCAGGAATGACTATCGTCTCTCCTAGCAACCCTTTTCCATCAGCCCTGTTTTACAGATGACTTCTGTGAGACCCGCGAACGCTGGGTGTGATTTCCCAAATGTCGTCGGTGTCAGCAGTGTGTCGAGGCCATCCTCCATGCGCCTTCTGGTCACGATGTCCTCCGCTAGTGAGTCTCCAGTACTTTAGTATTTCCTTTCCAAACAGAAGGATAGACGTGGTGCCTATACCACCGTATGCATTCAGAGCGTACCGGGAGCAACAGCTGCTGCCCGGAATAGTAGTCTGGCTGCAGAAGCGGCTCCAAAAGGAAAGATAACTCGCGTGTGTTCAAGTGAGAACGCCAGCCCGTTATCAGAGGCGCGCTTGTGCAACAGGGGAGAACTGTTATATCACAGGTCCAGAGCTGGTAAGGATGCTTGCATGTCTCAGCTGGACTCTGGCAACAAATGTAGAGAAGCCTCCATGCAATGCTCTTAAAAACCTGTCAGTCTCCTGGGGCTCCGTGCTTACAGACTAACACAGAAATCCAAGTGCACACAGTCGTGGGTGTGTGGATGTAGGTGGTAATTTAAGGGTCTTGCCATCATCCACTCTTCTGGGAAAATTTTAAAATACCATTCTGCCCGTAGGCGGCGGTTTCAGGACTTTCTCCTAGCAAATTAAAACCCTTTTTTTTTGTATTATTTTTTTAAGTGCCTGTGTAGGTGGTGAGACTGGGCTCACCTTCAGCAACTCTGATGTAAAAATAAAACTTGTAAGACATTTAAATCTTCCGAGGGGATTTCAGATCCTCTTGCAGATAAATTAGCAACAAAGGGCTTGGAGATACGTATAGTACACAGAGCGGGAGACAGAGACACCCTGGTTGTTAGTCATGTCTTACCGAAACGGGGATTGTGTTGCATGCGTGTTGCAAAGATGCATGCTGTGTAGCAGTGGGACAAGGGTTTTTTTTTTTGTGGGAGGGAAAGGGGTATTGTTTATTTGTCCAAAAAGCAGTTTTCCTTGTGCAAAAAAGGAATTCATTCATTTGGTTTAAAATGCCCCAGCTGGTTTGCAGTTGAAAGGTCAGTGATGCTGCTACCAGTCTTTGCAATAGGCCAGGGTGCAGAAGACATGGGTTCAATTTCCTCCTCTGATCTGAATGATGATCCCTAGCTCGGAGCATCCTATCAGCGAGCCTTGAGAGAGCTCTGCATAGGATTTCCCTCGGCCACCGAGCCATAGAGGCTAGTGCAAGGGCTACAGGGGACCTCCAGAGGCCGTGTAGTCCATCCCACTGCCTGCGGCAGGATCTTCCCTATGCAAACCATCCCGCACAAATCATCATCCAACCTTTTTGCAAAACGACACCGACAACCCTGAAACAACACCTGACCCTGCCCGTAGGTGAAGCAGGACACCATGACAGCCGACGTCCTGGTGCTGTACAGACTAATAAACACACAAGAGATCCCAGGTGGAGGGCCACGTCCCCTGCTATGGAAGAAAGCAACCCCCACCCCCAGTCTGTATCAATCTATGGGGGAAAAGTCCTTCCTGACCCCAGCTATGAGGATTGGTCTGACCCTAAGCAGGAAGGTAAGGCCCTCTATCCAAGTTTTAATCCCATCAGGAGCATTGATATAGCCCAGTTAAAATCTTAAAAGCTTAAAGAAAACCCTGACCCATGTAGCAGCAAGGGGATGGGGGCCAATTCCCTCCCAGCTTGCAACTCCTGTATAGGGTGCTCACCTGGGACAGAGAGAGGCCATATGTCCATGGGTTAGGCCAAGTGGAGCAGTGTCGGTAGGAGGGATTGGCAGCAAACAACCCAGAATGCCAATAGCCTAGAGGGGAAGTGGTTTATCTGGGACATAGGATATCTTGGTTCAACTCCCCTCAGGCAGAAGAGGAAATCCAATATATCCTTCCCACATCTTGGCTGAGAGGCCCTAACAATTAACACGTTGGATAACTTGGAGAGAGTGACCCCCCCCCCGTGCTTAAAACCTAGTTCCAAGGCTTAAATTAGTCATGCAGGGGGGAAGCAAAAAAGAAACAAATCCATCTTAATTTGGAATAAAAGGATTTTCCCCATTTATTTGGGGGCCCACAATTCCAGCAATCCCAAGAGACAGCCCTGGTCTCAACTTGCAATCCGCCCAAGATGTGCAAAGGGTGGGAGATGGACAAAATTACTGTCACCGCTCTACAGATAGGGAAGATGAGGCACAGAGATGCTAAATGACACACCCAGATTTCTGAGCTCAGTCCAGTACTCTGACCACAAAGGCAGCTCTACTCCCTCTCCTTTAATTCCTTTCATTGAAGTCCGTAATCAGGTTTGCTACTGATTTCAGTGGAAACAGAATTGTGGGCATGGTGCAGACCAAGGGCAAAATCATCATCCCAATGATGTCAGAAGTAAAACTGCAGATGGTGGCGATGCACCCTGTGGGCTGATGGAAAGAAAAGACACGATAAGTCCCAAATCCTGAAGTCTTTACTCAGGCAAAGCTCCCATTGAAGTGAATGTTCAATGCTTCCTGAAGTCCGAAGCATCCCTTGGTGGTAGCCCATCCGGTGAGTATTCACCGAGGCTGGTGGAGGTTTGATGGACTTATACCCACCTGACTACTGCTACTACATCTTGGTTGCAACCATTCCCTTCGTGTGCCCACTCATGTTCCCTGTCTGTGACCTGTACAGTCAGGGGCTGGTTTTCAGCGGTGCTAAGCACTCATAACCCCAAAGCCAGTGGAGCTCAGTACTGCTGAAAATCAAGTACCTTGGAAAATCACTCGATTTTGGCCTAGTCCTCCTCTCACTGAAGGCAAAGGCAGTTTTACCAATGATCCTACTGCAGGCAGCATTGTACCTGTGCTGATAGATGTAATACCCTCTTTGTAGAGCTGGCTTCTGCCTCGTTTTCATCAGACCACTGACATTTTGCACAGACCTAGAAGGCTTCTCCTGAAAACCTCCTCCAGATGTTGGCATCCTCTCAACAGCTGCCTGGCTCTTTGAGCTTTTCCAGCCAGGTTGAATCTAGACTGTGACCTGCGAGAGAAGGCTTGCAAAGACACATGTTATGATGCTAGCTATATTTAAGGTGGCTTATTAGAATAAAAATAGTTGGACAAACATGAGTCCCCCGGTTGCACCCACTATCAAGCACTTCTGGATTCTGTTTCTGGCTCTGTTGCTGACTTGCTGTTACAATTAGAGGCATCAGGGAATTCCCAAGCAAAATGATATTTGTTGGAAAATGTCTTTTTGATGATACGAAACTTTTCAGGGGCATGTACTTGACTCAGCAAAACTCTCAGGAAAGATTGCTTGCCTCCAGGAGGAACTTCTGCGTAGAAGATAAGAGAGTGAAAGCAACTGCATCGGTAGGAGCGTTGCCAGCAGATGGAGAGCAGTGATTCTCCCCCTCTATTCAGCACCGGGGAGGCCACATCTGGAGTCCTGTGTCCAGCTGTGGGTCCCACTACAGAAAGGATGCGGACACACTGGAGAGAGTCCGGTGGAGGGCAATGGAAATGGTTGTGGGGCTGGGGGACAGGACTGGTGAGGAGAGGGAGAGGGAACGGGGCTGATTGAGTCTGGAGAAGAGAAGATGGAGGGGGATTGAATAGCAGCCTTCACCTCCCTGCAGGGAGAGGATGGAGCTGGGCTGTTCTCGGTGGGGGCAGATCACAGGTCAAGGAGCAATGGGCTCAAGCTGCAGGAAGGGAAGTTGAGGTTGGATATTAGGAAAAACTTTCTTATGAGAAGGGTAGTAAAAAACAGGAACAGGTTATCCAGAGAGGTGGTGCAATCTCCATCCTTGGAGGTTTTTAAGACCGGGTTCGACAAAGCCTTGGCTGGGATGATGTAGCTGGGGCCGGTCCTGCTTGGAGCAGGGGGCTGGACGAAATGGGACCTCCTGGGGTCCCTTCAACCCTCCTTTTCTATCATGCTATGATTCTATGAACTTACCAAAACTAATCATTCGCCCTGCAGCAACTCTACCACTGCGCTTGCAAGTCAATCTCTCTCTGGCCCCAAAAATATTTATTTCTCTCTGCACAATGAAACAGCTCTGACAAGAAAGACTGAGAGCAGCCCGTCCAGACCAGCCAGCAGCCGGTCGTCAGGGGTTTCACCAACAAAGCCCAGCACCATTATTTCATGAAATCTGAGACAGATTTCTTCCAACAAGATTTGCTGTCTTTGATGTGCAGAGAAACACAGAGCACATCCTGCCGGTGATCCCACTGCTTGTATCATTAACATGCTCAGTCGCTTCTCGCCAAATCCAGATGTCCTGTAGGTATCGGATAATGATGAATTCCTGTGTCTTAATACTCAAGGTGACCTCCCACCTCCAGGAGGCTGAGACCATTTCAGACTCAAAGGCTTGCCTGACTTTTCTGTGAACTCGCAAGTTTGAAGGAGGGCAGGGAAGAAAGGAGACCTCTTCCTTGAATTTCAATGGATAGTTTGCTATCTCCAGTGCTTTTCCTGGAGGAGTCTCAAGATTGCTCTGTCTCTGAGGTGGAGGAGAATGCCAATGCTGGCTTTCTCCCCACGATGTAGCTTCCAGGAGCATCGGTGTGAAAGTCGAGCATGCCTGGCATGTTAAGGATGGCTGCTCACACTTAACTTTTCTCGCAGATGCATTTCTGGCAAATAAAATAAATCAGCAACTTCAAGCCCAACAAATAAAAGGCTCATTAATTAAAGCAGTTCCATTGCCGGTAGGAAAAGGGCCCTTTGGAGGTTTTTATTCTGTCAACATAATAAAACAGCCCATTGTCAAGGACAATGAGACAGGAGACGGGGGAAGCAGCTGAGGTTGATTTCCAAGTGCGAGCAACAAATCTCAGAGCAATAAGAGAAAAGATTAATATATTTATGGCAGGAGGAGCTGGTAACGATGTTTATTATTGAGGTTGTCTAACACTTCCCATTATAACCCTGTCATGTGTGAGCTTTGCTTATTACTCTAGTCCCAGCCAAATAACTGCTAACTTGTTCTGCTCCCTGTCATAGCCATCTGGTGCCTTTCCTTCTGTACATGGGTTGTAAGCTCTTTAGGGCACAAAGTGTCTTCCTACTATATGAGCATGCAATCCCCTGTATAATGGGATCTCTAGACACACAGGAGTCTCTAGACCCCACTTCACAACAAATATCAGGTAGAAAGAAAGATGCCTAGGAGGCTTCCTTGACTGAATAGTTATCTGAACATCAGGAGTATGTCAAATCACTCTCTCCAGTGCACGGCACTTTGTATTCACGGATGTAAGCCAAAACTGGCAAAGACTGTGCCGGGGAAGAGCATCAGCATAGGTGAGGCCTCACCTGGTGTACTGCATCCAGTTTTGGGTCCCGCACTTCAAGAAAGATGGGAGCAGATTGGAAAGAGCCCAATGCAGAGCAATAAAAATGATCGGGGACCTGGCAGGCAAGACTCATGAGGAAAGACTGAAAGAGCTAGGGATGTATTTGGTAGCCGTGTTGGTCTGAGACAAAAAGGAAATGCAAAACTCTGGACCTCTTGGTTCAGAGACGATCCCTTTTATCAGACCAAAAAAGAAATTGAAAAAAAATAAATAAATTATCTTTTTCTGAAAGTTTTCAGGCACATACACCCTTCTTCAGGCCCAGGGAGAATTGAAGATGGTTAAAAGCCTATCACAAAGTATTTGCAACTTCTTATTTCATCTAATAAAAGGGATCATCTCTGAACCACAAGTAACTTAGTCTGGAGAAGAAAAGATGGAGGGAGGATTTGATAACAGTCTTCAAATACCTGAAGGGCGATTACAGAGAGGACGAAGATGGGCTTTTCTCTGTTGGCTGTAGGAGACAGGACTAGAAGCAACAGTCTCACGCTGCAGCAGAGGAAAGTTAGGTTGGAGATGAGGAGGAACTTTCTGACCATGAATGTGGTCAAGCACTGACACAGGCTGCCTAGAGAAGTTGTATAATCTCCACCCCTGAAAGTTTTCAAGAGCAGGTTGGACAGAGACTTGGCCCAGATGGTTTAGTCTGTGTTATCCGGCTTGAGCGGGCAGATGGACTGGGTGACCTTGTGAGGTCCCTTCCAGCCCTAATTTCCTATGATCCTATGGTAAGAAGTGGCTTGAAGCCACTCAAAAATATAGTTCCGGTGAATCCAGCCTATTGAAACTGTGTGTCTCAGCCTTGGGCTTGAAACATTGGTGCTCCAAACACTTTTGAAAGATCTTGTCAAAACTTCTAGGAAGACCAAATCCAGAGATGAGCCTTAAAACAGACTTGAATTCTCTCTCTTCCATTTGAGCCCACTATGATTTTCATAGTAGCACTCCTCCCCTCCGCACACTGCTTTATGAGCAGACCTGTACACAAACCCACAAAAAAACAGGTTTATAAATAGCCAAAATAGGCAGATGTTTATTGCCATTCTCCAGGGGTCACCAAATTCTTAATAAGTCACTCTGGGGGAAGAGTGACTTTCACTGAAAACTAATTCTAGTCCTTATCTTCTCCAAGTCAGAGTACCTTGTTTCCTCTGGGCAAGGATATCAGCCTCTAATGCAGGGACAGACAAACGCAGATCCTGCGTGCTGGATCGGGTCTGTGGTGGGCTCTGTTTCTGGCAGCCCCTGCCCATGTAGCTGTGGCCGGTTTCCATGGAGATCCCTGGAGTGGCAGTGCAGTGACAGTGCGGGGCCAGTGTTTCCATGGAAACCGGCCCCAGCAGCACTGGCAGGGTGTAAGGAGCTGCCCCGGGTCTGGGATCTTGCAGCAGTGATGCCCATGGAAGGGGGGTGCAGGCAGCGGACTGTGGCTCTGCCCTGCCTCCAGACCACACTGTCACTTCTGCAAGAACCCAGGCATAGGTGGATCCCAGGCAGATCCCATAGGTGGATTCATCCGTGAGTCAGATGGGCCCAGGGCCAGGAGTCCCGCTTGCAGTCCGCTCTTCATCGGCAAGGAAGCAAAAGCCAAGGTTTTAAAGTTGACATCATTTTTGTCTCCACGCTGGTCAACAGCAAGCAAAAGGGCCACCAGGACCCCTCAACCAATCAGCGGCATGGAAACAAAAACAGTGCCAAGTATAAAACTCCAGCTTTCACTTCCCTGCCAATGAGTAAAGATCTGCAAGCATGGCCCGCCCCACAATCAGCAGTGTGGGGGAGGAGGCTGAGGGAACCTGCCAGATTAAAGGCGTTGCTGTGCATATGGCCAGGAGCACAGCCACTCCCTGCAGGTAAGTCTAATGGTGTGGTGGGGGTGCAGATCAAGGCCCCCATGGTATGGGAGGGAGTGGGATAGGGGCCATCACTCCCTGACCACGATGGCAAATGTAGCACATGCCCCGCCTGCCTCCCCTGGGGGTGCATGCACCTGGCTGGACAGCCCCCGCCCCCGCCCCATTCCCTCCAGCACTGTGGGGGTCTCAATCTGCCCCCCATGCCTCTTTCCTCTCCCGTGCCCCTTCCCCCCCACAGACTTACCAGCAGGATGCTGCTCTCCAAGATGCCTGTCTGCGTTCTTTGCTATGTGCCTGGTGACTGTGTGCATGCACGCAACATTTATTGGTGACATTATCGGCTATATTGACCAAAAGAAGACAGCAGCCAATAATCTTAATTTTCCTTGTATCTGTGTCGATGCGATATGCCACCAATATATTGGCACATATCTAGAGGAGGCCTCCAATTTTATGTTTGTCCAGGGCCCAGGGTCCAGTTTATCCTTAAATTTCTCTTAGTTTGACAAAATAAGGTTCCCAATGGTATAAAATATCCCATGATTGACTCCCTTTGGCTTAACGTATAATATTGGTGGACTTCTCCTCCTATAATTCTTTTTTTGCACTGCTCTAAATTCATATCAGAAAAGTTAAAGTAGTGATATTGCATGACGTACTTCCCTCGATTCACTGTATTAAATAACAGTCATGTGTATTCAGAGTCCTCTTCATTGCCAAACTTGTTAGGAATTATGTTTATATAGAAGACCCATGTTTCCTGTTCATTTTCTTTGGCTATGATTGGGTTTACACAAGCATCACAATTATAATTTGTCCTGTAACTTAAAACCAAAATTTAAATAATTTCCCAGTAGCTCTGTGTACTTTTCACCATTCAAATAAAATTAATTACCAATCACTATCATTTGAATACAATTCATATGCGTTTCATTATTCAGGACTAAAGAATGGAAGTTGGCAAATAAAACATTCAATACTTTTTAATTTTAATACAAAATGTGATGCCTCCCATCTTTGCATTATTCTGATACAATCTGCAGTTCAATTAGCATATTAAAATCCATCTATTCCAAAAATTTCTTGCACCATCATTTAGGCATTCATCCTAAGTCGTTCACTTCAACTGACTTTTGGATCAAGTCCTAAGTAGTATTTCATTGTGTAGGTCTCGCTCAAGTGAACACGTAAGCACAGCACTAATTTTAAGTATGTGAATAGTTCTATTGACTTCAGTGGGAATAATCACAGCTTCAAACATGTAGTTTGAGGCAGTATCAAATATTTAGGAATTATGAGCCAGGTCCCCCCTGAAGATCACAAGAGGCTTAAGAAAAATAATAAAGTAAAAGGTGGGTAGTTTCATTTGTCTTCTGGCTTCTAAGCCTTTAGGGTGCATTCAAGTCGTATTTCATGTTTTTCTTCCCTGTCATGGAGGCTAGAAACCCCTTTTTTTATTTTTAAATAGAAGCTAAGATGTTCATGAAATGGCTTGCTTCCAACTATCTCATCCCTCATCATAAGAGTTGGCAGCTCAGGCGTCCGTAGGGGGCTGAAGTCAGGGGGGATGTTGTCATTGGCTTTGTAGCTGACCCATGCATAAGGATTTTCAGAGTCAGGATCACAATTTTTTTAAATACCTGAGATTTACAGGCTTTCAATTTATAAATGTAGCAAAAGGACCAAACGAGAAAAAAAGGAAAAAGGGTGGGGGACATAATCCATTTTCTTTTTTATTCGATGTGATAACGTACTATTTTTCAAAAAGGAGAAAAATAGAGAGGTTTATGCATATTGCAGCTAATTAACAATGTAGGTGGGATGCTTTGGCTTGGATTGCTTTTTTGTTTCCCTTAACAAACCAACTCATATACCAATTACAATTATGTTTAACACATTAAAAGGGAAGCAAGTACATTGTTCGCGTATACTATGCATGCTCTGAACATTTATAATTAGAAAGAACTGTAGCCTCCATCTGTGGTTTTTAATGTCTCTAACGTACGCAGAACCATTTAAACTATTCTTAAAAAGTTTCATTCAAACAGCTTCTGCATTGTGATTCTGTCATAACATGAGCATTCAAAATAAAACTTGCAAACTAAGTGCATATGCATACACACACAATTTTGATATGTGGCTGTTTTTTTATTAAAAAAAACATATGCATGTCCTAACATCTGAGTACATCTAATTCCTCTTGTCTTCACTTGCACTTGTGGGTGTTCAGAAATTGAGTATCAGGCACAAAAGATGTGTACAGATACTACGCTGATGAGCACGGTATAAGCACCTATATAGAGCAGAATATTTGAATCATAATTCTCCCATTCCTAGCTCTAGAGAGTAGCAAGAGAAATTTTAACCTGTCGCTGGCTCAGGACTGACTATATTTCATCTTGTGCCTTGGAGCTGTTCAAATTGGGACGGAAATTCCTCTTTCTGAGGAAGGAGAGAATTCACTGGCAGATAAATACATACTTTTTTTTAAGACAAGGCAGCTGTTGGAGGTCCTTGAAGCCTCACTGTGACAGAAGTCAGCACAGGGATGCTAGGCTGATGGATGGGGCACAGGTAAGGTGATCACAGGTGTGCACTAAATGAGATTCATTCCAGGGTTCAGCTATGTGGTAATATGTAATTGCAGCACAAGGAGAGGAGATAACTGAAAGATAAATAATGTTGATGCCTGGTGAAAATATCAGCAGTTTAAAGCAATGCGAAACTGCTAGACAGGATGTGTCCATTGTATAAGCAAACGGTCTTGTTTTGCCCTGTTTAAGTTTAAATCGTGTGTTGATGCTGCGTGCAGTAGCTCATGCTCCTCATAGCAATGACTTGCAACCAGCCCTGACCTCAGGTCACCATAACACCATTTAGACCATCTTAAAAATGGCAGTCTGATTTGATGAAATCCATTTCATTTTTATCAGCTACTCTCAGGGCCACATATATATGCAGATTTTCTTGGTTGAAATGCAACTAGCGACCTCCAATCACCTTCCTTTCTGCAAACCCGAGGCTTTGCTCTCAGCATGGCTGGGGACAGTATCATTTTTGGAATGTAAACGTGGAGTTTAAATGTAATAGGCCTTGATGAAATCTGATGAAAAGGTCACTCTGAAATGTGTCTTTATTTTTATTTATGCCCACCAACACACTGGGGACAGCAAGTAATTGCCTGGCACTGGCACATAAACAGGTGATGTGATTCTTAAACAGCTGGCCTTTCCCATTACCGGTGCTGGTGCGATACAGCAGCATCCAACTGGGGGTTTCTTTGCTGAGCAGTCCTAGGTGAAGGTGCATAACCAGAGGTCCCCTGCAATCTTGGGAATTAACTTTCACAATCAGCCCTTTATAATGAGTGTAACAGGGCAAGGAGAAGGCCTGTTTCTTTGGTGCTACAAAACTGTGAGTGCGGGAGAGAGTTGGGTCAGGGACAGGGCAAGGATAATTACTTAGTAGACACAGCTGGGGAGAGGGATTGCACCCAGGGTGAATATTGCCTGATTAAGAGCCATGGCAGGGGGCTTTTCCTTGCCACCTGGGGCATGGTGTGAGGAGAGTCAGCGAGGAAAACTGGGAACAGCAAACCCCATGCTGGAACGGATCATTGATAACGCCGTCTGACTGGGTGAAGGTAACCACAGTGACTGGTGGTGCCCCGGCCAGGTCCCTGAGGACTGGAGAAGGGCCAACGTGGTGCATGTTTTCAAGAAAGGGAGAAGGGATGAGCCGGGTAACTTTAGACCAGTCAGTCTTACCTCTATTCCTGGGAAAATGCTAGAGAAAATAATCAAAGAACAC
>JAGPOW010000261.1:2970020-3022990 GCA_030014935.1 Caiman crocodilus
TTTGTCCCGTTTCTCTTACTCCAGTCCTTGAGATCGTCCAGTTCTTTCAGCACGCTTTCTCAGTCCTCTATCGACAATGTGTCCTGACATTCCGGCATCAGCAAGTTTCATTCCCTCATTCCATTTTTTTGACCCAAATTCATTAATGCAAGGTTGGTCCCCAAGACTGAGCCTAGGGGAACTCCACAAGTGACCTCTAATACTTCTTCTTTCAACACTACATGTCTCTTTCTTTTTTGAACTAATCTTCATTTTCAGCTTACCTAGTATTTCCCATCTGGTACCATGCCAAATGGTCTACTGAAATCCAGAGAGATGAGCCCTTCTGTATTTCCTTTGTCTTGAAAAGGAAGACACTATTGAGCTAGTCTGGAATGATCTTCCTTTGATAAACCCATGCTACATTTTATTTTCCCTCTGCCTTCATGTCTTGAATTATTCTTTTTTTCCAAAATTTGTTCTAAAGTTTGCATGCTGTGGGGATCAGACGAACAGGTCTGCAGTCACTCCGATCACCTTTCCCCCTCTTTTTAACGTAGGCACTACAGGACAAAGTTTATTTTATCTATTAGGCATCTAAGTAGACTGAGGTGTCTAAGTGCAATTCTATTCCTCCCTGTTCAAGTCCCTGTTCAGGGCCTCTACTACTGTGACATCCTGCCACCTTAGTGTTAAGATAAGTCACAAAAAAAGCAGCAAGGAGGAGAAAGAGGACACACCCACCTTGTGCATTAACTCTTTTTCAGGGTCTCAAGCAAGGTGGAATAGAATCACACTCAAGTACCCGAGGTCACTTATGCACGTAGCAGGTGGAAAGGAATATCGACCTATATTTGCTAGTCTCCTGCCATACAGTATCACCCCTCTCCTGACAGACTGGTTAGAAATGCTTGTCCTGGATCTGCAATTTCAAATGCCAGTTCTTGGGACAAAGACTATTCAGTCCCCCTGACCTGATGTTCTTCCCACTCGGGTACCCAACCGCAAGTCTGCAGACTTTGGAGATGGGGTGCTTCTCTTTTTGGCACATGGTCCTAAAGGCCTGAATTGCAGAAGGCATGACTTCTGAGGAGAGGCTAAGGAAACTGGGCTGATTTAGTCTGCAGGAGAGAAGACGGAGGGGGATTGAATAGCAGCCTTCACCTCCCTGCAGGGGGGCTGCAAAGAGGATGGAGCTGGGCTGGTCTCAGTGGGGACAGATGACAGGACAAGGAGCCATGGGATCAATTTGCAGCAAGGGGAGTTAAGTTTAGATATTAGGAAAAACTCTCTCATAAGGAGGGTAGTAAATCACTGGAAAAGGTTATCCAGAGAGGGAGTGGACTCTCCATCCTTGGAAGTGTTTAAAACTCAGCTAGACGTAGCCTTGGCTGGGACGATGTAGTTGGGAATGGTCCAGCTTTGAGTAGTGGGGTTGGATTAGATGACCATCAGGCCTGAAGTATTTGGGAAAATAAATGTCTCTGCTTTGTAGACAAGGTTCTTTGGGTAAATGTAATATGTTTTATTACAGCAGCTAAATAGTTGGAAAAATTGTTCTCTGCAAGCTTTCAGGCACAAACACCCTTCGTCAGATCTGAAGAAGGGTGTTTGTGCCTAAAAGCTTGCAAAGAATAATTGTTCCCATGTAGTTGGTCTAATAAAAGATCTATTCAAAGAACCTTGTCTGTCTATGTCCTCAGACCAACACGACTACAACCAACAACTGCACTGCTTTGTGATATTCTTCCTAAAATACTGATGAAGTAATCTATTCCATACTGAGATCGTTCCTTTTCATGTAGTTTGGACCCCCTCCCCCTGCAATGCTCTCCCTTTTAAATACTGGAAGAGCTGGTAGACAGCAATCCCCTAGACTGAGAACTTATACTCTATAGCAGTCCAACCTTGTGTAACATCAAATAGAGGCCAGAGACATTAGTCTTTTCTACAACGGCTTTAAAAATGCTGGAGGCAACTTGGCATTCAAAATGGTTCCTTAAGTCAACTTTCCAATCTCTACTCATAAAAAGCCAAGGCCCTCCAAGGAAAGCAAGCTGTTAAAAGCAAGCAAAAAGGCTTTCAGCCTCTCTTCTGTGCTGCATGATGCAGGGAAGGCACAGGAGAGCAGGGAAGAACGTGGCTCACACTAACTAGAAGGAATAGTAACAGCCTGTTTGATTCTCCAGATGAATTAGATCAATATTAAATAAATTATGAGTGCCCTTACACAACCTCATAAATAACTGAGTTTGTCCATTTCTGGTGGTGTGTTTTATAGGTGGTTTGGGATATAACCTCAGGAAGGGATCTCCAGAATGCGCTGAGATGGGCCAGAAAGCCAGGGATGGGCTGAGCAGGTCAACTCTAATAAAACAGCGTGGGTGGATGTAACTGGCTGAAGCCATTCTTACCACCATCCTGTGTGTGTATATACGGGAAAGCTGAGCAGGCAGAGGAGGTAATAGCTTAATTGGGATCAGGGTCTTTGTAAAGCTCAGGCCCCCAGCTTCAAAGAGCTGCAAGACCTGTCAACCAGTGCTGAAACGAGTGATGTGCAAAGGCTGAGGAGAGAACCAGATATGCAAAATTCAATTACACGACGGCATGAAACATGGAAGGAATCTGCATGCACAACCAAGCAGAGGCCCTGTGATAACTGTCACATGATTAAATGCATAGAGGCCTCCAATCAACGCTGTGCCCAGGGCTCCCACGATTCTTAAGGCTGCTCCGTCTGACATGGCCCTGTGCTACACTGATGGGGTTTGTCAGAGGTAGAGGAAGAGGCAGGGTGAGAAAGCCTCCTGATCTGCCTTGCAAGGAGCTTGGGATCTTAGCCTGGCCGGCCCCAGTGTTTAATTGCACCCATCAAGAAAGAAAATAGAGGGTGATTTGCAAAACAGTTTATCGCCCTTGCAAGAGCCCAGATCTAGCCTGGCACGGCACAGGTTTTTCCCAGAACTAGCATACGCACTCGAGATGTCCACCTGTATGGAAGAATGAGAGTCGGGGTGGGGACATGTGCTGGTTTCCCGCATCTGAGAGTCAAGAAGGTGTTTTCCCCACTTCTGAGCCTACCTTCCCTAACTCTCTTCAGTTGATGCACAATCTTTCTGAAACACTGGCTTGTTTTTTTCACACAGCATGACCCGTTTTTCCAATATTCAGGTGCTGGAAATGAGCTGTGCATCGTAAGCAAGTAAATGCGGTAAGAGCAGTTTCTGCCTCTGTCTGGGAAAGCCAAAGTAAAGTAATGTTGTATGTGGGTCTCTCTAGCTGCAGGCCATGGATGCTTCGTCTTTCCCTTGGCACAGGCTCCTGCTGCAGAATATGTTACTCAGTTACTTACCACTACTTCCCAGGAGTTTCAAAGAAATATCTCTTCTTCTTCATTCTGCCTTTCAAAAACAAGGTGCGTCTCTTATTTGGGAGGGAGCAGGGATGTGTTGTGAGAAAATATGGTATTTATGTGGCAATATCTTCCTTGGCTGGTCCTCCAGGGTACATGGCAGTGTTGGTCCAGCCAGAGGAAAAGCCCCTTATTCTGCTAGAGGTGTCTTTTCTGTGCTTTATCAGGAGGAAGTGGGTGGGAGCAGAATGAAACGTTAGGAAGCAAATGACTGCAAGGGACCAAAGACTGAGAGCCTTTCCAAGCGATTTGAAACTTTCTGTTGACCTTAAGAGGAGATAAAGAGAAATGGTGGGAAAGGGGGGAATGTCAGGATAGTCTACTGCAAAGCCCCAAGAGCATATGCTATAATTAAATGTCATAGTTTCACAGTAGGTAGGGTCGGAAGGGACACGAGCAGATCATCAAGTCTGACCACCTACCATGGGCAGGAAAGAGCACTGGGGTCAAATGACCCCGGCCAGGTGTTCCTCCAGCCTCCTCTTAAAGACCCCCAGGGTAGGAGCCAGCACCACTTCCCTTGGAAGTTGGTTCCAGGTCCTAGCCACCCTGACTGTAAAGCAGCACCTTTGATGTCTAGTTTGAATCTAGCCTCTGCCAGCTTGTGATCATTATTTCTTGTCACTCCCCAATGTCTGCTGGTCCCACCGACCAGTTCGTAAGTGTCCACAAGATCCCCTCTCAGCCTTCTCTTGTGGAGGCTGAGCAGGTTCAGGTCCCGTTGCCTCTCCTCGTAGGGTCTGCCCTGCTGCCCCCGATCATGCGGGTGGCCTCCTCTGACCCCTCTCCATGCTGTCCACATCCCTCCTGACGTGCGGTGCCCAGACCTGGACGCAGTGCTCCACCTGTGGCCTGACCAGTGCCGCATAGAGGGGGAGGATCACCTCCTTGGCCCTGCTCGAGATGCATCTGTGGATGCACGACAAGGTGTGGTTGGCCTTCCTGACCGTGTCCCCACACTGCCGGCCCATGTTTATTTTGGCATCAGTAATGACTCCCAGATCCTTTTCTGCCTCTGAACCGACGAGAAGGGAGTTCCCAGCCTGTAGGTCTGCTGCTGGCTCTTCCCCCCAGGTGCAGCACCTTGCACTTGTCAGTGTTGAAATCCATCCTGTTCTCATCTGCCTACCCCTGTCACCTGTCCAGGTATGATCACAGCCATTCCTCCCTTCTAGCGTACCCACATCCTCCCACATCTTAATGTCATCTGCGAATTTGAACAGGGTGCTTTTTACTCCCTCGTCCAAGTTGCCAGTGAAGATGTTGAGCAGTACGGGCCCGAGGACCGAGCCCTGGGGGACCCCACTACCCACATCCCTCTGGGTCAAAAATGACCCGTTACCACCACTCTCTGGGTGCAACCCTCCAGCCAGTTAGTGACCCATCTGACTGGGCAGGTGTCGACACCACAGTCCCCTAGCTTTTTAATGAGGATGGGGTGAGAGACAGTGTCAAAGGCCTTCCTAAAGTCCAGAAAGATTGTGTCCACCATGACATTTGGGTCCCAGGATTTTATGAGCTGATCATAGAAGGCTACCAGATTGGTCTGACAGGCCCGTGTTGGTTGCTCCTAAGCATGATCTCCCCTGCTAGCCCCTCACGGCTAGGATAACTCTCTGAAAAAGCTTACGCAGCATCTTGGTAAGACTTACTGGCCTATAGTTTCCTGGGCGCTCTTTCCTCCCTTTTTTGAAAATGGGGACCACACTGGCCCTTTTCCAGTCCTCTGGCAGCACACCAGAGCACCACGAGTGCTCGCAAAGCCGTGTCGGGGTCCTGCAATGACCTCTGCTAATTCCCTCAGCGCCCTGGGGTGGAGATCGTCAGGATCTGCTCATTTGAACATGCCCAGTCCCTCCAGAAGTTCCCTGACTAGGTCCTTTCTGACCCTAGGGCTGGGTGCACCTCCCCGAGACCTATGGGGGTCCTGGTGGGGGGGTGACCCGGTCCCTGCTCAGAAAAATGGAGCCAAAGAAATTGTTCAATAGGTTAGCTTTGCTGTCTGGTGTGATGACCAGATTTCCTAGCGTGTCCTGCAGATACCCCATGTTACCCAGTACCTTCTTTTTACCCCGTATGTATTTAAAAAAGGACTTCTTCTTGCCCTTGATCCAGGTAGCTAGTCCCAGTCCAATCTCCGGCTTGGCCTTCCTGACCATCCCCCTGCAGCCCTGAGCAACCTCCTTTTTAGCTTGGAGATGTTCCTGTACACTTTTGGTGAGCCGTGGGGGCTTTTGCGCCCTCTTGCCCCCTTTGATCTGTGTTGGGATTACATCCCTTTGGGCTTGGAGGAGCGTCTCCTTAAGGAATGACCACTCTTCCTGAACACTCAACTCCCCCCACTCCGGGACCTCAGTGCCTTCCTGACTATTCTCCTTACCCCATTGAAATCTGCCCTCCTGAAGTCCAGGGCTGCTACTTTGCTGCAGGCCTTGGGCACCAATTTAACAACCCTGAGTCAACTCCACCACACATGCTGCTGGCACATAAGAAATGAGTTTTTGATTGTGGTAACCCTCTGGATTTGGTAGTGTTAAAATATTTTCCATTTAGTTTTACATTGGTAGAATCCTCTCCTACCATTGCCCAATACTATGATTGTGCTCATAGAAATAGCCTGGTTACTAGCTCTAGACTGGATAGTAGGTTTAAGCAATACATTACATTAACCCACACTAAGCATATTCAATAACATAGTATTTAGGATAGCAGAAGCAGCACTGCACAACTTTAGCAATAAAATCCTACTGAAGGCAGGGCCTCTGAGGTGGTTGTGCTTTCAGACTGGAATCTGTGTTCTCCTTCCCTTGAGCAACCTTTTTTACAGTCTCTGTTCTTATTACAAAAGAAAGAATGATCATGGTTAGTGATACAAAAACAGGGGGAAGGCTTGTTAGGTAGGAATACTTCAGCAAAGGACCTGGGCATTTCTGTGGATCAATAAGCTGAATGGATCAATAATACTATTGTCGCAATTTAAAAAAATGCTTGGCTATATTAACAGGAGTGTCATACGCAATATGTGGGAAATGATTCTTCCACCATGTTTAGCAATGGTGAAGCCTCACTAGGACTGCTCTGTCCAGTTTTGCACACTGTATTTCAAGCAAGATGCAGACAAGAGAGCAACAGAAATGATTAGAGGTCTGGGACGCTTTGGAAATCTGGGACTAAATTTCTAGGAAAGAAGACTTGAGAGGTATTTGATACCACTCCTCAAGGATGAAAAAGGTTGCTGACAAAGTAACGGGCATATCCCTTGTTATAATCTATTTAGGTCAGGACTTTTCCACCATGAGGATGGGTACACTTTAAAAGAGATCACTCAGGGCGCTGACAGACATGCAGCTTCCTGCTGTAACTCATGGTGCTTCGCAGGAAGTGCCATGAGTTACAATACTCCCCTCCCAACCTAGCAGATGTTTGCTCTTTCATTGCTGGGGTAGGGGCGGGAATCAAGCTCCACTTTGGAGCCAATCCAGCAGAGAGAGGCTGTGTGTCTGCAGCCTCTCCTCCCAGCCCCATCCCTCTCTCCCAGCTCCAGTGCTGTCTGCAGGATGGGAAGGGGAGAAGGCAGAGGAGGGAGCACCATTCTGAGGTTTGCCCAGCCTGCTCTGGCGGGGGCAGGTAAATTGCCCCCTGCCACCTTGGGTGTGGGGGCTTCAATCTATC
Organism: Caiman crocodilus; assembly: GCA_030014935.1. Taxonomy (NCBI): domain Eukaryota; kingdom Metazoa; phylum Chordata; order Crocodylia; family Alligatoridae; genus Caiman; species Caiman crocodilus. The sequence continues at coordinate 2,977,084 of JAGPOW010000261.1, forward strand.
ACCCTTCCAAATATCACTTCTGTCAGCCCTGTTTTTCTAAGATTCTTTGGTTTATTATTTGTAATCCTATAGCACCTAGAAAGCCTTGTCATGGGTCAGAATCCTACTGGCTTAAGAGCTAAACAAACACAGGAGAGAAAGCCAGGCTCAGAGTATAAGGCAGGATAAAAGAAGTGTCTGGGGGAGCACAAGGAAACAATGAGGTGATACTGGCCAGCACAACTAACAGAGGTCACCATACATTACTAGCCTAGTCATTGTCCAGATTTCTATAGGTAACCTGGCTAGTGAAGGGTTTTGAGAAGGAGTCTAAACCAGCTGTTCCCAGGAAGCTCAGCCCACATATGAAGAAAAAGCATGCAGGGGTTTGTCTGTAAAGCTAAAGCAGGTGATAGAGGCTGCATGATCCCGCTTAGGAGCTGACCACTTGACACTTAAGGAGTTTCAGTAGATAGGAAGGGTGGAGACAGGCTGTGCAGGACCTTACAAGCAGACATGCCTGATGCAATGGGGTGTGTGTGCGGGTGGTGTTGGGATGGGAAGTGGAAGAGAAGGTCACTCCATCAGTCCACTATTCCTAGACTACTAATGCTGGGATCCTGAAACTGCTATTCCTGGACTACTAATGCTGGGATCCTGAAACCCTCTCGTCATTTCGAATGGTACTTTCTGATGTAAAGCATCCTACTGAAGTAACACAAGCTGTTCTGCTAAAACACCTGCTATGCAAAGTTAGTACAGATTGCTAATTCTGACCCCTGGGCTATGTCTACATGACGCAGTTCATTACTGCAAGGAGATACCCAATTAGCTTGGGTACTGGAAGCAGTATTATTAGAGGTCACATTAGTAGAGGAGGCTGTGGAGGAAAGGCATTGTGTTGTATAATTCAGGTAGAGCCCCACAGGCTTACCAAAAGAGTGATGGTAGGCTTGAAAAGAGGTCTCGTCCTGTCTTTTTTCTCTAGAAGAGTGGTCTTGAAAGGTATGTATCTGTAAAATGATGATAAAGGATCATGTAAAATATATAACTGCAGTTTCAGATCAAAATGTTCATTGCATGAAGTCAAACCACTGGATGACATGAGCTAAGCAGGGTTGAGATTGATCGGTATATGAATGGCAGGCCTCTAAAGCAGAGGCCAGGTACTGCTGGAAGGTAGCTATGGGCAAACTTCCCCGTGAGTCGGTAATGACTGTGTCCCAGTGTGTTGCTAAGAGACATCACGCTGCTAGGGGATATCTTTGCATTGCAAAACAGCTGAAGATCCCACTTTACTGGGCACAGCAAGAACTGGGAGTATTAATCCTAGTGTCCTGGCAAGATTCAAGATTGGGGAATTATATTTTGCTTGCTTAAATTCAGCCTCAAATTCTAACTGGACTTGATCTACATCCAGCTACCCTAACTGGACATGATAGTCTTCAGTAACCACACTCAGCCCTTTGTCCTAAACAAGCTTGTATGCTGTTGAATGATGCCCCACAATGTACTCTAGGGAAAAAATGGGTACATGTCAAGCAAAATAAGTTTAAATCTTAGTCTGAAGTTAACTTGAAGTCCATGGAAGGACTCCCACTGAAGTCAGTAACCTTCAGATCTGGTACCCCCTGGCTTCTGTGTCATCTGTCACATGCTTTGGGATCTTTTAGGAATTAGGGCTTTATGCCAATGTCAAGTTATTGTGGTTTTTGCCTCTAGTCAAATGCATGGCACAGGAATAAAACTTTTTTATTCTAAAAAAAAAAAAAGTCTTACTGGGTTATTGATCTGATCTTGGATTAGAGGTGAAGTATATTGATCAATGTGATTAAAGTGCATGGAGTCAACTAAGGGCTTGTTGTTTCATTTTAATGGCATACTCTAAGTCATGAGCAGATGCACACATTTTTCTCCCTTGGACAGATTTACTGAAAGGGGAACGAAGACTTCAAATCACACCTGCTGGAGTTTGCCATTAAGATAATACAGTATTTGGACTTGCTGTGGGAAGGGAAATGGCGGCGAGGAGACCTGCCTTTGTTCTGGTGATACTAGTGTATACAAATGCAGGAGGATGATTAAGAGCCTGCAGTGTCTTTTTGCAGCCCAGTACCCTAGGACACTAATGAACTGTTGCTTAAATGAGCCAAATGGCAGTGGCCTGAAAGATTCTGAAGAGGGAAAAAAATGTATTACAGGAGAGATTTCTAGCTTAGCTAAATTAGCATAACTCCCCTGATTTCAGCAAAACCATCATTTCTTTACACAAGCTGAGGCTTTTAAATTCCTTATCTGACAAGATTTGTTATTAATTTCAGTGCTAGCAAAATGTGACATATTAATAATTGTTAACAGTTGCTGGCTTTCTTCAACTGCTATAGTGAGGTATTCACCAGGACATTCAATGATCTTATTTAAATATAGCTATTGGGCTTCTATTGCCTACAGTTGTACCTGTGACCTGGTGGTCTGTTCTGTTCAAGAGCAGCTGGACCTGAGGCCGACCAAACCTCATTCACAGCATGGTCTATGTTAAAAACATGTGTTTGATGGAGCAGCTGAGCAGTTGGGAATAGAAAATGAGGGTTGGAAGCGACCCCAGGAGATGACATCTAGTCCAACCCCCTGCTCAAAGCAGGGCCATCCTCAACTAGATCATCTCAGACCAGCCTTTGTCCAGCTGGGTCTTAAAAGTCTCCAAGGATGGAGATCACACCATTTCTCTGGGTAACCCGGTCCAGTGTTTTACTGCCTTTCCAGGGAGAAAATTCTTTCTAATATCCAACCTCAACTTCTCTTGCTGCAGCTTGAGACCATTGCGCCTCCTTCAGATTTGGGCGTGAAGGGCCAGAGAGGACTCTGCTCTGCAATGGATCGTGAATGCTGTGTGTAGTTCTGGTCTCCACAACTTAAAAAGGCTGTAGTGGAGTTAGGAAAAGTACAGAGAAGGAAAAACAAAATGATCAGGGGGGCGGAGCAGCTGGTATAAAAGAAGAGACTAAACAGTCTAGGACTGTTCAGTTTGGAAAGGAGAAGGCTGAGGAAAGTGGGTATGAGAGAGGTCTATAAAATCGTGACCAGTGTGGAAAAAATGAATATGGAAGTTTTACTCACCAAGTCCCCGAATACTAGAAGTAGGGGGCACCCACTGAAATAATCAGGATGAAGGTTTAAAGCAGGCAAAAGGGAGTTGTAACATTGAAGGTACTGCGTTAATGCGACAAGGTCCCCAGATCAGCTTGGCATCGGGCTCCAACCTCCTTTTTACCATTAAGTCTGTTCAAAGGGGCTGGGCTGGCCAGTGGGCCCGCGGTTCGCTCCCCAGCACAGGTATAGCAGGGCATGTATTACACAAGACCTGCCCTGTACCTGTCCCCTCTCTCTAAAGCATCTACCGCTTGCTACTTTTGGAAACAAGACAATTGGGTTAGATGGATCGTTGGTCTGCCCCATTATGGCAGTGCTGATATTCTTGTGTTCTTAAAAGATTGATTAACTAGGTCTTTAAAAGTGGAATGTTGCTTTAAGGACAACCAACTCTGAAATATTAGGACTAAGAAGCGAACCCACAAGGAGGGGAGAAAGGGATTGATCAAAGCAAATTTCCCAGAGGTCAAGGAGTGTAAGGATAAAAATGAGCATTACTGAAAGCCAGACTGAGCAAGATCTCGCAAAGGATATTAAAACAAACAGCCAAGAGTTTTGCAGACAGATAAATAAATTGAGAACAAGGGAAGAGGAAGGAAATCTTCTGTGCAGCTAGCGTGGGTCAAGATTAAAGATAATCTAGGCATGACCCAAAAACTAAATGCAGACTTCAACAGATTTTTCAATAAAGATGATACAAAACTCTGGCACAAAGGCAGGCTGCCTAACTGGGATGAGGCTACAGAAATGGCACTGTTACAGCTGAGGGAGAGACACCCCTCGGAGAGCTGGGTGCTCTTTCCGGATCTCAGAAAGGACTGGCCTGTGAAATCCCAGGTCTGTTAGCAAACCTTCTAAGTCTGTGGTTTATTTAGCAAAATAAAAGCTGAGAGAGGAAGGAGAAGAGAGATTGGATTGATGTCTATGACTGCACTGGGATGGAGGGAGCGAAAAATGGGGAGAAAGAGAGACATTTAAGCTAAAGAGTCTGGCAGTGAATGAGGCGAGTCTAGGAATGAGAAGTTTTCTCACCATCAGGGCAGTAAAGCTGTGAAACAACCTCCCAGGTGCAGCAGAAAGGGCAGTTCTGTTGAACTGGTTTTAAGGTGGTGCTGAATACTTTTATGAAAGGAGTTTCATTGCATATTTGTCTGTAGTGGCTGGAGACTGATTTGATAGCCTAGAAGGACTCTTCCAGTCCTATGCAAGTAGCCTGGGCTATAAATGAATTGTCAGGTGAACCAATGGGGCCCTGGGACCTGCAGTGCCAAGGGACCTTGGGACCTGGGACCTGCAGTGCCAAGTCATGCCGCAAAGGGCCAGCACTCGAGGGCTGTACCCTGCTACAGGTTAGAGTCACTCAGCTATTTGACAGAATAAATCATCCCACTTGGAGAGGCAGGCTGCTGCAAGTAGGCTGCTCCTAGCACATGAGCCAGCTTGTTCAAAGCAGTCTTGAGTATCTCTATTCACCATTTCCACTGGCAGTGTAGTGATATCCAGAGTCTCTCCTAGTTTTTCCTAGAGAGCAGGAGCTCCATGAACCTTTAGGTGAATGGGTTGACCAGTCTGTCCTACAGCCTTGTGACAAAATGGAGCAAGTAAGTCTGAACCAACTAGAAGTTGGCAGTCAAATTTTCTTCTTTCGCACCCGTTCCCCTTCTGTTTGGCAATACAATTGCACTGAAACAGAAGGATTTTCCTTGTGATTTTTTTTTTTTTTTTTGCTAGAATAACTAGAAAACTTTAACATTTTTAGGTGATGGATGCTGGGTGTGATTCACCATGAGTCTGTTGCCTTTTGGCAGGGAGCATCATGATCCCCATATGCTGGGCAGGAGCCTCATAGGCTGGGCACAGCACAAAAATAGAAGAGGCAGTTCCTGCCTCTCTGAGCTTACAACCTATAGGAAAGGGCATTATGGGGGGATGAGACAGAAATGGCAGTCAGCGTGTGGTGGAGCTCAGAGAGATGCAGGCTAGAAGATAAGAAAAAATAGGCAATACTAAACTAACTGAAACCCTCTTGGCTGAGCAGGGAAATCCAGGAGAGCCTACAGAGGAAAAGAGAGGCTTACAGGCTGTGGAAGCAGGGGCAGCCGCCAAAGAGGAGTATATCTGCTTGGGTCGCCCTGGGAGGGAAGCAGTGAGGAAAGCCAGAGCAGAAACAGAACTCAGGCTGGCAACCAAGATTAAGGGTAACAAAAAATCCTTCTTTAAGTACATAGGGAGCAAGAAGAAGGTGCAGGCTAACATAGGGCCGTTACAGGATGGACAAGAGCAACTCGTAACAGATCGGATGGACAAAGCTGAACTCTTAAATGATTTCTTTGCACCGGTGTTACTGGACACGGATGTAAACACACCTCCCAGTGAGACTTCAGTCTGGTGTGAGAGAGATACCAATCCACCAATGGTTAGCGCTGCCCTAGTGAAGGGGAACTTGGAGGGGTTGGATGTACTTAAGTTGGGCAGGCTTAAAAGAGTTGATCGGTGTTATAGCGAAACCATCAGTGCTTGCGGCACTCTGGACAGGTCCCACAAGACTTGAAAAGGGCCAGTGCGGTCCCTATTTTGAAGAAGGGGAGGAAGGAGGACCCGGGTAATTATAGGCAGGTTAGCTTCACCTTTATTCTTGGCGAGACATTAGAAAAAATCATAAAGGATCACATTTGTGCGGGGCCAGCGAGCAATACAATACTAAGGGGCAACCAGCATAGGTTTATAGCAGGCAGATCCTGCCTGCCTAACCTGGTCTCTTTTTATGACCAGGCCACAAAGTGCTTAGATGCAGGAGTGGAGGTAGATGTTATTTACTTGGATTTTAAAATGGCTTTTGACACAGGGTCGCACCCAATTCTTACAGGTAAACTAAGTAGCTGTGACATGGATTTTTTGACAGTCAGGTGGGTGGGAAAACTGGCTTATGGGATGCACCCAGAGAGTGGTGGTGGGTGGGTTGGTTTCTACCTGGAGAGACGTGGGCAGTCATGTCCCCAAGGATCTGCCAATGGATCACTGCTGTTTAATATCTTCATCGGTGATTTGGATGCGGGTGTAGAAAGCACTCTGTCCAGATTCGCGGACAACACCAAACTATGGGGTATGGTAAACACACTAGATTGTAGGGAGTGAATTCAGGTGGATTTAGGTAGACTGGGGAAGTGGGAGGATCAGAAAAGGATGCAATTTCACAAAGATAAATGCAAAGTGCTGCAACTGGGGAGAAAGAATACATGTATAGACTGGGAAGTACCATTCTGAGTACCACAATAGTGGAAAGGGATCTTGAAGTCACAGTCGAGACAGGAATGAGAATAAGTCTCCAGTGTGATGCGGTAATATGCAAGGCTAACCTCACCCTTTCCTGCATTAGGTGCATCAGAGCCGGTCTAGGGAGGTGATACTTCCCCTCTATGCAGCATTAGTGAGAGCGCAGTTGGAGTATTGTGTCCAGTGTTGGGTGCCACACTTCCAGAGGGACGTGGGCACCTGGGAAAGGGTTCAGAGAAGGGCTGCTCATATGGTTGAGGGCCTGCAGGTAAGATCCTCTGAAGACAGACTGAGGGACCTGAATGTCTTCAGCCTCCGCAAGAGAAGGCTGAGAGGTGATTTTGTGGTTGTCTACAAACTCACCAGGGGGATTAGCAGGGGAGAAGAGATACTCTCTTCACCAGGGCACCCCTTGTGATTACCAGGAACAACAGCCATAAACTGCAGGAGAGCAGATTTAGTTGGGACATCAGGAAGAAATTCTTCACGGTGAGGCTTGCCAAAATCTGGAATGGGTTCCCAAGGGAAGTGGTGCTCTCCCCTACCTTGGCAGTGTTCGGGAGGAAATTAGGCAAACACCTGGCTGGCGTGACTTGACCCCAGCGCTCTTTCCTGCACAGAGCAGGGGTCAGACTCGATGATCTAATAGGTCCCTTCCCACCCTAGATATCTATGATGGCAGAGACTGCAATGGTAGCAGAAAGTGGCCTTGAACCTGTCCTTACCATGGTTAGTAGAAATTTTGCCCCAGACTTCACACTTTATACATGTTGAATTAAACATACAGACAGACATGCTTTAAAATAATGCAAGTGTTAAATCTTCGGTTGGCCAAGCACACCTGAGTTCAGGGTCCTATCTTGTGCCTGGCGTGGCTGATTCCAGCACAAGCACAGAAGGAAGCTCCTACGTACTTGGGTTTGGGGTGCTAGAGTGATGGCATCCACTGTTGTAGGGAAAAAAAACCTTGAACTGAGGCTGAGGTAGGTAAAATTGGCTGCAGTTCACCCCTGGCAGTGTTCTCGTGGCTGGTTTGGAGGTGTAAACTTGGCATAACTTCTGCGTAGGGGCCACCTTTTCCTCTGACACCAATACCAATGCCAGCTGCCTCAGCGTAACTGCAAGTAGAATTTATTCTTAGGTATTCTTATTTTTCATCCAGACATCTGCATGGCCTTTTTTATTTTTTTTTACTTGCTCCCCGAATTAGGGCAAAATCTGCTTTCAGTGGAGCTTTGTTCGCTGATTTTAGTGGGGGCAAAGATTTGTTTTAGTGTCTAGCAGTGAGCAGCTTCAGCATCTGCTTCAGTATTTTCCACCCTGCCGCTTAGGCCTGTTCGTTCTCCATTGCATTAGGACCGTTAGGCCCAGCGTGTGTTACTTGACTCTGTCAACATTCATCTCAGTTGTTACTTGTCATCCATAAATGGGGCGCAAGGAGCTCGACTCAAACGCTCCAGTTTTCAGAAACAAAGCTGAGCGTAGGATTGCTTGGAGGACTGGATGTGCTTTACGGATGAGGCGACTGACTTCTTACTTCCGGACTGCAAAGTTTTATTTTAATTTTTATTTTAATTTGCAGAAACTTATGAGACTTCTCAAAAAGGCAGGGTCAGATATGAGAGAAGCGAATGTAAAACTGGAGGTCAGGAGTTATCTCGGAGCTACTCCAGCATAACAGAGATCAGAATGTGGCCCACAGTTTGGAACCGGAGCTTTTTATAGCTAGTCATTCTTATTTGTGACGTATTGTACCTGCCAGCTACTCACCGCCTTGAGACATGGTTATTGCCACTCCTGCAACACTTGATGAAAACATCTGTTTTGTTTCCAGGTTTGATGGGCCATGGAACTCAAACCTCTCCCAGACTTTAAATGGGCTGAAATAAGGTTGTTTGGGGATTGCTTACAGCTCTCCGGTCTATCTTTATTGTGGCTGTAATATCTTTTTTATTAAACTGCTTGCACATAACAAGTACAGATTCTCTGTGATAAGCCACTGGAGCTGTGCTGTTTGAGGGGAAACTCAGGTCGCCGTCACACAGCCCCAACATGGGAGGTAAAAGCCAATTTTGTGTTTTGCTGTGAAGTGTTCAGACTTTCTTCCCTTTGTTTTCCAGTGTTCCTTGCGGTCGAACGGTTTGGTATGTAAGCTGTTTGAGTGGAAAATGGCCTTTTTATCAAAGTGAAAAACAGGTTTCCAGCTTTGCACTCGTCCAATTAATGTCGGACTGAAAATGTAAGTGCTGCCACCACGCAACTTTTGTTTGTGGTAGTGGCCTTTGTGGGACCTATAATCCAAGAGAGCATTACAGAATTGTTGTAAATAATAAAGTTGCCATGTTAATTAATAATAGCAGAGCGAGGTAGAAAGACAGACATGGAAACAAGGGAAAACACTTTAGGTGGCATCTGGAAAGGAATGGCGAGTGGACGAGGCGGCGGGATGACAGGAGATGCTGTGCGGCAGGGTGAGAATAGGGACACGTCACCCAGGCAGTTCCTGTTTCATTGTGTGGGAGCAGGATAAGGCCCAGCAGCTCAATGAACAGCTTGCAAGCTGGCTTAGAGGCTGCAGCCACGACCCAGAGACAAAGAGCCTGGATGCCCTTGCTTCCGGTTTCTCGTTGCAGGATTCTGATGGATTTCGTGCAAACAGTTGATTCGCCTTGAGTGCACGTTGCACCAGAGGCACATATTCAAAGGCCCAGGTTGTTGTCTGCTTCAGGTTGATCTAGTGACGATGGGCTAGAGGTATAAAAGTCTTAGCCACTTAGCTGGTTAGGCTCTGTAATTCTTAACTTTCAGGCTCTAGGTACCCTGGCACCTAGAGCAATCCAAAAGCAGAAGCTAAATGAATAGCGGTTGATATAGAGACTAGCAAGGTGCCCATCAAGAGTGACGGACGGAGGGCGGGGACAGAGCGCCACCACCCACCGCCCTGCGCTGCCGCCGCTCCGCGTCCAGCCATGTGCAACCCTCCCCGCCACTCCCGGCTCTGTGTCCAGCTCCGTGCACCTCCCCACACACCTCAGACACACATCCACCCAGCCCCATGCCACACACACACACACACCTAGTCACACACCACACCTACCCAGTCACGTGCCACACACACACACTCACCCACACGCCACACACAGAGCCACATGCCATACCCACCCAGCCCCATGCCACACACACACACACACACAGCTAAACACCTCACCCACCCACCCGCCCAGCCACACACCACACACACACACACCCAGCCACATGCCAAACATACACCCACCCACCTGCATCCCTCGCCTCCACTGTGCTACGCGCCCCGCCACCCACAGCCAGCAGGAGCTCCTGGCACGAGGTGGGGGCGAGGCACGTGACTGCAGGGTACTGCACAGGGAGGGTGCATGGGGCACACGCTCCACCCCGCAGCCCCATGTTACATTCGATGGGGGCTGCCTGCGCCCCACAGCCCGCTCTCTTCATGTCACCCTACAGCCGTGCGCCACGAGCCCCCCTGCATGGCCTGTGCCACCTCCCCCGCCCCACAGTTGCAAGCCACGCCCCCATGGTGGCAAGTCCCGCCCCACCCTGCCCCGCCCTGCAGGCCGGTTCCCATACCCTGCAAGGAGGAGCACAGCCTGGTCCCACCTCCGCCTGTCTGTCTGTCTGTCCTAAGGCTCCAGGCCGCACATGCACAGTTGGCCCGGAGCGTTACGGACAGACAGAGGGAAGCGGCAAGGCTTTGATTAGATTAGAATAATAAATCCCAGGATTACAAAACACGTTGGAACCTCAGGATGCCATGGGAAATGCATGCGCTTTGGGGATAATTTAATCTGTTGTGTTCTCAGCCTTTGTGGCCTACGCCTTTAGAACTGAATATGGGTAGGACTCTGTAGGATTCTATAGTAATTAGACTAATTAGTCATTAGACGAAGATTCTATAGTAATTAGACTAAGGTATAATAAGATATAACATAGAACTCTCTCCTTTTAACCGATGTATGGAAGTCTAGAATTGAGAAATCTTCCGTTATTATTCTACAAGATTAGCCTATCACACGGTTTTCATTTCCATGAAGGCCTGATTTGCTGCGTGGGCTGAACACAGAAAACCATCAGAGGGTGTAGACTTATTACAGAGCTGGCAAATATTGATTAAGGGCCACGAGGCATCTTGTGATGGGGGGGAAAGGCTACAGGAACTGAAATAAACTCATCTCAGCAGGAAGAAAACGAGAGAACAACATGAGAATCCCTCTATAAAGACTTGAAGCGCTGTTATGTTTTACTAACGTGTATGAAAGCCAGAAGTAAAAACGCAGTGATGGCTAGGGTGGGTGAGTTTTGGGGGTAGAGGTATACGGCTGATCGCCGTGACTTTGCCTTGCCATAAAACTTCAGTGCCTTGTCACTGTGTTTGTAACCTCTGCGTACTACACACATTAGTTATCCTGAGGCAAAGATTTAAAGTTTTTGGAAGTGAGTATTGTAAAAGTGCGACGGTCAAAAATAATGTAGGGCCAGATTTTTAAATGTTTGCACCGTTAAACAACTAAATATGTTTTTAAAATCTGTCCTTTAAGAGACTTTTAATGAGATTTAGATTCCTCCATGCGTAAGGACCTTAGGAAACTTGGAACTTAAATTCCTAGGAAGCTTAGGCAAAATATTCAAAAGTGCTATAATGGGCCCCATTGTTGTGACAAGCTGCTGCAAACAGAGCAATACAGTGATGGAAATTTTCTTAACTAGAGTCTTCAAATTGTGTTCATGCTACCAGCTACTGAATATTCAGGACATCTGTGACACCTCTACTAAAAAATGGGAAGAATGAACAGTAGCTATTGCAAACATTTTCAATTGGAGCTGTCGGAATAATGAAGAAAGACACCCAAGCATAACTGAAAACAAATTGGTCAAATGCAATCCTGCATTATTTGTGGGGTATTTGTCCTCAGACGGCAGCTATCTGAATGGGAAAATATTCATGAGTTTAAAAGTTTAATGAATTTTAGTAGGAACAATGATTCATCTGGAAAGTGTGATGTTTGCTTAAAGTTTGCTATCTACACAAGGAATAGAAAGAACAGTGTTTGGAACACATGGCACACTGTAAACCAGGGATAGGCAATCCCCGGCACGTGTGTCAATTAGTGGCATGCAGTGGCGTTTTCCTTGGGCCGCCAGGAGGAAATTGTTTAAAAAAAAATGTTTTAAGATGCTGCTCCAGGCTCTCCAAGCCTAGATCCAGGAACCCCTGAGCCTGGCATCCTGCCCCAGCTCTGGCTATCAGCACCCCAGTGCTGCGCCTGCCTGGGTGGGACAGGGCATCTGTCTGCCCGAACCCTGGCTGGGCCTTCCCTCCCAGTCCTGGGCCCGGGCTCTCTCCACTCCGGGACCATCAGGGAGGCCTGAGCACCCCCAGCCCTGGCAGCTGCTACTGGTAGCGGTGGGTGGCGAGGGACACTCTCTTTCTCTTTTTCCTTTTTTTCTCTCTTCTCTTTCTCTCTATCCTTTTTGCTTTTTCTCTCTTTTTCTTCTCTTCTGTATGCTCTTTTTCTTTCTTTTTTCTCTCTTCTCTGTTTTTTTCTCTCACCCCCTCTTTTGTCTCTTTTCCCCTTCTTCTCTTTCTTACCTCTTTTCGTTCCTTTTCCTTTCTTTACCTCTTTGTTCTTCTTTTTTCTCTATCTTCTGTCTTTTTTCTCTCTCTCCTCACCTTTTTTCTCTTTTTGCTCTCTTTTTATTTTTTTTCTTACCCCTCTTTCTCTTTTCCCCCTCTCTCCTCTTTTTCTCTTTTCTTCTCTCTCTCAACACAACATAGTTAACAAAAATAAGGTAGCATACAAAATTTTATTTATTGTCATCAGGTTTAAAAATTTTAGAAAACTTGCTATTTCCTGTAAAAAAATTAGGCAACATTTATGATTATTAACTATACTAGCAAATTGCCAAAGGGGACAGGTGGGGGCGGAGCCCCATGTCTGGCCCAGTCCCGCCCCCACTCTGCTTCGGGTCTGACCCCCCCACCCCTTGCCACGCTTGGTTGCAACCCCCTTCCCTTCAGGTCCAACTCCACTCAACTCCCCTTCCCTCCTGCTTTGGGTCCAACCCCTTTCCCCTGGTTCGGATCTGACCACACTCCCCGACCTCCCTGCCCCTGCTGCTTCAGGTCCGACACCGCCCCTCCCTCCCCCCTGCTGTAACCTTCTAGTTCTTGTATTGAAACAGTAAATAATCAATCCAAATTTACTTTCTATTTGCCAGTTAGCATTTTCTAAAGCTTTATCCTGTCCCACCTCAGGCGTCTCTTTTCTAAATTCTCGAGTCTCTTTCCTCATATGGAAGGCTCTCCGTACCACTAATCATCTTTGTTGCCCTTCTCTGGACCATCTCTAATTCTTCTATATCCTTTTGAGGTGTAGGGACCAGAACTGGGCACAATATATCAAGGACTCACCATGGATTTATAAAGGGGCATGATGATACTATCCGTTTTGTTTATAAGTCTCTTCTTAATCATCCCTAACATTTTGATTGCCTTTTTGATAGCTGCTGATCACTGAGCTGACGTTTTTAGTGAACTGCCCACAGTGACTCCCAGATCTCTTTCCTATGTGGTGACAGCTAATGTAGAGACCACCACAGTGTAGATATAGTTCATCTTATTTTTGCCCAGATGCAAAGTGTCTTGTTTCTTTACTACTTTTCTGAATGGGACCTAAGACTGTGAGGCCATTAGCTGTGCTGGATTTCTTGTCCTATCATAACAAAAATGACAAACAGAATGCAGGTCTGCTTTGTAAGTAATGCACGAATGGAAAACCAGGTTAAATTCACAGCATTATCTGCCAGGATAATGAAAATCAGATTCTGGTTCGAGAGTGAGACTATGTGAACAATCATAAACTTGGGATATCGTTTTACATTTGAATTTTCTTTATTTTCTTTTCCTACAAATTATTTATCAGGTCAGCCTCTATTCATGCTCTTAATGATTCCCGCTACTGCAGCTTATCAGAAACGACTCCCTCTCTCTGAATATGCTAACGATCATTGTACTTGTACATAAACTGCAGGAAATGCAAAGTGCCTAATACAGCCTTAATCGCCTTAAGAGCCCCTTTTCTCTCAAGCAAGTACAAATTTCATCTCAAGATTTGCTTGTAATTTTCAAGAGAGTTGACAACCGTTCATTCAAAATGAGAACCTTACAGTGAAGGAGCAAATGGTTTGGTCAACGGATTTCTTTCTACTTATTTTAGGAAAGTTACTTAATTTTCTCCAGTTTAGTTTCTTTTCTGACTGCATGAGGATGGGCTAGCTAGGGTTTTTTTTCCCCTGGCCTCCAAGATTTTTTAAATTCTATGTTGCTAAGATGTCAACATCTACTCCTCTTGTATAATTTCAGCTGGTGCCATTAGTAGGAAATCTGTCACAGACTGTGGCACATTGATCCTCCCTGCCCTCCCTCACTGGTGTAACTGGCTGCTCTGGTAGACAGCCAGAACTCTGCTGCCCCTCTGTTTTTCCCCTTTTGTTGGCACTTTTTTTATCAATGAGCTCCTCCTTGGTCAGTAAAAGCTATCATGCTAACAACCAGGTGTGTCCTCACTCCCTGCTTGACTGCAACCTCTCATCCTGCCCCACAGCCTACAAAAGTTGCTCCAAGCATTCCCTCAAGCCACCCAGATCAGGAAAGCACACTGCAGATTTTGGTCAAGTGCAGGCTACTGAAGTTTACTGAACTTGTGTTTAGGAGAGAAGGGAAAGCAGAAAAGTCACCCACCCTCTTGGGTCCCCAAAGCACAGGTGCAAGTACTCCTCCCACTTCCTTATGCAAAATGTGTCGGGCTGGCTGCCCCTTCCCACCCAATGTTGGGGGCTCAGCATTTCAACACCTAAACAGTGACCATTCTCCCTGGAACTCTACAACACTATAGGTGTGGACACCTCTGACCCATGGCATTTGTGAACTGGTTCACAATCATGACATTTGGGAATGGTTTAACTGTTATCTGCATCTTCAGCCTTTGAAACAGAGGTGTAATCTCCAGAGTCTTCGGTCTCAGCATGCAATGCTCAAACTTCAGCCGGGCTACCTGGAATACCTAGGAATGCTGCAAATTCAGATCTGTGGCCTTTGTGCTCCCAGCATGCTTCTCCATTTATAAGGTAATGAAAGGGGATGCCATCATCTTCATTGCAAGCAAAATGGGTATGGTCTTTGTGGCCCTTGGAGAACTAGAATTACAGAAGAGTCGGACTGGAAGGGACCTCCGGCAGCCACATCTACTCTAGCTCCCTGCTCAAGGCAGGATCATCCCTGTTTAAACCATCCCAGGCAAGAGATTGTCTAACCTATTTAAAAAAACAAAACAAAACTTTGCAAACAAGTCTCTTGTTCAACTACCAGGCACAATGCCTATAACATTATGAAACAATTACAGAACAGTTATGAAAACAGCAAAATGAAAGCATTTTTAATAAAAGAAATGGCTCCTGGGAGGTAGTTGAAGGAAGGACAGGCAGTTTTTAAAATCGGTTAGCCCAAAGCAACCAGCATGTTATTGAGCTGATCTCTCACCTGCCTCTGAATTCACGTGTAGATAATAGCAGCAAATGGATCTCCTACAGAACTGGGGCTTTGTTGTGTTAGATGCTCACAAATACTGAGTGATTCCCTGCCCCAAAAGGCTTGTAGGCTAAACAGATGAAGGAAGAACATTGCCCCCTTTTTGCTGAGGATATGGATCTAAAGACTAGCTACTGAAAGGTAAGCGAGCGTGAAATCACAGGCTGTCAGATACTCCACATAGCTGTCCATCCACATGCTCTTATCCTGTCGCAAACGCAGCTTAGCTGTCTTCATCATGAAAGTGCGGTGAACTCCCTGTCTTTACCAGAGGATAGGAGGGTACACAAGGCAAGCAAGTGTTGTAAATGTATGCCCTCTCTTGTTGTAACTTGTACATGTGCTTCTTCCCTGATAATAAGACAGGTTTGGCAACACTATGAAAGTCACAAGCAAATCCATGGTAGACTCTATATTGGATCTGAATATGTGCCTTGACTATGCAGCCATCCTTCTTTCCTAGTGATGGGGTGGATAGTATGACACTTTTTATTAGCTGACAAGAAATCCCTTGGACTGTGTCACTTATCTGCGAACTAAATCCACTTTACTCATGAATGGGAACATCCACACGGGGATTTGGTATAATTTAGCTTCACCTCTTCAGCGGGAGTTGCATCAACTTTTTAGAGACCCTTATGTAGAGGCAAGACCTTGCTCATTCTCCTGCTATTGCTAATTCCAATTTAACATGAAAGCAATGCAGTTCTCTGCCCTCTTGTTAAAGAGCCACATCATGGGAATACTGTTTAACCACCGTACAGATTGGATGTTGCTCAGACACACAAATACTAGCATGTATGTGGATGGGATGAATGAGCAATTAATTCTGTGTATCCCTTTTGATATATATGTCAGCTTGGACAGAGGCAGACACGGTTCTCATTCTTTGATTGCTTATGAAAAGGACTTGCTTTCAGAGTAAAGCCCGGTGGGCTTGCCTCGCTCGTCTTGAAAACAATGGATCAATAAGTGTCGGTCATCTACCAAGAACAAGCAGTATCAATGCCTGCAGACTACTGAAATCCTTGGAAGAGAAGCAGTGTAAGAGTGTGTGGAGCATGACTGGATTAATAAACATAATTACTTATTAAGCAGCATTTCCTCCAGAACAGAACAACGAAGCAGCAAGCAGCAAATCAAGGCAATCATGTGATTTTTCTCTTACTGGAAGCGTCACGGTTTCATTTCTCTAATGTTTTGTGTGTGTTTTACCTATCTGTACTTGTACATCAAGAAGCAGGATTATAGCACTTCCCCCTCGCCCCTCCATTTATTCTCACAGGGCTCCTATGAGAAGTAAACGGTGCCTGTTACAAAAATGATCAGCCTAACTTGACTTCTGCGCATTGCCTTTGAGTCCCAGTCTATATTCATTTTTGTAGGGGAAAATAGCAGCACAAATTGCATATGCCAAATATTGTAGTCAGTGGAGTTTGCAGACAGTGAGCGGGACGGCTGTAATTTGTTATCAATGCATTTTTATAGCCCTTTTCCGAAGGGACTCGGTATAAGGGCCGCACCAATAAATGATTTACCAATGCAGCAAGAGATCAAGGGAACGGCTCAGATTGTGGTTTGGCGCCGTAAAACCTCCAAGTTTATGGAAGCTTAGGTGGCCCCCAAGCCCTTTTGAAACTTGTTTTTTTGGCAGGGCTATCGGTGCAGCATTATATTTCTGGCTTGGCAGCCCCTTGTTAAAATGCAATGTCATTTAAAGGCCCTATCAAGAAAAAATCTCTCCTTTTACAACTCACTCACTCCTGCAACACCCGCCAGGACCTCTTCCGTGCAACCGCTGCCACGTACCTAATAAAACACAAGCAGAAAAGGTCCCTATTAGGAGCGAAGGCAGAGCTAGTCTCCGGGTCCCCAAGTGCATCACGTTGGGGACCCAACGTGGGTTGGCCAAGCCATTAAGATGATAAACGCTCTCCATCGGGGGCGATGCCGTACCGCACGCTATCCGGCGTTGAGCGTGCAATGCACTTTTGGTACCGACGGTGTTTTGGGTGGTGTCCAGGTGCAAAGGGAAGAAAGAGCCTGGACACCTCAACGCCCCCGTTGCCGAGTCCGAGAGAAGGATGATGATGGGAACGTGACCAAGTCAAGTGCAAGACCTTAATATGGGGGGGGGGGAGGCGCTCAATGCACATCAAGCCATTATGGAAAATGACTCCAGACGTGAGGGGGATGGGTTCAAAACGAGCCTCCCCACCAAGGCAGGACGCCGCCCCGCTTTTGGAGCCCGATATGACTCCTCTGTCTGCTGTTGTCATAGTACGGTGAGAATGTCCGCTTCTGCGTTTGGTGGTTTTGATTAGAGACACTGGGTACGTATGCGGTGTCTGCAGCCCGCAGCTGGGCAGGGGGAGGCGGGCGCGGGCTGCACGCTGCGCCCCAGGCCTGGCGCCAAGGCAAGGCCGCATCCCGTTGCCTGGGCAACACCCCCCCCGCCCCTGGCCGGCGGAAGCGGCGGCGCGGTGCAAGCTGGGAGTTGTAGTCCCGCGGCCAGCACCTGAGGGGGAGAGCACGTGGTCTGGGCGGGGCCGCGCGGTCACGTGATGTTTGGGTGCTGCCCGCACGGCGCAGCCGCCCCGCGACCCACGCACTCCGGCAGGTGAGCACGGCCCCCCCCCCCCACTCCCCTCACTCCCGTGTGCGTGCGCGTGAGCGTGTCGTGTCATGGGGCGGGGGGCGCCGGGGGCTTTCCCCGTGCGGGGGGTGCGTGTGTGATAGTGAGTGTGTATTTGCGTGTGACAGTGCGTGTATGTGCATGGTAGTGTGTGTGATAGTGTGTGAGATCTTTGTGTGTGATTTCGTGTGTGATAGTGTGCATGTGACAGTGCGATTTCGTGTGTGATAATGTGATAGTGGGGTTTCGTGAGTGATGGTGTGTGCGTGTGATAGTACGCGTGATCTTGTGTACATGTCATTGTGTGTGCGTGCGTGTCATAGTGTGTGATAATGTGATAGTGTGCGTGTGATTTCATGTGTATAGTCTGATAATGTGTGTGATGTGCGTGTGATCTTTGTGTGTGATAGTGTGTGCATGTGATAGTGCATGTGATTTTGTGTGATGTGTGTGATACTGTGTGCATGGCATAGCGTGTGTGGTTCTGAGTGTGTGTATATGCATGTGATCTTGTGTGCGTGAGAGAGTGCCGGTGTGTGTGATCTTGTGTGCGTGTGTGATAATGCATGTGTGCCTTTGATAGTGTAGTAGTGTGTGTGTGTGATCTTGTGTGTGTGTGATACTGTGATAGTGCGGGTGATCTTTGTGTGCGTGTGACAGCGAGTGTGTGCAGTAGCATCATGGCAACATGGGCACACTGGGTGTGAGTTTGGGGGGAGCCCTTTGGCACTTTCCCACTGGGGGTGTGTGTGTGAGATGGTGTCATGGGATCACAGGCTGGGTGTGTGGGTGTGAGTGGGGGGGTGCTTTGGGCCTGTCCCCATAAGAGGGGTGCCTGCACCCCGGAGCCAGGGGGTTTCTTTGTGGTACGGGGTTGGGGGTTCGTTCCCTGCACTGTGGTGGTGTGCGGGTGTGCGCGTGCTTGGTGTGTGTGTGTGTGCGAGGGTGCTCCCTGGCAGCGGGGGGCGGGGATGAAGAGCTGCAGGGTCGGGGCAGGGGGCAGTGGTAGATGCCCGGGCTGGGGCAGCCTCCCCATCTGGGCAGCCCCTGGCAGGCGTGATGTGGGCGTAGGATGCCCGTGTCCTGCTGTGGGGACACCCCAGGCTTGTGGGGTCCTCTGGTTGCTTCCTGCCCCCTTCCTGCTCCATGTCCTGGTGGGTTTAAGCCTCCTTCCAAGGCGCTGACTTTGAGTGGGGTGTGCTCCCGCTTGGAGGGTCCTGGCTAGAGACGCTTGCCCCCTGCTCAGGGTCAGACCGATGCTGCATTGGGGTCAGGAAGTAATTTAACCCCATGGTCCGACTGGTGTGGGTTGAGCAGGCAAGGGGGTTGCTTTCCAATCGAGCAGGGGCCACGGCCTCTCCGAGGATTTCTTAAGCATCTATTAACAACTTGTTACAGAAGCGGGACGCTTGCCGCTGTGGTCCCCCTGCTTTACTTGCGGCAGATTCAGGTGCTCGGCTTGTATTGTGTCAGGGGTGACATCAGTTTTGCTAGGAGTTTGGATTGTGCGTTTGTACAGGACGGTTTGGATGCAAGGGGTCGGGCTAGATCCCCTCTGCAGGTCCCTTCCTGGCCCTGCCATGCGTGTGTATGGGAAATGGGGAGCTCTCTTTCCTACAGAGGTGAGCAGGGTGTGTGAATCTGGGAGCCAGGGTCTTCTGCCCAGAGGGTATGAACGTGTGGCGTGTGCATGCGACAGCGGTGGGTCTGCTGAAGAGACGGAGTGGGTACTTCTCACCTACGGAGCCACAGAAGGGGTACCTGGCCAGGGATGGGGGTGTCCCCGGGGAGCTGGGGAGGATGTTTGTACCCCGACTTCAGCTCCCCATGACTGCTCTTTGCAGCAGGAGGGAGCTGGCGCGAGGGTCCAGGGCAGCGGTTCTCGGCCTTTTTAGACTCAAGGGCCCACTCGTTAGACTCCAGGCACCTCCCCGTAACTTGTGTGAATGGAGCAGCACCCCGTTTAAAAAGCTGACTGCTTGATTACAGTGCTGACCTGCCTGAAGTGGAGGCAGGGACCCGCCAGGCAGGTTGGGTCTCAGCTGGCCCTTCCCTGCTTATCTCCTTGCACTTTTTGTGGCACCCTTCAGAGGATCTCGTGGCACCCCTGGGGCTCCGTGGTCCAGAATCGCTGGTCTAGGGCTGCTCCACCTGGAAGGGATTCCTGTGCAGACTGGAGCTGTCTCGCTAGCCTGTCTATGCAGGGAGGATGTGGGGAGATGTGGTCACAGGATGAATACCTGTAGGATCTCTTGGTTTGATGCATGCATAGTTGGATCAGCTGCTTGGGCTCGTAATATAGTGCCCCTGCAGAGAGTGGGCAGTGCCTGTGTCAGTGAGCCCTTCTTGGGGTGCAAGTGGCCACAGCTAAGAGAGAAAAACTTTACTTTCAACTTCCATCTGTATGTGCTAATCAGTGAGCTCCTTTCTCTCTTACTTTTCCACATGACAGTGTTTCCAGGCTACCAGCTGCATAACAGGTTTGGGGAAATGTTTGGTGTTGCCCCAGCGTAACTGAACATTTTTTTTTCTCCTACCTGAAAATACCATCTACCGTGGCATGTTCTAGGGCTGTTTCTCACGCAGTCGCAGGTTGATATATATCAGCCTCGGATGCACCAACCTCTGATGGTATTCAGTCCTGGCCCTTGTGTTATTTAAATAAAAAGTTTTCTTTGCTTATCATGTAAGTTGTGGATTATGCAGTGATAATATCCAGCATCTAATATCACAAGGCATGTTTTTGAGGTACCATTTACTGCCGGTAACTAAGCCAATATGAAATCTTTTTCGTAATGCTTGTAGCAAATGAGGTATTTAAACTCATCTCAGATTTGAGTGTTTCCTTCCCACCGCCTTTCAACACAGGTCATGGGGAACAACTTGTCTTGGAGTAAAGTACAAGTGGGAGAGGGGTTGCACCTCTGAGTGACTGGGCCTGAGGTTGGGGCAGTCACAGCTACTGCCCCCTCTGCTACCTGCCCTCCTCAGCCCCTGCTGCCCCGATTCTTTCTGTGTGCAGCTCCAGGTCTGGCTGGGGCAGGGAGCACGGAGCAGGTGTTGCCTCTAGCCCCAGCCTGGCTACACAATGTGGCAGCAGTTCTGGGCCTGTCCTTGGGGCCGTGGTTGAAGCTCCTGCCACTACAACAGTTGCTGTGCAGCTGGACTAGAGCTGAAGGCAACACATGCTCTGTAGTCCTGGCCTCTGAGTGAGCCCCCAGCAGGAGTCGGAGCTGCTAGGGGAAGGTAAGCTATGGCAGGGTGGGGGGCACAGAGGTCCAGGCAGCAGGTGGTACAGGTACTGCAGGGGCAGGCATGGGGCATGCAGGCAGCAGTGGTGGTGGGGGACAGGTGGCAAGATTCAGGGGTCAAATCATTTCATTCTCCTGCTTCCTGGCCCACTGTTGCTGCTTGCCCCGCTGCACTGGTTCGAGGGGACAAATGTAAGACAGCTCTTCAAAAACTGGATTCTAGACATAGAAAGTCATAACAAATTTATAATTTTTCCATGTCTAGAATCCAATGGGGGGGGGGGAATCTTAAATTCAGTGTTATCTTGGATTTGGGTAAATATAATGCATCAAGTCAAACAAAATACTTGCAGCCTTTCTGAATGTACTTTGAATGACTCTGCAGCAGTGGTTCTCCACCTTTTTAGACTCAATGCACCCTTCAGAAGACTTGGGACACCCCATTTCAAAGCCGGACTTGTAGTGCTTTTACCCTGCCTTGCAGACGGAGCAGGGATCGGCTAGGCAGGGACTGAGCCTGAGCTTGCACTTATCTGTTTGTCTTCTCACACCTTCTTATTTCCTCCAACCTTCACTCTTCAGAGGATCTCCCCGCATCCCCGGTGAGAATTGCAGCTCTGTAGTATTACTCATTACCTGTGTATTTTTAAACTTCCCACCGCCTAAAAGTTTTCTTAGACACGCAAAACGGATTCAGAGTGCAAGTAGGTACTGAGCAAAAATCAAGCCATTAAATGGACTCTGCCAGGAAAATTAGGTGCCAGCTGTACATCTTGGTTTATAAAACAAAAATAAAGTGTGTATAAAATCTAATAAAGAGTGTTTTCATGCTTCTAAAAATATATGGAACAGCCACTGAAAACCATATGTCATCTGAATTTGAAATGTTCTTTTGAAGCACGTGCAACCCCAATATTGCGGCAGTGGTCTAGCACTTGGAACTCAGAAGTTAAACTGACTGGTCTTTTTTTGTTGGCTACGCTGAATGAAGCGTGAAAAGCAAAATTCATGCTGCAGGTCTGTATATATGCACACGCTAAACTTGAATATAGGACTTACCTGCATTTTTAAAGTTAAGCAGGTATGGCATTGTGTGCTCCAGGTCCAACATAGTGAGTTAGATTGGATGTTTCTGTTCTTGTTCTTTGGGGTATTTTTAAAAACAAAATTATCAGGTGGAAGTGACAGAGGTAAGGTTCATCCTTTAAAAAACATATTTACCCTGGAATTGCTCTCCTTGTCTAGGCAGGCAGTTTTCTGAGCAGTGGGGATGGGAAGTACCATATTATACCTCTGGAGCTTTGTATTGGATTGATGCAGCATTCAGGATGGCAAACTGATCGTACCAGTCACTTAAATTCATGATGACTCAGCCCCAGCTGATGGCTCTGACCTTTCATCTCATTTCCCTTGTGCTCAGTCTCTGACTTCAATCTTGAGTCCCTTTTGCTTTCATCTCCTGCTCTGATCCCTGTAGTTTTTCCCACGATGCCATTGATGCGCAGACTGCCCTCTCTATTCCTGTTAACCATGCGACACCTGTGTCACACTGTTCCTTCCCAAAGCCCCAAATCTTACTGTGCTCCCTTCCTATGCTGAGCGGATGTACGCATAAAAGAAACCACACTGTGTTCATTGGAAGTGCAGAGACTAGTGTCCGACCAAACTAACCATGTGATCTTAGCCCTGCGGGAGCCTTGTGCTTCCTTAACTAAGTTTACTCCATTAACTCCTCACCATGTCATGTCTGAAATGATTTTGAGCAGGGGCCATGTCTTCAAAGGCTTGCTTATTTTCAGAACAAACACGGATGTCATCTAAACATAAAACAGGGTTGGGCTCAAAGCCTGCATGTTACTTTTCACAGACAGGCCATGCAAAGCCCAGTGGTGTTAAGTGAGGCACCATGTGCATGTCGCTCAGGATTGGGTCTTTATTTTACACTGGAGGAAGGGGTCTGCTTTGGAGTCATCATCCTTGCCAGGTGAGAGCCAACTAAGAGGCTGTAGTGAAAATTTTTAATATAAGTTATGAAGTGGCAGAAAGGTAAAGGCCAAAAGAAGGATTAGGAACCCATCCCAGCAGTCTCTTTAGCATCCACTTACAGTGCTTATATCCTTCTTTGCAGTGGGGGCAGGGGGCAGTTAGGCAGGGACTGAGCCTGAGCCTGTACTTACCTGTTTGTGTCTGAAGGCTGTGGACAAAACTCACACTCAAAAGTGCTTGGGATTTTGTCACAACTGTAGAAAAGAACCTGTACAGCTTGAAAAATGGGTGTTTTTGCTGCATAGAATTATAGAAAATGAAGGCTGGAAGGGATCTCAGGAGGTCACATCTAGTCCAACCCCCTGCTCAAAGCAGGACCAGCCCCCACTACATCATCCCAGCCAAGGATTTGCCCAGCTGGGTTTTGAAAACCTCCAAAAATGGAGAGTCCACAGCCTCTCTGGGTAACCTGTTCCAGTGCTTTACTACCCTCCTAGTGAGTGCTTTTCCTAATATCTGACTTAAACTTCCCTTGCTGCAGCTTGAGCCCATTGCTCCTTGTTCTGCCATCTGCCCCCACTGAGAACAGCCCAGCTCCATCCTCTTTGCAGCCCCCCCTGCAGGGAGGTGAAGGCTGCTATTCAATCCCCCTCAGTCTTCTCTTCCGCAGACTGAATAAGCCCAGTTCCCCCAGCCTCCCCTTGGAAGTCCTGTCCTCCAGCCCCTGCACCATTTTTTTTGCCCTCTGCTGGACTTTCCCACTTGTCCACATCCTTTCTGCAGTGGGGGGCTCACAGCTGGATGAAGGACTCCAGATGTGGCCTCCCCAGTGCTGAATAGAGGGGAAGAATCACTGCCCTTGATCTGCCGGCACCGCTCCTACCAACGCAGCCCAGGATGCCGTAGCCTTCTCGGCACCAAGGGCACACTGCTGGCTCCTGTTCAGCTGTTTGTCCCTCGTCCTCCCAGGTCCTTTTCTGCAGAGCTGCTGCCCAGCCAGTGAGCCCTAACATGCACCGGTGCATGGGATTGCTCCCTCCTAAGTGCAGGACTTTGCACTTCTCCTTATTGAAACTTGTGAGATTTCTTTTGGCCCAATCCTCCAATTTGTTGAGGTCTCTCTGAATCCTAACCCTACCCTCCAGCATATGTATTCCTTTCCCCATCTTGGTGTCATTTGCAAACTTGCTGAGGGTGTACGCTGCGCCATCATCTAGGTCATTGCTGAAAATATTGAACAAAACCAGTCCCAGGACTGACCCCTGGGGCACTCTACTTGATACTGCCACCTAGATATCGAGCCATTGAATACTACTCTCTGAGCCCGATGATCCAGCCAGTTTTGTGTCCACCTTAGTTCATTCATCCAGCCCGTACTTCTTTAGCATGTGGTTGCCCTCGGAGGTGGGCAAAGGTGTGTTAGAAGAATACGATTAAGCTTTCAAGAATTAAAAGAAGCCAGAGATTGCCCAAGTGACTTTAATGGCTCTCTTTTGTGTATTCATGTTATGGTGGGGGCTTTCTTTTAAAAGAGAAACCCAAGACTGCTTTTTTTGTGGAACGGGGCAGTAGCTCCTTTCCAAGGTGGCATTGAGTTATGGACTTCCCTCATCCCAGCAGAGACATCTTCTGCTTGAGTTAAGTCAAATAACCTACTCCTGCAGCTAGTTGCAAAGGGAGGATGCCTGACGTTGCGTGCATGCTAAAAATACACAAGCAGTGCTATTGTATGGCATTTCTAAGCTTGTAGACCTGACTTATTTTTCACGGGGCAGGATGTTCAAATGTGTGATGCTTTGGATCTCCTATGTTACAGGTCTGGGTATTGTTGCTAGTAGGTATTCAGCCTTGCTCATCTAAAAGGGTTGTGAAGGGTACTAATTAACAGCGAAGGCTGAACTGGTTTCCTTGTCCTCAGCACATTACACTTAATTGGCTCAAAAGGTCTCAGATGAGGATCAGGGTTGCATGGTGTGCTAGAAAGGCATATGCTTAGCGCAGTTGAAATGTTGGCCTGCTAGAGCATCAAAGCTTCAGCTGGTTTTAATAAACCTAACACTTAAATTTCAGCAGAATTACTATCTGTGTTTATTTCATGCCCAAAACTGAATGGATTTTCTCTGGAAAGCACTGTGTAGTACATAAGACTGTCTCCTTGCCAAAATATCAAGTTCCTGCTGCAGATAGAGCTGGAAGAGAGGCCTTAAGGTCTGTTCCCCTCCTCTGTGGCAGGCCCACTGTTTTATCCAACTAGGGTATCCAGGCTCCTGGCAGTGTGTGCACAAAGTCCAGAGAGCATGAGAGAGGAAAGTATGGGAAAGCAAAAGGGAAAAAGATAAGTGGAACAAAAGGAAGAAAAAAGAACAATTCTAACATCTCTTTGGTTGTTGGAGAGGTTACAACGTCATTGTAGTGACATGAAGTGGTAGTATTCATAGCATGGAGTCCTAGGGATACTTAGCAGCACGTCAAAGGGGGTATGTGACCCCCCAAAAGTTTTAGGAATCACTGACCCACATCATCCCTGAGAGAGGTTTGTCCAACCTTTTCTTAGAAACTGCTTCTGATTTACCGACCCTCTGTATGTAAGCTGCTCCAGCACTTAATTGTTGTTACATTAACCTAGGCTTTTTCTGGTATCTGCCATTTGCCTTGCTGCAGATGAAGCCAGTTGCATTTTATCTAATGCCTAATGGACACAGAGAAAAAAATGGGGTCATTTTCAAAACAGCCTTTAACTTTTTTCAAGACTTTCCATGTTCTCTCTTAGTTGTCTTTGTTCCCAGACTGGACAAGCTCTCTTCTTTCAACCTTTCTTCACAAATTGCTTAACTCTATTTTGGTTGCTGTCCTTTGGAGTCTCTGATATACCTACTTCTTTCTTACGCTATCTGAAAAAGCAACAGTGCTGCCGTTTGGCACCTCAGTAGTGGAATAACCATCTCCTGAATCTTAACAGTTGTGCATATAGTGCAACACTTTGATGGGGGGGAGGAATCTAATCCCCCGCCTCACTTTTTTTTTTTAAAGAAAGGCTAAAAGTAGGTTGCCTGTGTTATAAACACATTTGATAGATAAAAACAGAACTTCAAAAATAATACCTAATTTATTCTTCCTTCTGCTTTCTTTCTTTCTCCACTTTACTCAGACAGCAAAACCAGATGAGTCGCTTTTACTTGGGTTCTCGTGCACTGGTATTGTAGGTTGCCTGCACAGCAGAGGAATGTGCAAATCTGCAGAGATTTTACGGATTAAAACAAAACTTGTTAAATCATTTTTGCTTATTTTGGAGTGTCACTTGCCTCGCTGCAGGGTCTCCATAGAAGGCCCTGGAAGCCACTTACATGCCATGTCATAGCTTCTTAAGGCTTGAATGTGTCAAAGTCCTTGACCTTGCCATGAATTCTTCCTTGGAGGACTCTTCTAAGTAGGTGTCCTCCTATTGACTAATTTGGTGGTTCCCTCCAGGCGCAGGAAGCCATTACCGTATAGTTATGCAACCAGGGAGCCTTAATAGGTAGGGACAACATTGTGCAGGTGTCTGGATTTTACTGTTGACGTCCTGATCCTGCAGTGATATCATCCATTGCCAACCCACGTGGTACATAGTGCTGATCCCAGAGTGTATCAGATCTCAGATTGAGCCCCCATCCTTCAGACATGCATGTGCAGAACCTTATGTTAGCAGTCTTCGCGGGTGCATTTCCACATGCGCTTTAATACGTGTTAGCCTATTTTATTGCGCATTAAAGCGTCACAAAAAAATGCTCTTTACCCAATGCACGTTAAAATAGGCTGATGCGTATTTTTCCAGTACCTCACAATGGAAGGCACTTTTACACGTGCCCTGGGAGGGCGGGGAGTGGAGGACGGCTGTTTTAATTAGTGCAGCTCCAAGCGCCGCTTTAATTAAAACGCCACTGTGTCTCATGTATCAGTGTCTCTGAGCTTAAAAATGGTAGTGGGGGGCACTTGAAATACAACTTGTCAAAGGAGTTTTAGTTAACGGACACCTGCCGCCATTTTTAAGTGTGATACATGAGACGCAGGAGGCTGCTGGAGCGTGGTAATTCCCACACTCTAGCAGACTTGATTAATTGAGCCTGCTCCAATGCAGAGGGCTATCAGCACGTCAGAGCAGCCTCCGCGCTTGTTTACAGGTATCTGGAGGTACTAGATTTGATGCACATTACCTAAAGCGCATTAACTGAGCGTGCAGACACGTCTGTTGAGCTCAGGGGTATAAATATTTGAAAGACATTTACCAAACTAGATTGGTCAGTTCCTTATAGGATGTCTTCTTGAGAGGCCTAGGTCCCTATCCTGGAAAGCACTTAAATGTATGTCTAAGTTTTGTGGAAATCAGTGGAAGTTCAGCACATGTTTAAAGTCAAGCATGTGCTTACATGCTTTTGAGCATATCTGTCTGTGCTGCGGTACTTGATCCTGTGAGTTTGCATTACACTGTTACTATCTTTTCACCATTTCCTCCTCTTGTTGGAGGTGGTTTCCGAATGGTGAAAATAGGAAATAACAGCCTGGGTAAGAAACTTCATCTGGAACATGCGGTAATGCTGGGAAAGTCCAGTGCAACAAATCAGTATTTTCAACACTTCACATTTTGCATGCAAATGATTATATGCAACCTCCCCCCCAAAAAAACAAAAAAAGCTTTACCAAAACATATTTCTAATGAGCAAGTAAGCTGTTTGAATTAAATAATCAAATTTTTTGGTGTTAAAAATACTTTGCTTTTTCTTTCTTAATAGAATATTGTACTTCTCTCAAAAAGGAAGTGTCAAAATAGGAATCATACTTAACACTTTTTCCTGACCTGTGTTGCTGAAGATGCTTGACTAGAATGCAAAGGGTTAAATGCACCTGACGTTAATAGGACAGTATCCATTACTTTATTTTTTAAGTCTCTATATCTTGAATAGTGAAACCTAACTAGATCTTATCTTTTGCTTTAATTAAAAAGAAAACAAAAGCTGCTTTTCTTTAAAACCCTCTCCTTGAAGTTCATTCTCATTTCTGACTCCTCTTCCACTTCATGCAAATGCTTGACTTGTGATGAGATAGTATTTTTGACTATCTCTCTTCTCAGTCATGTGCAGAAGTAATCACGAGGCAGGTAAGGACTTTGGTGTGTTTCTGTGCATGCTCTTTGAAGTTATTTGCCTGGTGTAGAGGGTGCAGAGAGAAGTTCCCTGCTTTTGGGTGTGCATTGGCTATTAACTTGCTGCACCATTTGAGTCAAAAGACTGATGGGGAGGGTTATAAACTCTCATGCTGTGAATTATAAAGAAAGCTTTTAAATGCTAGGGGATAGGGAGAAACCTTCCCCAGGTTAGTTAGTCCAGGTGTTTCTGCAGGTGGCTACGGGGGTGTCTGCAAGTACTTGCTGCCGGGGTAAGATCTGATCCCCTGGCCTGACCCAGATGAGTATTTCTAGCGTAAATAGAAAGCACGTTGCAGAGTTACCCCTGGAGAGGCAGGGAGGGAGTCTTCCGGAGACAAAAATAAACAGACGCCGTCTTCCAACTTCCTCATGAATGAGGTGTCGGCGATGTGCTATTGCCATGTTGCTGTGCTTTCCAGTCACAGGCAGTGTTGCTGTGAAATGTCATTTTGTTTTAGAGCTTTTTTTTTTCCCGTGACTCCCTATGATGATTTATTCAGGGGTTTATTTTTACGCTATCTTTACAACCCAGCCCTTAAATAAAAGTGCAGATTAATTAGTTGTAAAATGTGTTTTATTCTTTCCAAAAGTAAGTGGAAATGTTGCACAAAACATTCATTCGCCAAGTGCTTCAACATGTATGTAGTACATGAGACAGCCCCACTTCAGAGCCCTTACACGTCTGTATTGGACACACGTGGAAGATGGAGGGAAACAGTCCGAGAAACAAAAAGGTTAAAGAGCCAAGGATTCACACAGAAATGTAAAGTCACGTCTCAGGCTTGTTTCAGTCAGTTCAGAAGATGCACAAAGTTAATTGACTCTGTGGTATTTCTGCACTGATTTGTTTAAACTTGTTTAGGAACATCATACCTTCTGCGAAAGTCGCTTTTCTATGTATACCCGTTCCCTGCTTAAGGCAAGAGGGTGGCCTGGATAGCATGGGAAGTTGCTGGGGGAAAGCATGGCAAAACTACTGGGTACACAAGAGGACTATCTATGGAGGCACTTGGCAGTGATTTAAGGGAATCATAAAATCATGGAGAAGCAGAGCCAGATGGGACACCCAGAGGCCAATTAGTCTAACCCCTTGCCTGAGGCAGGATCAGCTCTCTCCAAACCATCCTATACATTCCATAATCTCTCCTCTTCCTAAAACTACCATTGATCCTGCCACAACACAAGACCTAACCCGCCACAGGTAAAGCAGGGACCCATGGCAGGTAGCAAGTGCCAGGATTAACGAGGGAATAAAGTTCAGCAGCAGCCCGAGGTGAAGTGGCAAGGTGAAGGCAGTAAACAGCACAGGGGGCTGGTGACAAAGAATAGGAGATGAGATGATAAGATACATTCTTGGAAGGCTTAATTTGCAATTAGATGCAGCAAAACGGCATTAAAGGAGTGTTAAGAGTGCAATGTCAAGCACTCGCAAGTTAGGACACACTGGAATTGAGATTACCCATGCTTTCTTAATTGGCTCCCCCATGTGCATCTTCATGATGATGTAGGCAGGCAAGGCTCTTTGCGTAGATGTGATAGCTTTTATTAGACCAACTGAGCTTCATGATATAGCCTTTAATTACACAATCACATTAATTACATGATTACATACTATTCCCCCCAACCCCTGTCTCATTCAGTGCATCAGCTGGATGGTGCTCGTTGAAGGAACAGTTTTTGTTGTACCCTACTTGTTCTAGTGCGGGCCTCTAGGCCTGCTTTGCTTATCTTCAATACTATTATTTTTCCTTATGCACCTTGCCAAGATGCTGGCCACTGGGGTGTTTCACCAGCACTAATGAATTGATCTCTATCTTGTTCCCAGATGGTTTGGATAGGGATGACCACGCCTCTGGTGTGGGTTTGGACGAGGTGACTGGTGAGGATCCCCTCCATCTTTCCTTTTCTATGATTTTCTGGTTCCTCTTACAAAAGGTTGGAGTATTATCTCTCTTTTGCATATGAAGATCTGAAGCACAGAGAGATTAAGGTCAAATTCTGTATTCATTTTTGGTGTGTGTGCCTCAGTTTTTCAGAAGTTATGGCAACATCTGATACTTTTCATGTTTCAACCCCATTTCTTTTATCTGTATTTGGAGTGGTCAACACTTGCTAATCAGACCCCTGAGGTTCAAGTCAGATATCCAGAAAAAAACCTACCACGCAATGAATGATCACTTCTGAAAAGTTTGGTTTAAATGGCTAGCCAAACACTACGGAGGAACTCTGGCACAGGGAAGGGTAGAATATTCTTCTCCAGAGCTGAATTCAGGACTTCAGTTGCTTTCACCATTAAACCATCTTTTTTCTCTTACAGCCCCTGCCTTAGTCAGACACTCAGTCTGTCATCTGCAGGGATCCTGAAGTCAGACAGCCCTGTTTGTACACAGCCCTCATACATCTTTAAGCCAAGTTCTTTCTGTGATGAAAATACTGTGAGATTGTCTAGGTGAGCTTAGAGAACGAAGGCTCATGTCTTGTGGGCTCACTGTTTCAGTTCTTGCATTAAAACAGGCAAAGCTGACCACACTTTTCCTGAACGTCTCACCAAACTCAGGCCTATAGCCCAAGACTGGCTATGCAGCTTTCTGTCAACATGCATGCATCATTGCGCCAGATTTTTGGTATCTTGCAAGGCTAACATCATTGCAATAAAGAAGCTGGGGAAAGACTGGACAGACCCAAAAAGCTTACAGACCCACATCACTTCTATCAGTGATATATAAACTCGTAGACTAGAGCCTGAACCAGATCACACCAATTGTTAACCAACAGCTGTCACGTGAGCAAGCAGGTTTCGGAAGAAACTGAAACCCTTGACTGTGTGGCAGCTCTTACAACTGACATCAGGAAAAGGATGGAGTGGTTCTAGTTGGCCTAACAACAGCCTACAACATGATCTGGCACCCAGGCCTCGGTATAAGCTATTTACCACACTAACAGACAGAAGTCTGGTTAACTTTATCATGGAGATGATCTCGAATCGGTCCTTTATTTTGAATACATCATGTGATAAAACAAGTCGTCACAAGAGACTACGGAATAGAGTACCGTGTGGCCTTGTCCTAGCTCCCACCCTGTTTAACATCTACACGGCAGACTACGTAAGCACAACATCGACCAAATACATGTATGCAAACGATCTGGCACTTGCTGCTGCCAGCAATAACATCGTCAATAGAGGCCAAACTGAACCAGGCCGTGGAACTCATCACTTCCTACCATGAGCATGAGCCGGCAGTGCAATGCTGTAACTAGCAGGGCAAATAATACTCTGGCATACATCACTCAATGCATCTCCATCAAAACTAAGGAAGTGATTCTTCCACTCTACTCCGCTTTGGTGAGACCACAGCTGGAGTACGGTGTCCAATTCTGGGTGCCACACTTCAACAAGGATGTGGTAAAGCTTGAGAGAGTCCAGAGAAGGGCCATGTGTATGATCAGAGACTTGCACGGCAAGCCATACGAGGAAAGGCTGAGGGACACGGGACTCTTCAGCTTGAAAAAGAGAAGGCTGAGAAGGGACTTGATAGCAGCTTACTGTTGCATCAGGGGTGTACATCAAGGACTCGGTGAACAACTGTTCACCGGGCTACTCTTGGGGAAAACCAGGAGTAATGGTCACAGACTCCTAGAAGATAAATTTCAGACTCAACATTAGGAAAAACTTCTTCACGGCTTGGGTGTCCAGACTGTGGAATAAGCTCCCTCCGGAGCTGGCACAATTGTCTACCCTGGAAATTTTCAAGAGGAGACTGGACGGTCACCTTGCTGGGGTCACCTGACCCCAGTTTTCTTTCCTGCTTGGTGCAGGGGTGCTGGACTTGATGATGGTCCGAGGTCCCTTCCAGCCTCACAATCTATGAATCTATGAAAAATAGTGGCAATCGAAGCTCAATATTCAGAAGACCACCCTGGCACCTTTTCACTTGAACAATCATGCCACAAATACCAAGATAAGAGTTGTTGTGGAGGTAAAAGAGTTACCTTTCGAGAAGACACCGACCTGCCTGGGTGTCACTCTGGACAGAAGCCTAACCTTCTGCCACCCTCTGGAGAAGATGAGGCACAAGGTAATCTCAGGGGTAGCAGCCATTAAGAAACTGGCTGGTACAATGAGGGGAGCTGACTTCTCTACCCTGAGAACAATTACACTAGCCATGGTTTACGCACCAGCTTACTGCTGTCCTGTGTGGGCAAATAGCACCCACACCTGCAAACTAGACAGTGCCCTGAATTCTGCGCTGTGAAGAGTAAGTGCTTATCCAGTCTACACGGAATGGAAAGACATGTCCATCTTGGCAGGAATTGCCCTTCATAACATCAAGAGGTCTGGACTACTGCTTGACCTGGCAATCAGAGCTCAACAGGAAGACCATCCAGTACATGACACGATTGAAAAAATACCCAACACAGAAATGTCTAAGAAGCAGAAAACCCTTACCAGTATCTGCCAAAAACAGCACAGAAGAAGCAAGAGATGCCTTACTGTGATCATGTCCCCAACTATCATTCTCATGCCCTCCTGTTCATAAAATACTATATAAGGCATGAGTAAACCTGAATCGACTGCAATCAGGCTATGGGGCCTTCAACAAAATCAGACATAAAATGTCCCGTACAAATTCACCGTTGTGTCCATATGGCAAAGGAGATCAGACAACCCAACATATACTGACTGACTGCCCTCGATATGGTCCATCAGAGGAAGCAAACAGGCTGAAAGACTAGTAATATTGAGGGATCTACTCTTAAATGGTTGGAGGAGCAGACTTCCTGAAGTCATACTCAAGAAGAAGACTGTTTCTGTGCCAGGTGTAACAGTAATCCCCTAGTTTGGGCAGAAGCAGTTGCAGGAAATGCTTCCCTGCATGTGAGTTATGCTTGATGCATACAGAATCTGCTGAATATTTTGCTAAAATATCTCTACTGGGGGTTGATAAAGTGAGATTATCAGAAGCTGTGGGCAGATGTGGCTAGGTTTTTATAAAGATAGCAAGAAGTGCATCCCTAATAGAGTGAGTCTCTGATCTAGAAGGGGGAAGGGACTAAGGTTCATAGAACAGTAGAAAATGAGTGTTGGAAGTCGGGACCTCAGAAGGTCACATCTAGTCCAGTCCCCTGCTCAAAGCAGGACCAGCCCCAGCTACATCATCCCAGCCAAGGCTTTGCCTAACTGGGTCTTAAAAACTTCCAAGGATGGAGACCTCACAACCTGTCTGGGTAACCTGTTCCAGTGCATTACTACTCTCCTAATGAGACAGTATTTCCTAATATCCAACCTGAACTTCCCTTGCTGCAGCTTGAGCCCATTGCTTCTTGTCCTGTCATTTGCCACCTCCATCCAGCTCCATCTTCTTTGCAACCATCCCTTAGAAAGTTAAAGGCTACTGCCCAATCTCCCCATAGTCTTCTCTTCCTCACAGTACATAAGCCCAGTTTCCTCAGCCTGTCTTCACAAGTCTTAACCCCCAGCCACCAACCCTTTTTGTTGCCGTCTTTTTGACTCTCTCCAATTTGTCCACATGCTTTCTGTAGTGACGGGATCAAAGCTGGATACAGGACTCCAGATGTGGCCTCGCCAGTGTTGAACAGGGTGGATAAAAGTCGATTTTGTTTAAAAAATAAAAGAAAAATGGATTTTTTTTTATTTAAATCAGATTCATTGTAATTGTATTTTTTTTGTTAAGGTGCTTTAAAAAAGTAAACCTATATAAAGATAGTTTTAAGGTATGTTAAAGCTCAAAGCTATCATCATGGAATAGGGATTATAACATACATTATTTGAGACAATATATTCATGTAAACTTTTGAGAAAAGTTTTATAAGTAGGTCACAACAGGGCATGGACTATATTAGGGACCCAATCTTATAGGGTTCCCAGAATCTCCTCTGTTATCTACTTGAAATCTATAAAGATTAAAGAAAACCACTCTTCACAATGGGACTCAGTGCTCAGCCTCTAGGAAATCCCATCAAGCATCTCTGTGATGCTTAGTTTCAGTTCTCAAACTGTGGATTTGTGTTTCCAGAGATAATACCCTTGTTAACAGCAGCATATGGAGATGAGAAATAAGGCACCTTGACTACATGTCCATCAGCTCTCTTGTCTCTCTGCTCGTTATATGTATACGGAGTCAAACCCTTACCTCTCTCAAAGTGCAAAGTTTCAAGAAGTTAAATGATTAGAGGATTGTTGGGGGTGGAGTAGATCTGGGCAAGGAGCAGGAGTCTCCGATAAAGGGACAGTAGAAACAAAAGGAAAACATTTTGAGCAGAATGTTGTTGAAAATACGGAAGGCTTCCATAACAACCACTTTTCAGGAGGTGGTTTGAAGAAAGCAGGAAGAACCAAACTAAACTCTCCCATAAGACTTGTGATGGAACGCAGTAATGGACTGTTTTGAGTGATATATTGAGAACTGGTCTAATCTGAAGACAATTGGTGAAGAAAATCATGACAAAATAGATGGACTTGTCATAGCCAAAGTTCTCAACATTGGGCTAAAGAGAAATGTAGAACCTATGCTGGCTATCCTGAAGCCTATTTCCATAGGCCTGAACAAAAGTTGTATCAAATGCACGTTTTGTAGAAACCAATGATTAAATCAAGACTTCTGGACTGTTGATTTAAATCGTGATTGAAGTCAGTTTGATTTAAATGAAATCCACCGTGCTATTGAATAGACGAGAGTAATCACTTCCCTTGCCACTTCTTCTGGCAATAGTCCTACCAATGCAGTCCAATGTGCCGTTAGCCTTGGTAAGAAGGACACAGTGTTGGCTCATATTCAGTTTATTGTCCACTGTAACCTCCAGGTCCTTTTCTGCAGAGCTCCTGCCCAGCCAGTCAGTCCCAACCTGTACCATTGCATGGGACTGCAGGACTTTGAACCTTTTGAATAAGGTTTGAACCTTTTCAATAAGGTTCTTCCTTCAGTAAGGTTCAGTAAGTGCAGGACTTTGCATTTGTCTTTCCAGGGCCTAATTGGTTCTTTCAGTGAAATAGTTGTAATGGTTTTAACATGGAGAGATAATGCATTCGCCTCTTAACTTCCTCATTTTTTGTGGACATTGCATAACCGGAGTCAGCTGTCCAGCATGGAAAATATTGTGAATGGGTAAAATTTGACAAATGTATAAGAGCCTCCAAAAAATAATCTCATAATGGGGCGTGGCATTGAATGTAACTGTAGATGCTGCTATAATGCGGTTTTAAAACTGCTGTGGATCTATTTCTGTTTAATGTAAGATGACTAGTTGCATCATTGAAGAGCTGCTAGATCATCCACCCTCTCCATCTATCAGGCTAAATTTCCTTACAGAAAAAATATTCAGGTACTGTCCTTTTTTTCAGAAACATAAGGCCTTCATTTTACCATTTGGTATATTTAAATTTTGTGGTTAGGATGTGGAGGGGAAAAAAGCTCTTCTGTGTATCTTTTTCATAATAGGAAAGTTTGGTTCTTGCAAAGTCTCATCTAATAGAAATGTGCTGACTCATTGGTTAAGATCGTATTAAATAAAATGCTGTGCATGACTGATTTTCTTAGTTCGCTATTTATTGCTCTTTCATCTGCCTTGAAGTGGGAGCTGCAGACTCTGATCAATTGAGTTTGTGTAATTTTACTGTGGCTTCTATAAGTATGGTACTTTTGCTAAAATGTCCATTTATAACTTTCTATAGCATCACCATTCAGCAAACCCCTCTCTGCTTATAGCGTCGATCATTTATGGAGATTATTTTATCCTTCTGTAATGACTGAAGCCTAACAGTGCTGCCATATGCAGGATTTCTGTCCGAACGTGAATGCATCCTACATATAAAGTGCTAACCTAAAAAAGGTGGTGGAACATACCTTTGTTTGACATGGATCTTGATTAACAATTACCAGTGAAAACTTTTTACAGTACTAACTACGTCTTTGGACTTAAATTGGTGAGGACCTCATCAGGTGGCCAGAAAGATATGTTGTTGGATGCTAAAACGAACAGGTATGGTGTATCATCACACTGGATGGCAAATTCTTCATTCATTGAGTTTTTGACTTCTTAAATATAGCTAACAAAAAATGTAGACTTTCTGTGGGGATTGTGCTTTTTGGGTAATTGCGTAATAGAGCCGTAGTTGTTCATAAGGAGAAGGTGGAACTTCAGCATGTTTCTACCTCACAACTGGACTCTGTTTTATGTTCCTTTTTTGACTATTGCTGTTTCCTAGGTGCTTAATTAAGCTTTTGGGTTCACGAGTCCTACAGTTCTTCTACTGCTGGAGCTGTATGCGGTCAGTCTCCTAGTGTAGCTGCAGCATCTGCCAACAGAGTGGGCTTTTCTGTTGGAAAAGCTCTCCCTCCTTCCCAAATTCCTGCTTGGTGGGGATAAATATATAATTTTTATTATTTTTGAAAAGCAGGCTTCCTGAGTAAACTCATTGTCCCTTTGGAGATGGTAGAAAGGCATACTTTCCTGGGAGCTAGGAGATTTACAAATAAGCCATGTCACTTCTGGTGGTGTGTTCACATCTAGGTGTGCGTGTGTCAGTGTTGCTTCAAATTGTTCTGGGCCCAGCCTATCTCCTTATGAAGTTAATAGGGATTGTGCAAAGGGCTGCTGAATGGTCTTCAGTAGAGCTGTTCGTACCTGGTATCCATCCCTAGGACGTTCAAGATCATTCCTAGTTAGGTCCAAGCGGAGTGAGCAGGACTAGTAGTAGGGGAGCTGACACGGGGATGTTGATGTTGTATGTCCTTATTTAAATGCTGTTTTGCAAACAAAATCAGCCTTGAATTTAGTGGTGATTTTAAAAAAACATCAATCAAAATAATTTTTACTACTGTTTTCTCCCTTGTGGAGTCTAAGGCTGAAATTTTGAAGCCATGGGTGCTTCTGAAAACCACATTTAGGCACCGGCGCATGAGCACCTTGATTTTCAAAGTGCTGAGAACCTTCGGCGTCCATTAAATAGAAGTACCCCAGTAGAGAATGAACGAGGTGCCAAACTTTAGGTACCTACGTTTAAAAATGCTGTCCTAAGGATTTTCAGTACTCTGTTTTGAAGAAAAATGATCTCCTTTGGAAAAAAAAAAAAATCGTAAGTACTGGCCATGCACCATAGTAAAGTTTCATGGTTCCTTTTTTTAATATAACAAATTGCCATCCTAGCAAAATGTCAAAGCTGGTCCCCACTGAAATGAATCTTATTGAGTGGTCTAAAATGTATTGCAATATTATAATAAAGTAGGATGCAGTTTCTGGCTCAATTTTTCCCTTCGGTTTTTTTTTTTTCTCTGATATTCAGCATGGTTGTAGAACCAGGATGGGTGGACATTTCCTCTGTGGACAGCTCATGGTGCATCTTCACTCCTCTCATACTCAGAGGATGGTTCACAATCTACCTTATTTTTTTTACCTCCTTAGCTGGGATATATTCTCCTTCCATCTCAGTGGAACTGGATCACTTCCATCTCACTTCTGTGCTTCGTGTACCATTTTACAAAACTTTTTTCATTCACGTTGTATGAAGCTTAGACCAAATCATGGGACCTCCTTATGTTGGACATTGCATACACACAGAACGAAAAGACGGTCCGTGCCTTAAAAGGTTGTTGACATACATAAGGTGCAGGAAGATGACTGTTGAAGACGTAGGGTGTGACGGTAGAACAGTAATTTTCCCACACCAGCAGGGTTTTTGCATAGTCGTTTAGCTTAAATTACTTTCAAAGTCAATTCAAGGCATTCTAGTGAGCAATAAGAAAATCCACATGGAGAGCTAGTGTGGAGTATGTTCAGGAATAGCTCCTCCTTGCTAATTTATTCAAGGCTTTTTCCTTGTAGATGAACACATCCGAAGCATCGTCTTGAAACCCAGTTGCTTCTGTCACCTTCCTTGTGGTGGAAAACAGACTGAAATTCTTATCTAAGCGCAGCTTGTTTCACCATTGTTTGTAGCTTTTAGTTCTTCCTTCTTCAAACCCATTTTAAAACTCGTAGGGTTTTTGAATTGTTTGTCTGTTTTCTTCCCACTTGTTTTCTTTTCGGTAATTTCAGATGGTGGTGCCTGCAACCCAAATGAATTGGGGCCTTTCCCAGCCAAGTGAGCTTAAGTTACACAACCTTTAGCAGGCAGTAGGAAAAATATAACCCAGTGCAAGCAAATCATGCGCTTACAGGGGAAGATGAGTGTGACTGCCATTGCGGAGATTGTGTCAGCTGACTTGGTACAATACATTTCGCTGTTGAAATTTATACTCTGCCTTTCAGGACAAGGCAGTCTAATGCGCACATCCATTCACTTGCACACTTCATGTTCTTGGCAGCCTCTGCCTAGACCAGCCTTTAGAAGATGGGGGCTTGACACCCCACTCTTCATTGGCCACTCGCTTGCCCATGTGCACGTAGGTGCAGAGGAAATGACGGGATGGTAAAAGCATTGCTGTCTTGCACAAGCACTGCGGGGCCTGATTCACGGGAAGCCATTCTACACCTACCATTTACCTCCATAGGTCTTGGCATGATGCATTTGAGAGACGAACTCTGATAACCACCTTCTGCTTATAAAGAGCCACCCTGTCCTAGAGCGAGCCCCTCACCTCTTCACTAC
Organism: Caiman crocodilus; assembly: GCA_030014935.1. Classification (NCBI taxonomy): domain Eukaryota; kingdom Metazoa; phylum Chordata; order Crocodylia; family Alligatoridae; genus Caiman; species Caiman crocodilus. The sequence goes on from JAGPOW010000261.1 coordinate 3,015,769, forward strand.
CTCCTCAAATGAAGGGGTTAAACTATAAGCTACGGGTGCCTATACATGAGCAGGGAGGCTGCTCTGATGCATTGTAATTCCAGCGCGTAGGAGCGGCCTCGATGAATCAAGTCTGCTGGCACGTGGCAATTGCTGCGCTCCAGCAGCTTCTCGCGTCTCGTGTATCATTATCCCCATGCTTCAAAATGGCTTGTTTGACAAGCTTTAGATAAAGAGCCCCTGCCGCCACTTTGAAGTGTGGGGATACTGATGCATGCAGTGCTTCAGCCACTCTAATTAGAGTGGCTCTTGGACCTGCTCTAATTACAAGCTCCCCCCCGACTCTCCAAGCACATGTATAAATGCCTTGTGTGTGTGGACGTGGAGGGGTGGGAACGATGGGGATAGCAGAATGCGACTTGCTGGCAACTAAAATCATTGTCAGGCAATTTGCTAGGCCAAAACTTCTGTCACTTTCCAAAGACTGGTGCCCTAAGGAGCCACGGTTCCTGCAGTTGTCATTCAGGAGCAGAAACACGCCATCTTTTCTCCCCCTGGCTTTTAAACTTTCTTCGTTTCCCTCTCTAGCGATACTTCTCTGAAATCGATAAGTCGTACCAAAATCGCTGCCCTTCTCTCTGATGCCCTCTTTATTCCTTTTCAAATCTCAGGTCTGTTTTTCTTGCTTTTGCAGCTCCAGTGATTTCACCGTGGCTGCCGTGGCCATGCACTTGGTCAGTGAGGCTGGTCTGCCCTGTTAGATAAGGTTTCCCGATACGTGCGGAGACTTTCCTGGGTGGTTCAGTGTGCTGCATCTTCATCTCCTGTGGGCCTGGGCAGGTGGAGTCCACACGTTGGTTTGGTGTCTCACATGTTGGTTTTCAGGTCTCTGCTGATACGGGAGGACTGTCTCCGGGCTTGCTATATTGGTAGCGCTAATTTTTCCAGCTTCCCATGAAGTAGTATTCACAAATAGCTTTGCATTATTAGTTTTGCCTCTGGGGCCTGGTTGCATTTTGTCAAAAATAATTATCGACTCGGAGACCAGAGTTTACTCGGTGAGCAGTGGGTGGGAGAGAAAAGACTGCAAGTCATGTAGCTGTTCAAACCCTTTGGTGCAGCAAGGGGGGGCTCGTAGTACCCTTCTGGAGGATCTTGGTCTGCTTTCTCCACTTTCTCATTATTCCTGGATGTGTTTTTCATTGAAGATTTCCATCTTCCATCCTCTTGTCTTATAGTCACATCTATGAAACTGCTCACTTTCCCCTTATTACCTGGCAATCTATTAACTTACCTTCCCTGTTCCACCTCTCATCTGCTTGAGCAGGCTTTGCTGTTACTACTATGCTTTCTTTGGGTGGCCTAACTGTCATGGAGGTTTCTGGGTCTGGCATTCCCGCTGTAGCTGGTCCAATTGTCATGGGATCTTCCAGCATTGATGTTTCTGCTGTAGCTGGTCCAGCTGTCGTGGGACCTTCCAGTTCTAATGTTCCCACCATAGTTGGTCCAACTGTCATGGGACCTTCCAGTGCTGATGTTCCCATTGTAGCTGGTCCAACTGTCATGGGACTTCCCGGCACTGACGTTCTTGCCGTAGCTGGTCCGTCTGTCATGGGACCTTCCAGCTCTGATGATCCCACCATAGCTGGTCCAACTGTCATGGAACCGTCCAGCGTTGACATTTCCACCATAGGTGGTCCAACTGTCATGGGACTTCCTGACATTAACATTTCCACTGTATCTGGTCCAACGGCCACGGGACCTTCCAGCTCTGATGTTCTAGCTGTAGTTGGTCCAACTGTCATGGAACATTCCGGCTTTGATGTTCCCGCCATAGCTGGTCCAACTGTAACGGGACCTTCCTGCTCTGACGTTCTAGCTGTAGTTGGTCCAACTGTCATGGAACATTCCGGCTTTGATGTTCCCGCCATAGCTGGTCCAACTGTAATGGGACCTTCCTGCTCTGACGTTTCCGTCATAGCTGGTCCAACTGTCATGTGACCTTCTAGCATTGATCTTCTAATCATAGCTGGTCCAACTGTCACCCCTTCCTGCTGTCCCCATAGATGTTCCTCAGCCAAAGTATATTCTCTTTTCCGTCAGCAACAGCAGATGAGAGGAAAAGAATATTAACGACCTGTCACTTCTCATTTCCAGAGCACTTCAGAAATAGTCTACACAGCTTCCCTGGGAGGTAGGTAAGTATTATTACTTCTAGTTTGCATATGGGAGAAGCAGAGGCTGATTTACGCCCAGGCAGGTGAGTTGTCGCTGAAGAAATGAATTAGAACATGAAACTTTCTGGTTCCAAGTCCTGCGCACAGTGAAGTTTTACAACCTTGGTATGCATGTTTGGGTCATCTCTGCAGCAGAACTTTTAATGTGCAAATTAACAACTTAAGAACAAATCTTTAGGCACTTTTGGAGCAGAGTCTTTATTTGAATAAAGGTTGAAGCAAGAACTTTTACCATAGGGCGAGCTGGGTTGTTTATTCTAAAACTCAGCATATCCAGCAGTTCCACGTACAAAGCCAGCAGATTGAAATGTATGCACCTTTGAAAAATATTAGATTAGCATTGGCAAAACAAAATGTAATGCAATCTTCATAACTCTGGGTTTCCAGGGTTGCGGAAGCACTAAATCTACTTGCATTTCATTTGCAAATGATTATCAGACCCTGGCTGGGAAAGAGTTTCTAATGGCTACAGAAAGTGGCATGGGGAGACTAGAGACTTGGGTTCTATTTTCAGCTCTGTCACTGACTTGCTAATGTGACCTTCTGCAAATCATTTCAATTTCTCATGTTGCTGATGGATATTATTCACTAAACCTGTGTGAGGTAGAGCAGCTTAATTGTGGGCAAAGCAATCTGAAGCCTTTGAATGGAAAGTGCTGTATAAGTACAAATTGCATCTTTATTTTACTGCTTACCGATTTCAGAGAAGTACCACTAGAGAGGGAAACAAAGAAGTTTAAAAGCTGGGGAGGAAAAGACAGCATGTTTGTGCTCCTGAATCATGATTGCAGTAACCGTGGCTCCTTAGGGCACCAGCGTTTGGAAAGTGATAGAAGTTCTGGGCTAGCAAATTGCATGACTTATTTCACTTGCCACGGGGCACGTCTACATGTGAAATTAATGTGAAACAATAAGCTCCAGCACATATTGTGGAGTTTATTGCTTCCAGGCGCTGCTTTTACACATGCATCTGGGACTGGAGCCCGTTGAGCTGGATCAGAGCAGCCCTGGCTGGCAAGAGACCCGAGGGGTCAGCCAGCCATCCCAGGGCTCATTGACTTGGCTCAACAGGGTGTGGAGGGGCTGGCTGGGGCATGAGGGTACTTCAGTCCGGGGCTAGCCTGCAGCCAGCCCCCTGCACTGAAGCACCCTCATGCCCCAGCCAGCCCCATCAGCATCTACACCAGGGGTGGGGAAAATGGCCAATCTGGCTGGCAGCTCGACTCCATTTCCCAGCCACCCCTGCACACGGCTTGTGCTGATCTCCATGGAGACCTGAGCCGTGCTTGCCCGGGAAGGCTCAGACTGGGGTTGCCACGGAAACCAGCCTCTGCCCAGCTGGCAGCGGGAGCAGCAGAGCAGTGTAGGGGGGACGTACAGAGCCACTGGGAACTTGGGATGGGGACAGCTTGCTCTGGAGCCAGGGAAGAGCTGCAGTCTGCACCCTGCACGCTCTGGGTAGGGGAGCACAAGCGGGGGATCGCGGCCCTGCCCCTGCTCCAGACCAGGCTGTCGCCATTGCAAGGAGCCAGGGCAGAGCCATGATCTGCTGCTTGTGCGTCCCTGTGTGGAGCATGCAGGCTACAGATTGTGGCTGTGCTCTGGCTCCGAAGCAAGCTGTCCCCATCCCAAGTCCCCAGCGGCTCCAGCAGCCCCTTGCACTGGTTTGCTGCACGCGATGCTGGTGCAGCTGAGGCTGGTCTCCATGGCAACCCAAGCCTGTGCTTTCCTGCTCAGGTGCGACTGGGGTCTCCATGGAGACCGGCACAAGCCGTGTGCAGGGGTGGCTGGGAAATGGAATCCCCAGCTGACCAGACTCGGCCTGCCGGACGGACTTTGCCCATCCCTGGTCTACACGTGCGTTGCTGTGGAGTAAAGAAATCCTCCACAGCATAGTACTTGTATTTACGAGCACTAACCTACAGTGGAACTCAGTAGTTCACTGTGGATTAATAAGCCATCTATACTGCATGTGTAGATGCAGGGACTTTACTGCAGAGCTAATTAGTCAGCTCTGCAGTAAATGCCTCTTGTAGATGTGCCTAGTCAGACCCATTCTGCTCCCTTCCTCCCCCACACACAGTTCAGCAGTCTTCCATCCAGAGTTGTATGAATTTAAGAGCAAGGTAATTAAATACCCTGCTTCAGGGTGTGTGTCAATCACTGGAGGGGCGGAAGGAGTCCTTATTCCTTTGCTTGTATACACCTTTGAGCAGCTGGGTATTGCCTATCTTGATTACCCAGTAAATTAGTCTACGAAAGCAAGTGCACTATTGACCTGTTTGTGACACCTCCTCTATTGTCACTCCTTCTGGCTATGAGCAACTATAATGTTTCACTGCCTTAAAAATGTGGGGGGAGCTACCATTTGGGAGCAGGCATCAGCTGTTAAGATGTAACCTTTAAATTAGTATATACCTATAGGTATGCAAGTGAGCTAAATCAGCATAACTTTACCTCTGAATGAAACAGGGTTAAGTTGCAAGTGCCTTGCTGCACGTGTATGGCTGTGGGAATGTGCCGAGGACCTAGCTTATAGCTTTGTCATTTGATACTGATACACTTGTCAAACCGCCTGTCCATTCTGGCATGCTAACCCGCCGTGTCTGTTAGTCCTGCTAACTCTTCCACCACTTCTTACAAATCTTTGCTTTAGCTGCTCTGCAGCCTCTCGTTTGGAGTGGCACATTGAAAAATTAAATAGCATATGGCTGATGTCTATAAGTGTTATATAGACTAAGAAAACCCTGGATCTTGATGTACAGTGTTAATATTAAACAGGTCCATGTTTATTGAACTGCCTTGTGCCAGGGGACAACTCTAATTCAGCTGACATTGACTGGACAGAGTTGATTGAGTTTGGGTTGTGGAGCAGCAGAGTGCTCCTTTCCTGGAGCTAGGCACGTCAGCCTTGTAGCGCTTGTGGTGCAAACAGATGGCTGGCTGGTTTTGAACTTGAAGAACCTGTGCATGGGTGTACACTATACTTGTTGAATTCAGGTCTGTCTGAGCCAAATGTGCCTGCTTTTTGGTCATCAGTGATGCCATTGTGCCAGATGGCGGGCTAGGAGGGAGTCTAGACCTAGGATATTAGCATTCCTGTTATGTGCTGGACTTAACTCTTAAGAGTCGTTGGTTGTTTAATTTAAATTATCTGAAGAATCTTTTGGTTCAGTTTTTGTCAAGTTACATTTCAGTGACTTTTCAACTGCTTCATTCATCAACTGATCCTCGTAATCTGTGTGCATGTTGAGTACGCATTTAATATTCTCCTTTTTAAGTGAATAAATGGAGGCCAAGAGGTTAACTGACTTAGAATGACAGAAAAAGCATAGAAAAATAGTGCTGGAAAGGGACCTCAGGAGATCATCAATGAGCCCTTTGCTTACGGTAAAATCATCGCTGTCTAAACCATCCCAGGCAAATGTCTAACCCACTCTTAAAAACCATCCGAGAATGGAGATTCCACAACCTCTCTGGATAGCCTTTTATTCTAATGCTCAGCTGCCCTCATAGGGAGAAAATTCTTCCTAATCTCCATCCTAAATGTCCCTTGCTGCAATTTAAGTCCATTACACCTGTCTCCTGGGGCCACAGAATAGTGCATCTCCATTCTCTGTATAAATCACCCTTTGGGTATTTGAAGACTGTTATTGACTTCGTTCCCTGCCCCCCATAGTCTTCTCTTCATCAGTCCTAGCTAATGTCACCCGACCAGTTGATGGCCTCTCTAGGAATAGGAACCAGGACTTCCGAGTCTTGTTTGATTTACTTTGATTATCTACTCTTGGTCTTTCGCAAAGAGGATGGCTCTTTCTTTGATGTGCGTCTTATTACTCTTACATTGAGATGACTGAGCATTTCAAAGATCTAACTTTCTATTGTTTTATTTACTTTTTATGCATTTCTCTCCACTTAGGTTTTGCCAAAAGTCCTTTATTTGCAAATGTGCTTCAGTTTCTGACTCCAATATGAGGCAGAACAGTGCTACTGTTGTTGTGTTAAAAACACTGAATACTTGAATTGAAGGGAAAGAATGACAAGAACATAAGTTGTACTGCAATTTGTAAGAGGGTGGAGGTGGGGAAAGAGACACTTGCTGGGCACATTTCTGCCTTCTGAGCATTTTAAATGTTTGCTTTTGCCAACGTGCTGCTTTGTCAACAGTGTCCTTTTAACTGTGTGTTTGGAGCAGGGCTGGGCAATTATTTCACGTGGAGGGCCGCTTACTGAGTTTGGCAAGCCATCAAGGCCTGCATGACAGGCAGCCAGGGGCAGATAAATATTACTTTTCTAAACTTTTTAGGGGTCCCACGGGCCAGATAGAATGGCCTGGTGGGCCACATCCGACCCACGGGCCACGTTTTGCCCACCCCGGTTTAGAGTCCAGTTTCTGAAAGCATCCCACACTAGGATAACGGTTTCAGAGTGAATCTTGTCTGCAAGCCTTAGACTACTTAGTACATTCTTGCTATGTACTTTGTAAATGCAATGATGCATTTTTCAGGCAAGGTTCTTTGGGTAAGTGTGATTTTCTTTTATTAGACTAACTAAATCATTGCAAAAATTGTTCTTTGAAAACTTTTGGGTACAAACACCCTTTTTCCTTTGTACCTGAAAGCTTGCAAAGAACAGCTTGTTTCCTGTGATTTAGTTGGTTTAATAAAAGATATCACACTTACCCGAAGAACCTTGTTTGCCTGTGTCCTTAGACCAGGGGTGGGAAAAATGGAGTCTGGCTGCTGGCTAGATCGGCCATTTCCCAGCAGCCCTTGCCTGAATGGCCGGAGCTGATTTCCATGGAGACCCCAGCCACAGCTGGGTGGAAAAGCTCAAGTCTGGAGTTGCCATGGAGACCAGCCACAGCCTCACTGGCAGTGCATGTGGAGAGCAGGGCAGGGGACTGCTTTGGAGCTGCTGGAAACTTGTGATTGGGGCAGCTTGCTCCGGAGCCAGGGCAGAGCTGCAGTCTGCATGTTCCAGGCAGGGGCGAGTAAGCAGGAGAT
>JAGPOW010000261.1:3023090-3048258 GCA_030014935.1 Caiman crocodilus
CCCAGAGTGTGCAGGCTGCAGATCGCAGCTCTGCTTTGGCTTCAAAGCAAGCTCCCCCATCACAAGTTAGCAGTGGCTCCAGAAGAGCTCCCTGCCCTGGTGTGCCGCGTGTCCTGCCAGTGCGGCTGGGGCTGGTCTCCATGGCAACCCCAGCCTTGAGCTTTCCCACACAGCTGCAGCTGGGATCTCCGTGGAGAGCGGTCCCAACCATGCATAGGGACGGCTGGGAAACGGAGTCTGCTGCCAAATGGATCAGCCCATGAGCCGAACTTTGCCCACCCCTGCCTTAGACTGACACGGTTACAAGCAACACCCCCGAAGTGGCACATTTTAAAATTTGGAGTAGAGTTTCCTGAGACATTTGAGAGGATAAACCTAGAACTCTTAACAGTTGCTTTCTGCACAGTAGTTTGCTGGTGTGCAGCACTGCATTGGTATAACGACCCTCGATCCTCTGGATCGTGGTGTAAGAGGTCTAGTCGGCTTGTACAGAGCCCTGTGACCATCATGCTAAGACCTTCAATGTGTAGGCCTAGGCAAGAGCACAGAGTGGTGGTTGCCCATGACCTTACTACCCTCCTCCCCCTTTAGGCCACTGAGACTGAACGCAAAGGTCCGATCAAGTCCCGGTGTTCAGCGCCTCGATGACTGTAGCTTCTGCCAGAAAGCACCAGATGAGCAGACTTGCTGATTGCCTAGGACATGTTTCTGTCGTGGTCCCGTCCCTTAGCGTCTCTCCAACCAAGGAGTACCTTCAAGGCACTGGGGGCTAGGGTTTCGAGGTGCCCACTACTCACCTTACTCTGGAGGTTGCATTATTGTGGTATTTTATGGGGGCTCCCCCACCACCATGTTATCACCAGGTCTTCCAGTCGGATGCAGTTTACGGTCATCAGTGTATATGCCTTGCTTACGTCTATGCCAGACTGCTTTGAAAAGATCCTGTACCCAACCCTATGCTTTGATCGTGTTAGCTCTGTGCATCCCTCCAGTGGCTCTCCCTTTTCTGTTACATCAAACTTAAAACTACTTATCCCTTCTTTCAGGGCCTATCCCCTCCTTCCCTATTTTTTTCCTCTTGTTCGGCATTGAGACGTTTGCTCGTGCAGCATGTCAGGACAGGACGCTGGCCTCCATCTCCCACAAATATCTTTTGTTTTTTCTCTGCCCAGCATGACCCTCCCTATGGTCATCTGCAAAGTTATTCTACCTCAAGCCGCTCCGTAAAACTCTCCTTTATTATGAAGCCTGCCAAAACCGTGGCTTCAGGTGGGGTGCTGATGTGCTGAGGCCCCAATTGATCCTGCTGACCGATATTGTCTCATTGTTCCCCTGTTCTCCTGCTTGTCCTTGTACGTACATCTCCGTCTCCTTATTTTGTGGGGTCTCAGGGTAGGGCCCATTTTTCCTTTGTCTGCTTGCCTTGCGTAACATGGTCCTGATCCGTGTCACGACTCTTGCTGTGGCACTGCAGATAAATAATTTGGTCAACTATTCCAACTGAGCAGTTTTTCACAGCTTGGTCCACACAGGGAAGCAGAAATGAAGGTATTGCTTTCCGTACAGCTTTTGAAAACCTTACTGCCTCTGAAGACCGGGCCTTTCTTTTCCTTAGCTTCCAGCTAAGGCGTCTCTGGAGTCATTAATTCTTACGTGGGGAAACTATAGATTCTTGAGCTCTGGTCTTCCAGGGGGGAAAAGGCGTTCAGATTAAAAAATAATATCTCTATATACATTTGGACTAATTAGGTCTTCACTTACCGTATGCTAAAGATTTGTGATCTTAAACAGGCTTTTGACACATTTTAACGTGTATGAAATCATTCGTCAATCAAAATTAGACGCCTACCTGCTTCCCTCCTCCTCTCTCAGCCAGCTTTTTTTAGCTCGGTCATGGAAACTACTTATGATAAGTTGATAACCATGGCAACAAGAAAGACCCACCTCTCCTGAATTTGAATTATTAGCGTGTACTGACACCGTGCGAATCCTTTTCCGCGTGTGGTTGGTTGAAAGCTCCTTCAGCAGCGTTGCAAGCAATTACTTGTTACGGAGATCCCCGATTCAGGACGCTGTTGTTCTGGGCACTGCACCGGCTCGAAAGGAGGAGAAACGTTTTGAGCTCCCTGGAACAAAGTCTATCTGACAAAGATGGCAAGAGGAGAGCAAACATCCACGTAGGTTGGGGAAGAGTGGGAAGACGAGGTAACAAAAGGAAGAGTTGAACAGAAAAGGAAAATGATCGCATTCACAATACAGTACATTGAAGTAATCGATACGGTTTCTCCTACTCGCCACCCCGCATGTCCAAAGCACTGTACAATTATTAAGTGCCCTTGGAAGAATAAAACTTTTAGTGCAGTCTTTAAGGGTTGGGGGTGGACACTTCCAGGGAACATTTCTGTCTTCTGAGTATTTTAAATGTTTGCTTTTGCCAGAGTTGGACTGTGGTGCTCTTCACTCAACGGTGGCATAACATTTCCATGACTACAGAACCGGGGCACGAGGGAGCTGGAATGCAAAACCTAGCTGTTTAGATTTAGGGACCTGGATCTATATTTGGGAGCTGGAGCACATGCTTTTGAGTACTCAGAGTTGCTCAGCAACCACATTTCTTTTTGAATTCGCTGCCTGTGGCAGATGCTCAGCACCTCTGAACTCCAAGCTATTCCTCTAGACACTCAAACGTGGATTTAGGTGTCTAAATTTAGGCACCTACATTTTGAAATGTTGGCCCAAGGCTGCAGAGGCAAAATTCAGATGGAGCGTTCCTAATTTTCAGGGTCATACTTAATGCCATTAATAGCCTGGCACTTACTGGGCACAGTCTTGCAATATTTGAGTTTGCTGGAGGCAAGGTTTTTTCCCCCTTTGAGATAACTCGTCAAAATGTTAATGTTTGTATTAACGGAGCACGCAATTGATCGGATGAAGATAGATACCCATATTTGTCAGGACTGGCCTCTATAACTCACTCTCAGCTTTGCCATCTTTGTGAATTATTGAAACGGAGATAAGAGAGCCTTTGAAACAGGAGGCGTACAGCGAGCGATAAAGGCGGCGAAGGACCGAGCTTTCCCAGAGACACGTGAGTGCCGCTAGAGGGGTTTCCTCTCACGTGCAGCATGGCCAAGAACATCGAAACGCTGAAGTTGAATTTTGCATGAGAGAGGCAAAGGCTTTTAAAGAGTTGGCATCAGAAACAGTTGATCGGTCAGTGCTTGATTTTAAATTGCAAGACCCTGTAAATGCTTAGGAACAGCATTACCTAACCTCCTGTCTCCCAGGACCCTCCTGCAGTGTGCCTTAGTCTGGATTTTTCCTTGCTTTTATAACAGGTTTGGGGCAGGGGCAAGGGCGCTGGAGAAACGGTTGATAATATTCTCACCTCTGACTTCTCCGTTTAAAAATGCAGATTTTAAACTCGAGATATCCTCCCGAGTATGCTGTAAAGCCCGTCTCTGTTCTCAGGGTGCCCTGTAGGGCAGAGGTTGGATATATGTTTTATGACTATTTTTTCTGCTTGCTTCATTGCTATGTTTTCTGCTCTCTCACAGCTTGATGAGTAAACCTTTTGTTGTATAATATGGCTATATAGCTCACGTCTAACGCTTTGCACTGGATCCCCAGTACCTAGGATGGATGGGTGTTTGCAGTTTTTATGACTCCAAAGTAAATACTGGTGTATAGCAGGGGTGGGCAAAATGCGGCCTGGGGGCCGGATACGGCCCACCAGGCCATTCTGTCCAGCCTATGGGACCCCTAGAAAATTTAGAAAATTAATATTTGTCTGCCTTGGGCTGCCTGTCATGTGGCCCTCAATGGCTTGCCAAAACTCAGTAAGTGGCCCTCTGCCCAAAAAAATTGCCAACCCCTTGGTGTATAGAAAGATCCCTAGATCTAGGTATGAGAAATATTGTATTAGCTCTACAGTAGTTGGTCAGAGGAATTTCAGTGCTTGTATTGCATACGTCTAAGCTACTGCAGTGTTTTGGATGTGTAACAAGAAGGCCTGGCACCCTTACCATCCTGCTGTGGACGGATGAAGAGGAAGACCCAGGACAAGATGGATCACCAGCATCAAAAACTGAATGGGATTAAAACGGACTGATTGTACAAGGATTGCAAAAGTTGGGGAAGAATGGAGGAAAGTTATTGCTACATCAAAAGTGCCCCAATGGCCGGCACGGCCTCGGGACTGATTTGACTTGACTTGATTACATAGGTAGAAATAATGTGCGTTGAGAGGAGCCAGCCAGGTTCTTCATGAGGAAGAAAGAGTGAGTCATTTGTTGAGACACTGCCGGCTAAACTGGTTTAGACTTAAAGACGGGTGAAGTGAGACCCTTTAGGAAAGTACAGCATCACCCAGGGTAGGATTTTGAAGAGCTAGACGTGTCCTTTGCTCACAGTGCCCGGGGGGAGGAAGGTTTTGGATGTATACGTATAGATCTTCTGAGTGAGTTGTTTCGGTCTGGCAGGACGTCCTTCCAGTCCAACATCATTCATTCCACATCTCTCCCGCTTCAGATTTAGATTGCAGGCCAGGAATGTGAAGTAGGGTCTGCTGGGTTTTTAACAGCTGCAGGGTGCTGAGGCCAACTCTACTAAAATTTACTCTACTATTCAGGGCAATTCACTTAGTTCGTCTACACGTGTCCCCTTCAATGTGTGTGTATGGGGAGCAGGGTGAAATACATAACAAGGCTTCTGTGTTTAGTTTTGCAAGACCCAAAGTGGACTGTGTCTGAGATTTGCTCCGTGTGCATGTGATCTAGGACTCTGGCAGATTAGCCAGAGGGCTTGAAAGGCATTAGAGAAAAATGGAAACATTTCCAGAAGGGAACATATCTTCTCTGCAAGAGTTTGTCAAGACTTTTTTAACAGATAGGACAGTCGATTGCCTTTTGGGAGAGTTAAGTTTCCCAGTTTGAGTTTATTGTGCAAATCATTAAAGTGTAAAGCAGAAATCTTAGTTCTCCTTTAAGTGCAAACTGCAGTCCAGGTCTATCTAGTCTCTACTACGTCTCCTCTTTTCTCTCTGTCTGATGAAATAGTTTGCTTCTGGGAAGCAGCAGACTTCTGAGTTCAGGGCTAATGGAAAAACCTTTATGGCATTTTTATCATCTCAGTCTGATTCGGTTTATGAGAGGGCTACTTGGCATTTGCTTTCATTTGACTCCTAGTTCTTTTTTCTTCTTTGTGGGTACTAAGTTGTATGCCTGCTTATTGGTATTTATCCTGTCTGGTTGGTGGGTGTTGAAGGCTCCTTACCACTTTCTGTAAATTACGTTGTCTTGAACTGCAGACCCAGAACAGAGGAAATGCAAACTAAGATACTTTGCAGATATTTTGAATTTTTGCAGCTGGGGTTGGCTGCTTTACACAAACTCTCTTGATGAATCTACTGTACTGTCTATGCATGACATAGGTTTTGCTTTTCTATTCGGGACAAGCTGGAATGTCAAATTGGGCTTAACCTTTGTAGTGAAAATTGTATCTGCACACTTACTGTCACAATCAGGATCTGGAAAAACTTATCCTTCATTCACCTGAGCAGGACTGAAATGTTCCTCAAGTGTGTCTGGAGGCCAGAGCACTAGATCCTGACTACCAGGGAGTAAAACTTCCTTTTTCCCTTCCATGGAACAAGAACTTTCTCCTTGTTGCCTGTCTGCACAATGTCCAGAACAGTGAGATCCTAGGCGGGGGGTTTCCATAATACCAGCCATTAACTACAACACCGGTCAAGTGGTGTTTAACTGATGCCATGCACAACAGAGAATTCACGTGGTGTCAGTGCATGCTAACGATTCAAAAAGCGAGGGCAGGTCTCTCTTGTTGCCACGGTTTAATATCCCTGATCCCTTATTTATATATACATGGATTGGTGAGAACTGCCTGAAGATAAAGTCCTGGCTTCTTTGAATGCAGAGAGAAGTGCCTGTATTCTCTAGAGATGGGCTTGGGATGAAAACCAAACAAAAAAAAGGCCGAACGCTTCCCAGATGCCCTCCTCTGAACCCGTGGCTGTTTCTCCTCTTTCTTATTCCCGTCAGGTACTTGAAGCAGTTTCAGGAGCTGAATTTTTTACATCATTTCTCTTCTGCCACCTGCCTGTTCTGGCTTTTTAATTAGCTGACCTAGTCTCTCAAGTTAATCAATGAGGTTTTCTTCCAAATCTGTAGTTTTAATTCAGGCCTCCAGGGAAAAAAAAAAAGGTAAGTTGATGGGTATAGGACACCCAGTGCCCATTAGGAAATGCCTAGCTGTCAAGGCCATGCTTGTCAAGATGTAACACCTTGGTTCTGTAAAATCTTCATTTACTCGGTTATTTCGGCAGGAAGAATGGTTCAGGGAAACAGCGTGGCTTTGTCCTTATGATGACTAATCTGGTCCTTTGTATCACAAGTGGCATCGTTCTTTGTTTCCTCCTTGTTTGTACCTGACCTCAGGAGATGCGGCTTCATCCTGTGCTCTTTGATCTGCCGTTTTTGGAATAGACCCGAACGCAAAGAAAAGAAAGTTTTGGAAGGAGATTCTTGGAGTCAGATTGCCTGAACACCTAGTTCTCCTTACACGTCTCAACTTCAGTGTCTTTGAAGTCAGTATGTTTTATACAGGATTTCCTCTTTGCTGACCTGTCTCATCCCATGATGTGGGGGAGAGGTGCATGCCATTAGACGCTGCTCTTTCGGCATGCAATAAATAATAGGCAGCACAGCCTTTTTCACTGGTTGTGCTCCCTGACTAATAACTGATGTGCAGCTTACAACGTGTTAATGAAATTAATGGGAAAGAAAAACTTGAATGGTTCAATGCTCCATTTAGTGGTGCCATATTCAATTTATTTCCCATTTGCCCAGCATGGGCATGATTACAATAGTGCTTATACCAATATAATAACTAATGAGTTCCTGCAGCTAAAGTGGTTTTCTTTTTTATTTATTAATATATTTTGTGTTCCAGGTCCAGTCAATTCCCAATCATATTGATTGAGCAGAACTCAGAGTGGTTTTCAGATACCACACCGTACCACTGAGTCTCACTCCCTGCCAAAGGACATTCATGCTGCTTTTACTGTTTCCAGATTCTGCTCCATGAGTTCAAGGTTAGCTTGTCTCCCCCCATTCCCTCCTGTTTTCCCTGTGGTTCCCACGCAGTCCTTTGATCCAGCAACTCTGATGGTCCTTGCTACATTTCCAGGGTTTCTATTCTGGACCATGCTGCTCTGAGAGTTTCGGTTCCCAGGTAGATCATGACTCTTGCTTTGCATTTGTATTTAAAGTGTCGTGTTCAGCGTCTTGGTTCGTCTCTCCCATGCACTGAAGAGATGGTGGTCATTTGCCTGTAGAATGAGGTTTATTTTCTGCTATCGGGTCATTTTCATGCCTTGCCGTTTTGGTGCATCTTGGATGGATGGTTGGCTCTCCGAGCTCTGCAGTTGCTGTCCACCTGGTGCTAGCTTCCTCTACTGTCTAAATTGTTCTGAGCCTGGCACTGCCTCTGCTTTAGCAATTTGCATATTCTCCACCCAAAACTGCTTATACAGTAACAGGATTGAATTAAATCTCTAGGCACCATCTCCCCCTTCTGATCTGCTGGTATACTGCAGCTTAGTTTCCAACTTCAAAAGGATTATTTTTGCGGCCTTCATGGGCAAAACCCATTTTGTGGCCAATGAAGCCTTACTCTTGCAATACTAATCTTGTTCTCACTGGCTTCAATTAGACTATGACCTGTCACACTTAACAATCTGTACAGCATACAAATGCCATGCTTTGGCCTTAAGTGGCTTTTGCACATCTCTCTTATTTTTTTTTTTTAAAGCTTTCTGGCTAGCTATCACCCCAGCTTTTAATTGAATGGGAAACTGGATAGTTTCTCTGTCTCATCATCCTTCTTTTTACTGGCAAGATGATTATCAAAACCATGTCAGATTTTCACTTCAGGAGTAGCCCTTCCTTAATAACCTGAATCATTAGGCTGTTGCCCAGGTTTCATTGGTTTTTGACACTTTTTTTTTTTTTTTTAAAGTAAACTGAGTGAGCTCTATCAATGCTGGGTGGATAGTAATTGAGAATTTCACATATAGTTTTTGCTATCAAATGACATTGCCTTGGAAAGGACCTCTAGGATTTTACTTGACATGTTGGTGCAAAGCCATTTACTGCTGGGGTTCCAAGAGCTGAGATTCTGAACCGTTAATTGGGACAGCTCCGCTCTGGCCTTATTTATTGAACTGGGCTCCTTAGCACAGTGATTGGCGAGAGGGGGGAGGCAGGAAAAAGTTCTTCTTTTGGCACAGCTGGAGCTCAAATGCTGGCACTCAGTTTACAAATGGCAGAATTTATGGATGCACCAATGAAGGTTTTTTTGGGCTGATACCGATGGCCGGTTATTAATGAGCCATTATGGCCGATACTGATCTGGAAAGCAGCGTCTGGTTGGTATGTTGGTTGGAAATAACGGGCATGGGGGGGCAGATCGAGCTTCCACTGCTGCACGCACCCCCAGGGTAAACACAGTGGGAATATGCCCTCTTGATTTGCACGTGGGTCGAGGGCAGGCTGCTGCCGTGGGCTGGTCCTGGGGGCGGTCCTGGGTTTTTCCAGGTGGGAAGGGGGAGGGGCTGGGGGTGTGCTTGGGGCCAGTGTCAGCAGCCCTGAGAGGGGGGTAGGGTACAGCCACCCCGGAATTCGCTGTGGCCCCCCTCCCAGCACTGCCACCATTCACCCTGAGCACAGCCCTGGCCCAATTTCTCTCTCTGGACAAGACCAGTGCTGCCCCCAACCTCAGCCTGCAGTGGTAGCCCACCCTTATCCCGTGCACAAGTCTGGGGGCACACGTCCCCCATGGCTTCCTTAGGGGTACGCATAGTGGAAGGACCCCCCCTGACCCTCTCCTCCCCTCCCCTCCCAAACGAGCTGCTCATGGCTCTGTCTGGCAGCCCCAGTCCCTCCCTCACCACAGGGACCTGGGTCTGACCTCCGCTCCCTTCCCCTCCCCTCCGCCCCTGCACCCCCCACAGGCTTACCAGCCCGACCGTGCTCTCCAAGCTGTCAAGCTGCACACATGCACACGCCATTTATCAGCGACGTTATCAGCCACCTCAACCAAAAAAAGGCGATTGCTGATAATGTTGCACTTCCTTTTTTTTTTTTTTTTTTTTGGTGCTGATACGATATGGACTGATGTAGCGGTGCACGTCCAGCAAAATTTCCGTTGCATTGCATTCCTGGAAGGTGCAATTAAAGAATGAGATGTGTCAGTCACTGCTACCACCTAAACTGGTATTTTACTCCATTATTTTATTTTTGTGTCTAAAATAGTTGAACATGGATGTTGGAATAGGAGACTGGAGATAAAATAAAAAGACTACCAATTCCATCCTTGGCTTCAGGTGGTCTGCAACCAAAAAGTATTGCCATCTTTAGGAGATGAGATGGGTTGGTAAGTCTGAGCCTTCTTCCAGGGGATGTGCGTCTACCTTAATACTTCGCCAGGATGGTTAATTCCTGCGAGACCAAAGATGGAGCTAAATGACGTTCTGTGTTTCATCACTGATGTGTCTGCCCATGTCAGGGTGAGGCATGTGGGCTGAGTGGTATTAAAAAAAAAAAGTCTGTATTGGATAAAAAGAGAACTGTGGTAGAGAGGGGTGTTACATTTGCATCTTTGCCAGTGAGAAACTTGTTAAAATATATGGAGGGATAGCTTGGAAAGTCACCAAAGGAAACGATAAATAGAAAGGTGTTTGGAGCCATTTGTTATGTAAAACTGGTATTTGTCTGTGTAATGGGTGAACTTGCACTTCTTAATCTTGTGCAGTGCTAGAGAAAGCTGTTCTGTTTTCTTTTGCGCATTAACTTTTTGTAGAAAATGCTGAAAATTTTGCCAGCAGTATAAGACTAGAGAAATCCATTTTGATTCTTCTAAATAGATGATTGAGCGTTCAGCAGTTATTTTTTCCCCCACTAAGGGAATCTTTAAACCATTATACTTGTGTTGTTTTTTTTTCTCAGACACCATATTAAAGCCAAAGAGGATAGCGTCATTTTTATTTTTTTTGGAAAATGCTTGTCTTTGCCTGCTGTGCGCAAAAGCACTTTAATTGATCTTTCAGACAGTTTAGAAGAAAGGATGATGGGGGAAAATGTTTAATGCAGCATATAATTCTTGCTGGTTTTGTCTCAAAATAAGAAACCACTTCATTGCAATTTATGTATCTAAGCATACAGTTTATGTATGTAATGTGGCTGTCTTGTATCGGTGCACACAAGTCTAATTGAAAGGAATATCTTGATCGATAGTGTAAACTCTGAGGGAGACTCCAGAGACGATTTTATCATAAACTCAATGCTAGATTATTAGGGCCTCTTTAGTCCTGGTCTCTGTAGTTGTTGCGGTACCTTTCTGGTTTGAAGTTTTTAAAATTTTAATTAACTTGAAGAAAAGAGATCATTAAAAAGATATAACTTCCCATACCTCATTTGCTGTGCTGCAGCAGTTTAATACCTTGTCCGTATCCACATCTATTATTCCTCTGTCTCTAATGCCAGGATGCTTCGGAGATGAGTGGAAGCCGTCTTCATTTCACCCAACCTATCCCAATGCGCAGTGTTACAGTCCATAAAAACAAACTTTGTTAGGGCAGAGCTGGGAAATGGATGTTGGAGAGAGGGTCTCCTGAGTCCCAGATCATTGCTTTAATCACCAAACTGGCTTCCCTCACTTTAGAGAGTAAGCATGGATGGTGGTGAGATGATGCTGCATCAGTGGCTGTGCTTGTATTTGGGATCTGATCTTTTACTGGATTTAGGCCAAGTCACAAAAGTAAAGATGTATTTGCTTACTGGTGAAATCACCTGGTGTAGCACGGGAGGAGCTGAGGATCCAATTAGTTGTGGGCGTATTTGCTGTCGGCGCTCACCTTCTGGCTCGTCTACAAGAAGCAGTAGCTGGGTTCCTTGGGTGCGTGCGTGCATCCCAGTTCCCTATCAGAAATTGGTCTCTTGACACCAGGAGTTGGTAGATGTTGGGCATGTTGTGTTACAGGTGGATTGGCCGACAAATAATCCCACGACTGCCTGCTGAGGAATACATAAAGCCTTTGGCTTGCACTGGAGAAGTGAGTTAGTAGGAAAATGGGACTGGGCTGTCCTTGTAGCACGTTGGATGTCTGATCTGGGCCTCTCTTGTTGCTGTTATTATTTGAATTGCCACAGTGTAGTGGTCTTCAACCTTCCTAAGCGCACATGGCCCCTTGATAGGCTCAAGGCACCCCTTGGAAAATGCCAGCTCTTAGGATTCACTTATTTTTTGACAGCAGAAAAATAATAGCAATTCTTCCGTTGCAAAGAACTCAGAACCACCACAACGGATCAGGATGTTCTTAACGTTATGGTTTCCTATTTAAAATCTCTGGGCTTACCGTGTGAATCGTGTTTGCACACCTCAGCGCCGGCATTGGGTGACACCCTTCAAAGGATCTTCAGGCTCCTCAGGGTGCTGGGGCACCTTGGTTGAGAATCACTTCCATAATGTCTACATAAGCCCTGGTTGTAGATCAAAGCCTTTTGTGTTAGGTGCTGTACAAACCCGAAACAAATAGTCAGCCCTTGCCCCAGTATAGTCAAAGACAAGATGGTCAGCAGACAGAATAGTATAGATATGAGACTTTTGATCAGCGAGATGGGCAGCAGCTTAGTCATTGCAGATTTTTAAGGCAGGACCACATTTCAGGACAGGAAACGGGACTGTACGTGAGAAGAGCCAACATGAGCCTGTGATGGGGGAAGGAGAGACCGGAACGCCAGGGTGCAGCGTGGCCAATTCTGGCACGGCCTCAAGACCCAGAATAGAGACAGGGATGAAATGCTTGTTGGGTCTGTCCTTGGCCAGGCCTGTGTGGCCACATGGTACATCCGTGTGGCTTTTTGAGTGAAAACTGTCTGGTCCTTGGCAAGGGCTTTGACATGGAGTACCCCACTTAATAGCTCATCTGCAATTTGGCATGCAGTGTAGGTTCCTGCCTGAGGACCCTCCAGGCAACAAAACCTCCCAGTAGCTTTTACATAAGGACATTGAGTTTGGTAACTCCTGCTCTTTCACCTCCCTGCAAGGTGTTAACACAATAGTAAAAGTATGCCTTTACTTAATGCGTGGGTAGGCCTCTCTGCTTGAATTACCATTACTGTTTGGCTTATCCTCCTTTCACATTCAGCTTAGGCTGGACATTTTCTGGATGGGGAACTTGCATTTTACTTCTTTTGTAAAACCAGTCTGGCAAACCTTTAATCCCTGTAGACCGAATGGATAATGATCATACACATCCATGCATCTTAAAATAAACTTGCCAAGGAAACAAAATCCTTGGAGACGGCAGCATTTAGTTTTCCAGGGTATATCCTGCAGTAGAGTGGACGTGAGTCCCTGTGGGAGAGTAACGCTCTCTTTACCAGAGGGCTAAGTAATAAAAAAAGTTCTTGGTTCTAATCCTGACTCTATGGCTTTGTGTGAAATTACTGAACGCTTTACCTCAATTTCCCCATAGGTAAAAACAGAGGTAATATTTGCCTCCTGAGGATTAAAGAGGATTAATTAAATGTTTGCAAAGTGCTTTGAAGATTGAAAGCATTATAACAAAACATTACAATAACATTACATCCTAATATTAGAAACTGCTTTCTCTTCCTTGTATGGCAGCATCTTTAAAATGACAGAAGTGTTTGTTGCTTCACCCGACCCAAAAGCTGCAGTGCTTTGACACAGGGAGCTGGCTTCAAGATGACGTTGCAGTATCGTCAGCTGGTGTCCGGCTGTATTTTTGGCCAAGAAAATACAGTTTTTAAATTTTGTTATCATCCTTGCCACCTAAGCGTGGTATCTGGGTGGGAGAAGCGAGCAAGGGAGGTATGTATGGGCAGGAAGGACACCCCACCCTGCCTTGTGGCAAAGAATGCCAGGTCCTTGCTGCACCCGTGTCCAGGAAGGAGCCACTTTGGGATCGTTGGATCAGGTAATAGTTGTGTTTCCAAACAGGCATCATGCCAATGATTGCACTTGCAATACGAACTCTGATATCACTTTAAAAAAGTCCTGTCCTTCATTTTGGTCCCCGGTCCTTTGCCTCCTTGAATTGTAGGTGATCCTGCTACTTGAAACCTGTGTATGCACGTGCTGGGACGGGGGGAGAGAGGGAAGGGGCATTTCTGGTTGTCCCCGGAAAGGGGAATTGATCCAGGGAAGGGGGAATAAAAATCTGGGAAGTTTCTTGCTCCAGAAGGGGCCATGGTAATCGGTGGTAACTCAGTGGAGGATATTTAAAACCGGAGGCTGGAGTCTGGGTATAGCTACAACAAGCAGTAGCTCAAGAGGGTTCTGTTGCATAGATGAACATCTGTTTTTCTCGGACTAAGTTTGCTGCATGTGTGTGTGTTTGTTCCTCCCCCTTCAAGTTTCATAGAGTTTCAGTTGGTTTTGTGTGCCAAGTACGTTGACTTCTCAGTGATAATTTTAGATGGTGATTAATCCTGTTTGTGTTGGAAAGCTGTAAAGTTTCTAGCAGTCTGCAGTGTGTCTAGGATACAGCCAAACTTTCCAAGTGGAAGACTCTGTTCAAAGGTGTGTGTCTGCAAAAGGGTGTGATATCAATTTTGCTTTTATGTCTCCCTCCATCCTTTTAACATCTCATTACTGGCTGGAACTCGTGTTACTCTCACTACCTCCTGAGATTACTCCCAATTTCAGCTTAATTGTTTTAAGAGCAGCACTTTGCCTGCTAAGGAATAAAGGTTTCAGTTCAGCAAGGTACTTGGGTGGTATGAGTAGGAGGACTCCTGTTAACTCCAGTGGGACTGCTCACTTGATGAAAGTTCGGCACGTGCTCAAGGACCTGAACCAAGGCAGAGCGCCGAGAAGCTGTGACATTCACCAGAAGTGTCATCAGAGCCTCTCTCTCATTTTATTTATTTATTGATTTTCAATGCGTCCTCATTTAAATGAAAAGCGTGGTCCCAGAAGGTGTTTGCTGTGCCTGATAGTGATGCTCTCTAATGTGCCGTGTTTCTTTGTGCTTCCAGTTGGGAGATACCTAGCATAGTCATGTCTGTGCAGCACTAACATGCTAGTGAGCTGGCCCCAGGGCTTCATGTTCCTCGTTATATTGCTTCTGGTTGAGGCATACAACTGCAAAACAAGACGGTGTGTTTGAGCACGGTGAGTTTGCTGTCTCCAGTCTGTGCAAGGATTTGACAGTGGGATTTGTTTTTTCTTTTGAAGTATCTAATGCTTGTAGTCCAAGACCATTAATTCTGGATGAAATGGGCAAGATTAAGCCAGACAGCAGTGGACTAGAAACTCTTTCAGACTCTAAAGCAGTAAAGATGTACCGGGGACTCAGCATCTTTAGACTCCTTTTTTTCCCCACCTAAAAACAGGCGTAAGATTGGTGCTCCCCTTAATGTTGCTCCTTATTAGAATCGTTGGCTTTCCCCCTTACTCTTTTTATAGAGAAGCACAGAGAGCTTGCAGTTTAATTCTGCGAATGTTTAGGTAAGACCATTTGCAGAGGGCAGTTTTTGACATGTTGAGAAGAAAAGGGGTCATTTTGACAGTTCAATGAGAAAAAAACCCCAGCATTAGAGGACTTTGAGAAATGACCTAGGAATAACATGTCCGATAGGTGGTTGCACTAGAGAGACGATGAGGTCTTCAGCTGGGGTCTTAGCCCAGTAGAGCTTTTATCTTGGGGATGATATGGTCTCATTTATTTAAAAAACTTTCTTCCCCACTGCTGAGAAGGATCTTGTAGAGCAGAGCAATAGGACTGATCCTCTTTCTGGTCCTTTCTGACTTCTCTGAGCAGCCTTTGGGAGTCACCTGGCCAAGAGCAGGGCTAGAAAGCCTGCAGTGAACCAAGGGAAAACCTGCTATTTGGCAAGTCTTCATGAGAGGCTAAACTTTTAGCATGTATTTTCGACCCATCCTGGCTCAGAGGAGCCCAGGTCTGTTGATGTTCAGGCTACCATGTTTCCCTTCTGTTTTGTGGTTTCTTAGGGCCAGCTTAAATTTGTATGCAGAAGGGATCAGTGACTGAAGTGAAATGGTCTTTTTTTCTCTCTAAGGGTTTTTTTTTTTGGTATGAGTAAATCACTGTATTTCCTCTTATGGTTTAATTTGATTCTTTTTATTTTTGACTGAGGGACCTGAAGCATTTGATTAGGTACTTGCTGATTTATTTTTTCTTTACCTTTTTTAATAGAAAACAAACATATAAAACCATTTCTTGGCAACGTAGGCCAGATCTGCCTCAAAACTCAAGAGGATATTCCTGGCATACGGTACATTTGATGGAGGTAATGCAAACAGTAGCGGCCAAAAACTCAAAACCACGTCTGTCTCTCATATTTGTTAACTGCTTTCTCTGCATGGCATCGACTGCTTTCTTGCTTGGAGAATCCAGTCTGGTAATTAGTGCTGATGAAATCAAGAGTAGGTTCTTGTGGCCTAAGCAGTCTGAGGAGTTGGCACAAGAGCTTGAAGAAAACGCTTTGGGGGAATGCTGATCCCTGGAAAATCCAGGAATAACTTGATTTGAATAATTACCATGACTGTGTTGCCTGCAGTGGCTGGAAAAGGTGTGGGTTGTGGAGGAGGAGAAAGCAGGCATGGGTTACTCTCGCTTCCTGGCTAGAGTCCCACCCCTTGTATCTTCTATCAACATCTGGGATGGCAGAGAAGCACATGATAGTCTCCCTATTTCCCATCGGTTGGATGAAGAGGCAGGCACATAAGGCTGCTTGCAATGTAGTCACACCTCTCCCAGCCCTTTTCAGCATCTCTTTAGAGTAGAAACGTCAAGGCATTTTGGATCTTCCCAAACCAGTTTTTGTACCCTAGATGTGCACGTCAGCCAAGAGTATGGTCAGGGATGCATTCTTTCCCTACATGGCATTTGCTGGTCTAGGGCTATGTACAAACAGTCAAAAAGCCTGAGGCTGAATTGATTCAGTCTTTGCAGGTTAGTCTGAGATGCAGAGATTAAACTGACTAACAAGTGAAAAGACATTTACTTTTGATTCAGGGAATGCAGCCACATGCCTGCAGTGGCTCAGGCTAAAGCTGTGAGGGAGCGGGGGGGGGTGCCTACAGCATGGCTCTCTGGCACATAGCCAACATGGGCTGTGTGTTCACTTCCTCTTCCTGCTGCCCCCGAAGTCTCTGGGATTTGCATTCCAGAATCACAAGAGCAGGACTCTGTGGGGTTGCTCATCACTACCTTTGCCAGCTTCCAGATGCCTTTGGGATTTGTAGTCCACAGTTGCAGCCAGCAATAAGTTTAGCAGAGCAGGCAGCTTTGTACTTGGGGGAAGGGAGGTTTAATCCCCTTCCCTGGCCCCAGACCTCAGCTGGGGTTTGCCTGGGAGGGGCAGTCCCTGTCCTCCCCCCAGGCCTTCTCTGCTGGTGCAGACAGCAGAGCCCTGTGCAGCATGCTGGGATTCTGGGGCACTGGGATTTAACTTGGACCAGGAAAGGATGTGGGACAGGAGTTTCATTAACCAGTTTGACCCAAATCAGTTCAGTCTGACACTACAATCAACCAGGTTTATCTTAAACCAGTTTCAGCCATTTTGAAACTGGTTTATGTGCACTGAAGTTCTGTTCTGTTACAGTTTCAACCAGTTTCTGTTTACTCAAATTGGTTTACATATACCTTCTGTCCCTAGTCCACGTCTTTATTTGCGGATAGCTGAGGATATATTTCCTTCCATTTTTCAAAAAAAATAATTTTTCAGTCTTTTATGCCCCAGCTGCCCCAGATTGATTTGTGGCTGATGAGTCGCAGAGGGAGAATCCAGTCACAGCCATCAGCTGGCAGGTATTTTAGGGCATTTTGTTACACAGCCCAGGCTCAGCACATGGCCTTTCGCACGTGGCGCTGCGTTTGATTAATTGCCCTTTTAAATGTTTATTAAAGAATTTTTCCAGAGCAGCTGAACGGTGCTTGTGACATTTACCAATCCACGGGAATGTACAGTTGCATAACGGTTTGGCCAAGAACCGTCGAAGATAAGGATGCAAAAAAGGAATCCTGAAATGTTACAAAACCCCGTGAAATGTGGGGAGGAGGAGTGGAGTGATAGACTTTCCAGTCTGAGTAACTCGAATTTTATTGTCGCCTCAAACACGCGAACAACTAGACAAACTTTTGTCTTCAAAACAGCCCCTCTTAGTCCAGCTGATTTAAGCTGGCTGGCAGAGAGTAAAATAACATAAGTTTCTTTTTTTCCCTTTTTTTGTTCATCTTTGAAAACACTGATGAGGCAATGCAGGCAGGGGCACCTCAAAAGAAGGCCAAAACCAATGTTTGAGTCTTGACATCTGTTAAATATATATATATTATATGGTATACATCTCAAGCACAAAATGATATTATTATAAGAAAATACAAAATTACACTTACAAAGGGAAGTATGCTGAGTAGGAGTGAATTGGCATCTTATTTTCTCCTAGGGTTTTAATGATGCCTGTAATTATAAGATGCACAGAAATTGGTGGCCTGACTCAGATATGAGGTCTGTTTAGTCCAGGGCATTATCTTTTTTTGTAGCAGCTGGTGCTGACCGCTGTCAAAAGATGTAAGAATCACTTGGCAGGTGGTTTTGGGGCAATTCCTCCTTTCCCTTCAGGATTTCTTCCTGTTTTCTAATAGTTAAGGGTTGGGTTTGAAACCTGAAACACCAGGCTTAATGCATCCCTTCCAACCCGTGCCACAGTCTGCTCTAACTCCAGGTACTTCTGTCCTCATAGATATCCAGTCTTGTCTTGAATTGTATTAAATTCTCACCCTCAGCATCCTGCGGCAATACATTTGACACTGTATCTTTGCATTGTGTGAAAAGGGATTTCCTTTTACCCAGTGTGACTTTGCTTCCTTTTCATTTCACTGCGTGTGTCTTTGTTCTCGTGTTATAGGTTGTAGAGAAGAACAATTCCAAATCTGCATTCTCTAAATCATGTCTGCAAACTGTTCTTACCTATGTTTGCCAGGTCTCCCTTCTTAGCTAAAACACTCCTGGTCTTTTCGGTCATTCTTCATGTAAGGGTTTTTATTCCTGTGCCTTTGCTCCTCCCCATTTCTTTTCATCCTTGTGGCGTG
Source organism: Caiman crocodilus (assembly GCA_030014935.1). Taxonomy (NCBI): domain Eukaryota; kingdom Metazoa; phylum Chordata; order Crocodylia; family Alligatoridae; genus Caiman; species Caiman crocodilus. Next base: position 3,041,254 of record JAGPOW010000261.1, read on the forward strand.
GACTGACCCATGCCTGGCACAGTGTCCATTGACTTGTATATAGACATTAGGATATCTATATTCACGATCCTGTTCCTTATGGATCGTAATGTTCTGGTACCTTTCCTGCCATCAGTTGCCTCGGGCAGAGGTGGTTTCCTGAGCTGCCTACAGGGATGCTAGAAGAGGGGTGAGCGATTGAATACTCACTCTCTAACGCACATTATTTGTTATCTGTTTTTATTAGTAGACAGATGTAGTTAGCTCAGTTAGCTTGAAGTTAAGGAAAAGGCAAGGCACAATAGCACCTTATAGAGTAACTTTGTTCAGAGGTGCATGAGCTTTCACAGCTACAGCCCACTTTGCCACTCATAACGTGACAAAGTTGCTTGTCGCACACAAAAGCATATGCTTTTGCTGAATTAGTCTATAAGGTGCCATGCTGCCCTGCGTTCTTTGTACTTCTTGATGGTGAGCACTTGCTGTCTCGGTGTTTGCCCAGGTTTATGTCTCCCTGAAGAGCCTCACTGCCATTTCAGGTGCTCACTGCCTTAAATAACTTTGTCACCTGCAGATTTTCTATCTTGCTGTCTGCCTCCATTCCCAGGTGATTAATAAACACATTTAACCACATGGCACCTAATTCAGGACCTTAAGGCCTCTGTCATTAAACTTTGGTCATGATGAAGATCAGTCATTTATGCCAATTTTTTAACTTCCCATTTGTTACATAGACCTTTATTCCTGATGTTACTTTGCCTCACTCTGCAATTTCATAGCTTCTTTACCAATCTCCTGACCTTGTCAAAGGTCCTTTTGGAAGTCTAAATAAATTATCAGCTGTTTTTTTTTATGCACTGCTATGATGCATTTGCTTAATGAGAGGATAAGTAAGTAGAAGCAAGAACTTGTCATCAGTCTCTTGCATGCCTAAAATAATACATTCCTGTTCTCTGCTGAAGAGGGGCAGATTGAGTTGGTGGCTAGAGCATGTGGTCTTTGTTAAGAAACTCTGGTTCCAGTCCTAGCGCTGATTTTGATTTCCTCAGTGGTAGAGGTGCACTGATACATTGGTCCATATTGTATTGACACCAATAAAAGGAAAATGGGCTTTTTTTGGTTTATGTGGCCAATAACGTTGCTGATAAATGCCATGTGCATGTGTGCAGCCGCAACATGCATGCAGTCAGGAGTGCAGCCCAGCAGCTTGGAGAGCAGCATCTGGCTGGTGAGTTTGGGGAGGAAGGTGCGTGGGGGAGGGAAGGGTCGTGGAGGCGAGGGGCAGACTGAGGCCTCTGCAGTGAAGGAGGGGTAGGGCTGGGGCAGCAACAGGCAACGCTCTGCTAGGGCAAGGTGTGGGATGGAGCTGGTGGCTTGCCTGAAGGATGTGGGGGTGGGGAGTGGCTCCCACTCCTGCGCGGACCCCCATGGGAGGCATGGGTGGCATGTGCACCCCGGATCTGTGCATGGAGCGAAGGCGGGCTGCTGTTGCATGTTCAGGGCTTCCTCCCGAAAGACTTACTGTCTGGATGCTGCTTTCCAAGCTGCCAGGCTGCATATTGGCAATCGGCTTGGTATTGGCCAATATGGCTGGTCAATAATCGGCTATTGGTATTGGCCCAAAAAATCTTTATCAGTGCACCCCTACTCAGTGGTCTCGATCAGTTTGTGTAACTTAGAATGATAAAAAATTCAGGGTGGAAGGGACTTCAGGAGGTCGCGTCTAGTCCAACCCCCTGCGCCAAGCAAGACCAGCCTCAGCTACATCATCCCAGCCAAGGCTTTGTCTCCCTGGGTCTTAAAAACCTCTGAAGATGGAAAGCCTTGCTTTCCCCATCTATACAATGCTGATGATAATACTTGTCCATGTGAATATTGTTGAGGGTGAATTGAAAACTATTTGGAGATCATCTGGTGAAATGTGGAACAGGTTGAGCAGATTTTATGAACAGGGTTCCTGCTTCGTTGCCAGCTCACTTAGACTCAACTCCCTTCCCTCTCCCCCCAAAAAGAACCATCCAGGGGGTACAGGTACACAATTCCCTGTGACCTTTACAGCATAGCGAAAGAGCTTTCTCAAAGTAGAAATGTGAATTAGTAACATAAGTGCCATCCTTGCCTTTGAAAACCTCTCCCTGTGATCAGAGTGCCCTTGGATAGCTTTGAAAATCTCAGGCAAGCTATAATACTAACACATCACAGAGTCATAGAAAATGAGGTTGGAAGGGAGCTCAGGAGGTCACATCTAGTCCAACCCCTTGCTCCAAGCAGGACCAGCCCCAAGTGCATTATCCTAGCCAAGGCTTTGTCTGCCTTTAAAAACCTTTAAGGATGGAGAGTCCCCAACCCCTCTAGGTAACCTGGGATTTACTACCCACCTAGGAAAATTCTTCCTAATATTTAACCTCAGTGTCCTTTGCTGTGACTTGAGATTGTTGCTCTTTGTTCTGTCATCTGTCTTTCTTACCTCTATATTGGTGGTTCTCAACCTTTTTAGACTTGTGACACCCCTTGGAGAATGCCGGCTCGTAGTTTCCTCTTTTTTTTGACGACAGAAAAATAACAGAGGAATTCTTCTGTTGCAAAGAACTCGGGAAGACCAAACCAGTCAATTGTTTTTAACGCTCTGGATTCCTGTTGGACAACTCGGGGTTTATCCTGTGGATCACGTTTGCATACCTAACAGTGCTAACATTGTGGTAAACCCCTGCATCATGCTTGAAAGGATTTTCGAGCACCCTGGTTGAGAATCAGTGCTCTATATAGTCTTGCTTTTGCATATATTAGCATGCCATAGTTCCAGTTTTGCATGTTGTATCTCCTTTTAAAATTGTCATTGCGACTAGAAAAAGACTGTACAGGCAGTTTCTGACTCGAGACAAGTTGAGTCGCATGCGTTCACTTCACAGGCAGGACTGTGCTTTCTTTTTGGTTAGCTCTGCACTGTCTCTGTGCAAGTTTTGCCCTCTAGTCTGTTCTGCTATGTGCATCTTGCTGAGCTCAGTTGGGTGTTGTAAACCCTTACCTGTGATAGGGAATATGGGTACCCTTGTCTACCCCGACTTTGTGTGTACAGGTGTTAATGATGTTGAGATTGCAGCCTAGAATGGGTTGCCAGCATTTTAAACTCCACATTTCTGTCTGGTCTGAGTTTATTTTATCAACATGGTGCTTATAACGCCTGGGGCATTTTGTCGACAGGAGACTCCCCTTGCAGACTAGTGGGGCTGACACACTATTGATAGCAAGGATTTATTTATTTTGTTGCAAGGTTTCCTTGATTTGGGCAATTAATGGGCAGTGGTAATAGTCTGATCCCACCTGGAGTTTTTTGGGGAAAAAAAACTTTTTGAATTTTAACGCTGACTTTGACAAGCTCAGGAGGCTTGTTGTCCAGGCCCTAAGGGACCACGACTCGACAGACAGAGGAATCCAAGAGGAGTGGTTGCTTCTTAAGGGAGTGATCCTGGCAGCACAAGGGATGGCCATCCCATCTTGGAGGAAGGGTAGCAAAAGGGTGCAGCAACCCCCTTGGCTCAGCGGGGAAATTGAGGACTTCCTACACGTCAAAAGAGAGACTTATAAAGGCTGAAAGGTTGGAACTACCTCCAAGGAGGAGAATGCTCAGCCCTGGTCCGTACCTGCAGGGAGCGGATCAGGAAAGCCAAGGCTGCAACCGAGCTCCATCTGGCTTCACATATCAAGGATAACAAAAGGTCCTTTTTCAGATATGTAGGGAGTCGGAAAAGAAGTAAGGGTAACATTGGACCCCTGCTGAATCAAACGGGGCAGTTGATAACCGATACCCAGGAGAAGGCCAACCTGCTTAATGGGCACTTTGCCTTGGTCTTTCATCCGTCCAATGGGACTGCCTGGCCTAGCAAGATGCGGGGTGGCCAGGGTGAAGGTGTATTTATACCCAGCATCAGTGTTGATCTAGTAAAGGATCCCCTTGAGAGGCTGGATACCTTCAAGCCAGCTGGTCCTGACAAACTACACCCTAGGTACGCAAGAAGCTGGCAGATGTCATAGCTCAACCATTGGCAAAAATATTAGAAAATTCGTGGTGCTCAGGGGAGGTACGTGAAGGCTGGAAAAAGGCCAGTGTGGAACTCATCTTCAAGAAAGGGCGGAAAGTAGATCCCAGGAATTACAGGCCGATCAGCTTGACCTCAATCCCTGGTCCGATTCTCGAGGATATTATCAAGGAGACCCTTCTGGACAAACTGGCTGAGAGAAACATGCTGAGGGATAGCCAGCATGGGTTTGTCATGGGTAGGTCTTGCTTGATCAATCTCATCTCCTATGACCATGTGACCTGTCACCTGGAGAAGGTAGAAGAGATTGATGTCATATACTTGGACTTTAAAAAAACCTTTGATCTGATGTCCCATGACCTCCTTATGGAAAAATTGGCTAAATGTGGCTTTGGCTACACCACAGTCCGATGGCTGGGAAATTGGCTCCGAGGTCAGACCCAGAGAGTAGTGCCTGATGGCAGTGAGTCATTATGGCACTCTGTAACCAGCGGCGTCCCCCAAGACACTGTCCTTGGACCGGTTCTCTTCAACATCTGTATCAGCGATGTGGGCATTGGTGTCAGAAGTGCGCCGGCTAAGTTTGCTGATGACACTAAACTTTGGGGCATGGCATCCACACCTGAGGGCAGGCTAGTGATCCAGGCTGATTTGGACAAGCTTAGTAAGTGAGCGGACACAAACCTGATGACATTCAATACTGATAAATGCAAGGTACTCCACCTCGGGGCGGGGGGGAAACCCACGGCATACTTATAGGCTCGGCAGCGCTATTCTTGCTAGCACCATTGAGGAAAGAGACGTGAGGGTCATGATTGACCACAAGATGAACATGAGCCACCCATGTGATGCCACCGCTGGTAAAACAAACCAAACCAAACCAAACCAAACCAAACCCTGGCTTGCATCTATAGCTGCTTCTCAAATAAATCCCATGATGTCAGCCTCCCACTGTGCTCGGCCGTGGTGAGCCCGCAGCTGGAGTACTGCATCCAGTTCTGGGCTCCGTAATTCAAGAAGGATGTGGAGAAGCTTGAGGGAGTCCAGAGGAGAGCCGTGCATGTGATCAGAGGGCAGACCAGGCCTTTTGGAGAGAGGCTGAGAGCCATGGGACTTCAGCCTGGAGAAGCGCAGGCTCGGGGGGACCTGGTGGCCACTTGTAAGTACACAAGGGGTGCTCATCAAGATCTGGGAGAATGCCTATCCACCAGAGTGCCCCAAGGAAAAACAAGGACAAGTGGTCATAAACTCCTACAAGACTGTTTGAGGCCGGGCATAAGGAAAAATTGTCTTTGCTGTCCGAGCCCCCAAGACCTGGAATAGACTCCCTCCAGAAGTGGTGCAGTTGCCTACTCTGGACTTTTTCAAGAAACGCTTGGATGCTTATCTTGCTGGGGTCCTTTGAACCCTAGCTGACTTCCTGCCCTGGGGCAGGGGGCTGGACTCGATGATCTTCCCAGGTCCCTTCCAGCCCCAGTGCCTATGAATCTACGAATCTGCGTGTGGTAACCTGAAGGCTCCCTTGAGCTTCTCTAGTAGTTTTTATCCAAGGATCTAGAAGCAGATCATTAATTCAGCAGCCATGTGAAGTAGGGAAGCATTGGTGGGGGCCGGGCATAATTTGTAGGTCCTTCTGGCTTGATGTTATGTTGTTACAGTGCAATCACACTTCACGTTCTGCAAAATACAGTTCTTGAGTTAATGGAGAAAACTGTTACTGAATTGGGTCCCAAGTGGTTTTGTGTAGTCCTTCTGCTGTGTATTAGATAAATAAAATAATTATTCCTGCATTCTTAATAACCAGTATTATATCGGGGTTGCAGAGTGCTTTAGTTGGCATACTTGGCAGATTTTCAAAGTAGGATTTTATTCAGAGGACTTCTTTTTTTATTTCTTTAAAAAAACCCTAAAAGCTGGGTTCATATTTTCTTTTCTTTTTTCTCCCCACCCCCAGACTGGAGAAGTAAGTGTTTCCAGAGGTAACAGAATGATGTTGCATCCTGCTGGTACTAGGGACAAAATGGCTAATTGGGTAGAGATTTAGATGAAGTATACTTTGGGGTAGCTAATAGAAAAAAATCCAAATGTCTTGTAGTTTAAAGTATGGTTTTGAGGGCTTTAGGTGCTGTAGATGCTACTACATAGAGAGGTGAGCTTTTTAGGGAGTGAAAGGCAGGGGATAAATCTAAACACATAACTAAATAAAATAGTGAAGGGAGGCATAGCCAATTCAGTTCTCTTAGGAGAAGGGTTTGAGGAAAATGAATGCTCAGTGGAAGGTTTCCTTGATCTATGTTTAAACAAAGCTGGGGAAGATGGGAACACCACACTGCATGGCCATGTTGTACCTGAATGTTTTTTAGAAAAGGAGAAAGGGGGGGACGAACCTTTTCCCATGATTTACTATCCAGAGGGCATTCAGTGAAACTGGGCACGTCTACACGTACATTAATGCACTGTAATTACGGTGCATTAAGTTCAACACCTCTAATAACAGCTACTAACTCAATGTGCCGTAATTGGTGCTATGCGTAGGAGTGCCAGCGTACTTTTTTATTTGAAGCTAATGCTCTGTAGACTAATTCTGCTGCATATTAGCATGGTTTTTGCCCTGATATACTAATACTCAGTAGAATTAGTCTACTGCGCTTTTAAGTGTTTCGTGCAGACGTGCACAGTGAAAGACAGGACTGTTACGGGTGAAATGGTGTCTTGTCATGCAGAGCAGTTTACCTGTGCAACCTATTTCTACAGAAGACATTGAGGGGCAGAGTGTGATTCTTTTTTCCCTTTTTTCTTTCTTTCCTCTCCCCACTTTTGGGCAAGTTTGTTTCCAAGTGTTTGGTCTGGGGTTTCTGCAGGAAGTAGAGCCAACGGGACCCTGGGGTCTGTGGCTCACTGATGCTCTTAGCTTGGAAATTCCTCTGTTCCAAAGCTAACTTGAAGCCTTTGATTAATCCATTGCCTGTTTGTCTTAATAACGGGAAGG
>JAGPOW010000261.1:3049128-3078281 GCA_030014935.1 Caiman crocodilus
TTTTTTTTTTTTTGTAGAAAAGCTAGTTTACAGACACCAGACCTTGTTTCTTTAGCACATATCCGTACTGGCCAAACTTCCCTTGGGAGAGGTTTCTTTGCTCCAGGATGGGATTTCTGGTCCAGGGAAAGAGAATGATTGCAACTTCAGAAAAGCTGGTGTCCTAGGGCTCCTATAGACATGCGGCGAGGCTGCTCCGGCGTGCTGCAAATCGATTCATCGAGTCTGTTGCAGCACAGAAATGAGTGTGCTCCAGCGGCACGCGTATCAGCATCCCCACGCTGAAAATGGTGGCAGGGCACTTTAAAACTCATTTGAGGCGCTTTAGTTCGAAGCGCCTCATTGCCATTTTTCAGAGTGGGGATGCTGATACACACGATGCTCTGGTGCTTTTAATTCGCACGGCTTGCTAATTAAAGCGTCCTGCCAGAAGCACGTCTATAAACACCCCTAGTGATTAGGAACCTTGCCTGCGATGTGAGAGATCTGGGTTCAGGTCTCTGCCTTATGTAAATGCCCTGTCTGTTTGGCTGTAAAGTACCTCTCTCTGGCTCAAGGAAAGTTCAGTTAATGCAAAGTGGGACAGCTTCTGCAGCAGGACCCGGGTAAGCCTGGCCTCACAATACCTGGTAGCTGTGGCCTGGACCAGTATCCACAACACAGCTCCAATTGGTTTCTGCTGCAATTGTCACCACTTGGTATTTCTGACCATCTGGCTCCCGAGACCTTTCATTAAGCACCTGGAAATGAGGAACACGCAATTAGTGGCCAACTGTGAAAATTTAGATTTATCGACTGGCCCAGAATCTCAGAGGCATGGAAAGACTCCAGTTCCTCGGGGTTGCCTGCGGCTTCCTGAACCGCGTGGCACGCCTTTTCTCCTCTTGCTTTTTCCTATTTTGTTGGGTAAAAATGCATTATAGCTTCTCCAACAGCTGGGCCAAAGCCCTACCGCTACCAGCCCCCTGCGGCGCACAGCCCTAATAGCCCCCCACTGCACAGTCAGTTGCGTGCACTGATTGAGATGAGTCCTGGGGGGAAAATAGCATGTGATCACCTAATTAAAGACTGTGTCATAAAGTGTATGCATAAGGGGAAGGAGGCTACTGGAGTGAGTGGTTTCCTTTGCTTCTCTCCTTCAAAAGACTGAGCAATCAGACCTTCCACTGTAGTTAAAACCAGGCTGCTGTGGCGCATAAGTATGGTTTTGCACGTTTTAATATCAGGTACTCGCATGTGACATGTTTGGCTGTATTGATGCAAGCAGCTGGTGCCATGCTCTGGCAAGGGGGAGAAGGTTTGGGGTGCAGGAGGATTGGAGGCGGTACGTGCAGTTGTTTAATACCTATACAAATGCAGATCTGCCAGGCCAAATTTGTGCATGGCCTCTGATGGGCTGTCTTGCCTCTTCTTTGGATACATCAGGGCTACCTCCATTTGGCCTCTCTTCGCTGCTGGTTCTGGAGTGAAGACGTACACGTTGTACTGTCCCTTTTGTTGCACTGACTTGAGGAAGCTCTCTTTCTGCTGGCCAGACGTCCTTAAGCCAGGGATGGACCTCTAGTAAATGATTTGTCATCATCATCACTTGGAGATTACGAAGTGCAGTCATGTTCAATGCAAGAGGGATGCAAGCTTCCTGTGTGCTAGTACGTATGCTAAATATATTGGCTACCTTTTGCTGGCTTCCAAAAGTTTGTCATCTCGATCTGAGTAGTAGGCCGCCGTAACAGGGAGCCTGGGGCTCCTGCTATTTTAGGGGAGAGACTGCAGCAGAAAAAGCCACAGGCAGATGAGCAGGGGTTTGCTGCAGGAGAGAAGGGAGCATCTGCAGCCTAGGTGCAGTAAGCTGCCCCTGAAGATGAAGGGACGCAGCTGCAGCTGTTCACCTGATGGGAAGGGGAGAAGCCCCAGGGATACAAGCCTGGGTCCCCGAGGCCTGATCCTTCCCGAGATAGGAGCTCCTGCAAGTTCAGGCTGGCGGGGCGTGGGAGCTGCAGGCCGCGGCAGGTACTCCCAGGGCAGAGAGCCAGAGCGGGGAGGTGGCCTGGCCGTGGTGTGGAGACCCACAATGGGGATTTAGGTTTAAAGCAGTTGCTTGGATTTTGGTCTAGTTTGATGCTGGAGGACTGGATGTGACTGTAAAGCAGGGGTGGGCAATTATTTCAGCTGGAGGGCTGCTTGATGAGTTCTGGTGAGCAGTTGAGGGCCGTAGCAGTAGCCCTGCCCCTTGACCAGGTGCCCTGTCCCCGTCTTGGGACCGAGCTGCCTGCGATGCACGTGCAGCTCCCCTCACTCGCACACCAGCCTTGTGCAATGGAGCTGGCTGTCTTCCACGTCTCCGGCCTTGCACGGAAGGGCCCAACCCAGCCAGCACGCAGCTTCTGGATGGGGTTATTACTGCCGTTGCTGCAGTCGCTGAAGGGCCATTTGGGCCAGCTGGACACCAGGGTGCAAGACGCGCCCGTGATAAACTGCATGGTCTTGGCTACTAGGCAGAGGACCCAGTGATCATACAAGACAAGGTTAGGCAAGGCATCAGTGAGAGCACTCCAGGACTTGGGCACAGCCTCCCAATTAATATCCAGGATCATCAAGACATGAGAGATGAGATCAACTGGGGGAGGTATATAGGGGACTGGGAGTGCAGACAGGATTAAGACAGGGTTAGGGTGGTCCTATGGAGCATCACCGCCAACGCAAGGGCCCATCCTGCTACAGCTGCACACCTCATATCCACTCTTTCTGAGACTAGAAGAAAATGTAGCGAATTCACTTTTTTTTTCCCATTTGGTACTACAGCACTAAATAAATATTTCCCCCTCTTTTTTCCCTTGTTGAATTAAAGTATCAACAGGGGAATTGCCTGAAATAGAGCAGCACTAAAGAGAATTGATTTCGCAGTTTCCTAGCCATTATAAACCTAATTTAACCCCATCTATTCCAGTTACTGCTCCCAACCCTACTGTGTTAGTACTGAACCCCAGGCAAGTCTTATTTGTGCAGGGGTTAATTGTTGCAGTTCATTTAGGTGGAACAGAACATGGCACTTCGGAAACAAATTGAGACACATGGCCACAAGAGCTCACAAACAAAAGCTCTCGCTTCCCCTCTTTGATGGATTTGACTTTCCAGTTTATTGGTTCTTCTGCAATTGTCTGAGGACAAGGTTTTCAGAAAATAGCACCTCCTGCTGCCTGGCTAGATTTGAAAGACGTCCGATTCGGTAGCGGCGCAAGGAACTTTTAATGGTTGTTTGTTCTCTTACTTGATTTTTATCACAAATAGCCTGCATAAACTGGGGAAATGTCATCATTTGAATTATACAGCTGTATATCTTTTCCTAACATAAATCTAATGTCACATTTCCACTGAAGTATAATAAATTTTATCCATAGCTGTAAAGCAATTTCCACATAACTCCCCTACTAATTCTACCTTGCTTAACCTGCAAACAGTTGAAATGCCTGTGGCTTTAATAACATGCATACTGATTTATAAGTTTTTTTCAACAGTGTGCAGCACACACTGTCCAGATTAAATAGGGTTTCACAGGTCCAGATGTAAATAGCAACTTCATTCTCCCCTGTTAGTGGTACGTCATATTTCCATCTATATGATCTTTTCTCTTCAATCTGCATTTCCCTGAATAATAACCAGCGGCTATATCTCTCCATTTGCATGGTAAATATATGCCCTTTTCACTGCAGTTTCTTACCTTTAAAGAACACTTTCATGTTTGACCACTTCATTTCATTATGTGTGTATTTATCTTTTATGAGCGAGGCCTTCTGTGATATCTTTTTATTGGGTCAACTGTATCACTGGGAAAACTGTTTGACGGGCTTTTGGACAAGCGTCAGGTCTGAGCGCAGACCTGGAGAAAGGTGCACTGTGTCTGAAAGCCTGTCCAACTTCTCTCCCAGCGATCCCAGAAAAGGTACTACGTGACAACTCCATCAGGGATACAAGAAACCTCTGACCCTATTTATCTGTTATATAGAGACCCTTGTCGCAGGGCACTAAGGTGCCTGCGCCTACAAGAGCAGAAACTGTCTAGGGAGAGGGCCCTAAGAGCCAGACAGAAGCCCACAGGTGCAGGTTACTCTGGCAACACGCTAACGAGCCAATTAGCCTGCACCTGCACCTGGTCAGATGCCTGGAAGAGGCAGGGCCCTGGGCAAATATAAACCCCAAGGCTGGGACTAGAGGGTTGGTTGTCTGCCAGCAGCCCAGGGGGAAGGAGCTCCCAGAGAAGAAGCTCACCAGAGAGGCTTGGCCACCTGCTCTGCTCCCGCTAGGATTAAGGGGCTCCTGGAGCTCACTAGAGACCCTGGCTTATAAGCAGGGGTCCTGGTTTTCTCTGATAAAAAAATTGCAAATTTTTGCAATTAAAAACTCAAAATCCGCAATAAAAATTAAAGGCCCCCCCACAGCCCCTCCCAGTGCAGCTGGTGCCCTGCACTCCCCCCACAGTCTCAGCAGCCCTCCTGATGCCCCTCACAACAGCCCCCCAGACACAGACGCTGACATCCACCCCAGCAGGTAAGTGTGTGGGGGGGGAAGGGACGGGGCAGGTTGGGGGAAAGGGAAGGTGCTGGGGGGTAGATCAAGAAGGGAAGGAGGTGTGCCCCTGTGCCTACTCCCAGGAGCAGGGCCAGGGGGTGAGGGCAGGGGTGCCACTCTGTGTGCTGCACACATGCCTGACAGGAGGTTCGCACACAGAGGCTGCCACCGCAACTCTGCCACTACACCTTGCACTACTATCCCACGGCGACCTGCATGGCTTTGTGGACAAGTGGCAGCAGCGTGGTGGCAACTACCGCGTGCAGGCCACATGTGTGCCGCCCGGCCTGGGGGTGAAACGGGGGGGATTGCATGCAGCAGCATGCTCCGCAACTGGCTGCATGGCTCCGTAGCGGTGCAGCGTGGGGCGGTTGCATGGGGGCTTTGTGGGCAAGCGCTGCCAACGCAGAGCCATGCCCTTCACCCCTGGATCCTAGAGGTAAGTGGGACTTGGGGGCTGTGGGGCAGGGCTGGGGAAGATGGATGGGGGCTGAGGGAGTTGGGGGGAGGTTGCTGGTCCCAGGCGGCACATCGCAGCTGGGAGCAGGGCCAGGGGGTGAGGGCAGGGGTGCACCTTTGCAGGGGGGACTTTGTGGGCGTGTGATGGTGCCCGCACCATGCGGGCCGCACACGTGCTACCTGGCTGGCTGCCCAGGGGAGGGGGAGGCTGGCATGTGGCACAGCTCTGTGGCTGACTGTAGCCACGGTGAGGGATTTGGGGGAAGGGGAGAGGAGGGGCAGAGGGTTGCACGCGGTGACCGCTGGCACTTGCCTGTGATGGCGGGGATGACCGCTACCTACAAAAGCTCCCGTTGTCCCCAGGGAGGCGTGCCTGGAGCTGTGCAGCCGGTGGCAGTGGCGCAGCGTGGGGTGGTGGTGGGGATGGCTGTGTGCTGCCTGGCCATCACCACACTGCTGCTGCCACCCTGCAGCTGGCTGCACAGCTCTGGGCACGACTCTGTGGCAGCAGCGGGTGGTTTTGTAGGCAGTGGCCATCACGGGCCTCCAGGTAAGCAGCAGCAGTGAGCGTACGAGCCCCATGCCCCCATCCCTCGCCGTGGCTGCAGAGCTGTGCTCTGGCCGCATGCTGGCCTCCCTCTCTCCCTGCCCTAGGCAGCCGGTTGGGTGGCACGTGTGCAGCCCACGTGTGGGCACCATCACGCTGCGCCCTGCATTGCTTGCCCGCACAGCCCCCCTGCAGAGGGGCACCCCCTGGCCCTGCTCCCAGCTCCCTCTCCTTCCCCCTCCAGCCAGGCCTGGGGGTTTCCTGTCCTTTCTGCAATCGGCTCTTGCAGGCTGCAGCTGTGCCAGCCTGCAAGAGCTCTTTGCAAAAGCGGAGAACCCGCGGATTTCTCTGCTAAAAAAAGAAATCTGCATTTTTTCTGATTTAAAAACAAGGAATCCCTAGTTTTCTTCGTTTTTTTCTGTGGGAAACAGAAAACCCAGATCCCTGCTTATAAGGCACTCAGTGCTGGGAGAAGTTTGATGTTTTTAAAGGGACAAAGCACACCCTAAACCGCTTACATTAAGTTATAGCCCAGGGGCTCAGATTTTAGTTGCTGCTGGACCGGTGGATTGGGCTGAGGCTATTGGGGGAGGAGGAGGCCTCATTGGGGCCTCAGCAGCAGAGAAGGGCATGGCGATGAGGGGGTGAGCAGACCCCAGCACAGAGACAGGGCTGCAGAGAGCCCAGTGAGGACAAGGGGCTAAGGTATAGCAAGGCCCAGGAGACACAACGTCAGTACCATCTGTGAGGCTTGGGGCGTGGGAAAGGGGTGGTTTTGGAGACATGCATCTAGCCCATAAGGCGGGGGGTGTCCCGTGAGTTTTGCATTTGGAAGTGGGATGCCAAAGGGGTCCAAGAACCCACAGGGTTCACGTCCAGAATACAAACTGGAGGGTAGCCTCCTGTTTTACTAAACTTACCAGCAAGACACGGCAGGAGAGAAAGAGGTTGCCTGATGGGCAGGATTGGTGTGGTCAAGGAGCCCTAGGGGCATCAGGGGTATCCCTGGGGATCCCATCCCATGACAACCCTGTATATCTATTATATATCCCAAAGCAGCAATCAGATGCTAACAGATTGGCTGGATTGTGGGGTAAGATATTGCATTTTCTCATTTTTGCAAACCATGTTCCCTTCCCCTCCCCTCCCCTTGGTTTCTTCCCTCCCCACCTCACCCCCAGCTTCTTTGCCTAGGGCTGAAGCTTTCTCTGTGAGTTTTCAGGTATAGTCAATGATAAGCTGTTTCTTCTCTCAGCTAATCCATCTTCTGTCTGTGCGGTGCTACTGTGCACACTTCATAACAGCTTACTGTGCTACCTCTGGTAACAGCTTCTTGCAACGCTTGCCGCTCCAAACGTGAAATGAGAACACGCATGTGGCAGCTGTGTTACTGGTTTGACAGGCAGGCCCTCCATCTCACCCAAGGTGCAGGTAGAATCGGCCTCTCTCAATCCCAATTTTGTCATTTTTTTGTACTGCGTGATCTGTTTCCTTGCTTTGGCAATGAAGCTCTTCCTTACAGATTAAATGAATACATTTTGAGAAACTAAAGTGTGCTGTTCCGGGTAAGACAGGAAATTACTGATGCCTGAAGCCTGACAGGTATGACCATGCAGCAGATTGAAAGCAGCCTCCCTCCGCTGTCTTCCAGGCCATTGCATGTAGTTTCATAGTAGGTAGGGTCGGAAGGGACCTGAGCAGATCATCAAGTCCGACCCCCTGCCATGGCAGGAAAAGGTGCTGGGGTTAAACAACCCCGGCAAGGTGACTTTCTAGCCTCCTTTTGAAGACCCCAGGTTAGGGATGAGCACCACTTCCCTTGGAAGTTGGTCCCAGATCCTAGCCACCCTGACTGTGAAGTAGTGCCTCCTGATGTCTAGCCTGAACCTAATCTCAGTTAATTTATGGCCATTATTCCTTGTTACTCCCAGTAGTGCTCAGGGGAACAGGGACTCTCCCATTGCCTGCTGGTCCCCCTTGGCAAGTTTGTAGGCAGCCACCAGGTCCCCTCTCAGCCTTCTCTTGTGGAGGCTGAACAGGTTCATGTCCCGTCGCCTCTCCTCGTAGGGTCTGCCCTGCTGTCACCTGACCATGTGGGTGGCCCCTTCTGGACCCTCTCCACGCTGTCCACATCCCTCCTGACGTGCGATGCCCAGAACTGGACGCACTACACCACCTGCGGCCTGACCAGTGTCGCATAGAGGGGGAAGATCACCTCCTTGGATTTGCTTGAGATGCATCTGTGGATGCACGGCAAGGTGCAGTTAGCTTTCCTGACCACGTCCTCGCATTGGTGGCCCATGTTCATCTTGGAGTCTATAATGACTCCAAGATCCTTGTCTGCGTCTGTGATGACAAGAAGGGAGTTCCCCAGCCTGTTGCTTCTGGGTCTTCCTCCCCAGGTGCAGCACCTTGCACTTGTCGGTGTTGAAACCCATCCTGTTCTCATCCACCCACCCTTGTAATCTGTCCAGATCTGGTTGCAGCCTGTCCCCACATCTTAGTGTCATCCACGAATTTGAAGAAGGTGCTTTTCACCCCCTTGTCCAAGTCGCTGATGAAAATGTTGAACAGTGTGAGTCCGAGGATCGAGTCCTGGGTGACCCCACTGCCCACATCCCTCAAGGTTGAAAATGACCCCTCCATCACCACTCTCTGGGTGCAGCCCTCCAGCCCGTTAGCGACCCATCTGACTGTGTAGGCATTGACACCACAGACGCCTATTTTTTTAATGAGGATGGGGTAAGAGACAGTGTTGAAGGCCTTCCTGAAGTCCAGGAAGACTACATGCACCGTGACACCTGCATCCAAGGCTTTTGTGACCTTTTGGGGGGAGAGGGACAAATTATTTGCTGGCGTCACCATTGCGAGTGCTGGGGAGCGGTGGAGTTATACCAAGGATAAATGTAGTTTGTTCTTTGTATTCCAGTAACATTGGGATAAGATGTTTTATCTTTTTGGTGTTACAGTTTAATTTTAAGACATGGGATTGCCCCAAATTCCATATTCATTCCCATTTTTTTGAACAAGTGGTATCTTTTTCTTTCTCCTACCTTCAGGCATCTCTTGACACCTAGGCCTATTCCTAGTATGCCCAGTACTCCGTATGGTGAGACACAAGCTTGCAGTCTAAATAGATGAGTCAAACTGGCAATAAAGGAAGTACTTGCATCCCTATGTTGCTGTATGGAAGCTCAGACACATAGTTAAGTGACTTGCCCAGGGCCACGTGGAGTCTGTAGCAGAGCAGAGTATGGAACTAGATATTCTGAGTCCCAGTGCCTGCCTTTCCCCTGTATGTGGGAATTTCACACTTCAGTGCCCTGAAGAGCTAGACGGGGGGTGGGGATAAGGAGGAGCATGGGTCTAGAAATATCCTTTTATCTGGGGAAGCCCTGCATCTCCCCTGCCCCTTTCATTCACTACATTTTAAAGGCATTTTAACCGATGGTACCTGGCTTCTGGACTCCTTGCCTTTCGACTGTGAATGGTAGCTGCCCTGCGTTGCCAAGCCTTTCTGCACGCATCTGCAGCAGTTGGGTTCTCTGGCTTTCTTGAGAGCTTCTTCACAAATAAGGTAGCCAGTGACTTCTATTGTTTGAGTTGAAAACAGAGATTTTGGTGAATGAGGAGCAGTGTAAAGAGAGCTTGCAAATCGGTCCACTGAGTACTCAAAGCAAACCAAACTCGGAGCCTCATTATGCTTTCTGAACTTAGAGTTGCTGTTACTCTCCGTTCTCCTCGTGCCACAGAAGAGGATGGAGAATGACATCAAGCCATCCTCTTTGCCAGGAAGGAAGAGATGTAGTATGGGCCACACACTGCATTGCAGATTGGTGTCTCATGCTTGACCTGGAGGGGGAGGGACAAAGAATAGCATAAGCCTGGTAAGAGGGCAAGGCAACTTTACTATTATTTCCTTGTGGCCCTGGGCAAGTTGAGAATTTTTTTTTTGCCTTAGTTTTATAATCTTTCACTTGGGAATAATGAAACTTTCCTGCCTTGCTGGGACGTCAAAGATTAATAAATGTTTGTACAGTGGTTTGAAAAGAAATCCCACTGCGATAGCTCAGTGCTGTCCCTTTATTAGTTCCTGAGCTCTCTGATTCTTCAAGTTTTAAAAGGCAAACAGCACTTTAAACTGCTGCCTATGGGCAGAGGAGGAGCAGGAAAGTGCAGCTGCAACAGAATATTGCCTCTTTCTAGTTTATCATCAGAGACGACTTTGTACTTCGCTCTATACAGAGTTGACTTACAAGATGGGCTCTGTTTCCAACTCCAGCAAGTTTTACTCATGCTACGGATGAGCTGATGGTGTCTCACCTGAACAGCTTGCCTCTGTGACCTTCTGTGAAGTGAAAGTGTTAGGGACTGAGAGCTGGACGTGCACAGATGCATGCTTCCCACGTGGAGCCAGCGTAGCATGCTCTGACTGCTCGGACTGCACTGGCAGTGTGCGGGGAAGAGAGACAAAGTCACTTATGCTCTTGATCATAATATCTGATGAAATCTTGCTTCCCCCCCACCCCGGTCAGCCAGTCCTCATTGCTCCAGCTAGACGGCAGAGGACTGGGTCAGCCCTGCTTTCTGGAGCAGACAATAGAATGCAGCCCAGGGTTGCAAAGCATGCTGGGATGCTGGGGGTCTGTGATTTAACTTGAACCAGGAAGGGGTCTGGGACAGAAGTTTCATAAACCAGTTTGACCCAAATCAACCAGGTTTATCTTAAACCAGTTTCAGCCAGTTTTATGTGCATTAAGCTTCTGTTCTGGTCCAGGTTTAAACCCGTTTTTGATCACTTAAACCGGTTTGTGTGTAACTTCTGTCCCAAGCCTAGAGGCCAGAAGCTCAGCAGGGTTGCGTTTGGGACTGTTGATGGCAAGTGAGATGAGAGCCAAGGGGCAGTGAAAAGATGGTATCTCCAGAGGCAGGGAAGAGAGGCTTATGGGGCTTTTGTTGCCTGCCTGATCAGAAATGAGGGCCCAGGCTACTGCAATTAGAAATGCCCATCAGTTGAGACTTCTAATCCTAAATGGACTTCTGCATCATTTGGGACTCTTGCTTCTAAACCAGCTTTGCAAATATCCTCCTCCCTCTCCCATTTGCCCTCCCTCTTTTAGAGCAGCAGAGAACTGTGACTCATCTCTCCAGCCTACGAAGGATCGGTAATGAATTAAGGCATGTGAAGATCCCTCCCATTTTGGGAAAGAAGGTGCTTTTGCAGCCTTTGATTATGAAACAATAGTAGTCAGGCTATTACTTTATCTTTAATTAGCTCAATTAGGGGAAATATTTTACTGCCCTCACTGTGACTCATCTCCCGCCTATGCTGGGACCAGAACTGTGTGTTTTAAATAATTTTTGCCTGTGTTTTAGCTTGCCTGTGGCATTAATTGTCACATCGTGCTCTTCAAAAGACCTGAGCCACCATCCTGACCCTGAGACTTTGTACGAGAACCCACTGGTCCTTTTTGGCTTCAAATGTATGCTTCCCCAAGCAGTCTGATCGAGTGCAACGGCTCCACGCAGGACTGAAGATGGTATTAGATTGCATTTCTCAGCACCTCGGTTATGCAACGTTTGTAATGGGCAATGCCGAGCTGGTGGTGATTAGATTTGCCGTGGAAGGGCTGTGTGAAATGAACTGGAGAATTTCAGTCCAGTCCTACAGCAACTGCATCAAAATCCCACATCTCCACCCCCAGTTGTCCAAGGAAGGCCATGACTGCTATCACTGTCTTCTCTACCACTGCGGAAAATTATCGGGGGCATTTTCAGTGTGGTTAGAAAAACAGTCATCTTTTGTATGAATGTGAGTCTCCTTTCACCTCTTGGCTTCTCCGTTGTGGGAATCTCTCCACTGCTTTATCTTTACTTCAGCTTTTGTGGTTGCTGCAAATGGGATGTCCCTACCCTCTATTTCTCCACCTCTTTCTCTTCTGGTTTGTTGGAAACACTTCCCCGCTAACTGGCTCTAATGTCTGGCACGGTTGCTACGTTTATTGCTGTCAATCAGCAGTGGTGTTAAACGGGCCTGATTTTGTCTACTCTCCTGGCAGGGTCCTGAATGGTGGCATTCTCCCACCGTTGCATGGATAAGAGGTGCTAATGCACGAGGTGCATCTGTCTGCAGGGCCAGGACAATCGCTCCGGTACATACCATTTACTCCGAAAGTATCATCCCAATCCTAGGAACTGAAAATCAGGATATCTAGTTGAACTCAGATGATTTGTATTTGGGTAGTTTGCAACCCACTTTGCAGCAGACTGTCAAATCAAGAGCCGTGCAACTGGGTGCTATGAAGTAAAGGGTGCAGCAAACAGCTGAGCACCTCCGAGCACCCGATTCACAGTCCCTCATCTTCGTAAGGGCTCACTGTCACCTACTCAGGTTCTTCTGCACTACTTGCCTTCTTCCCATCCTTTTGTCTTGTTTAAATGGAAGATGGCGACCTGCAGAAATAGCTGGCTTGGACACCTGACTTACCAGAGTTGTTGTCTCTGTTGCTGGTGAGCAAAACCTCTCAGGTCCTGCGTTAGGCAGTTGTCATCATTAGTGGTCCTTTAAAGTGGAGGATGATGTCTGTTTGGCTTGACGGGTCCTCCGGTGACTGAGGAGCTCGATTCTTGATGTGCGTGTTCTTCGGCAATGGGGGCATGTTGTTGCAGGGGGGGAATGAGAGTCGTAGCCCTTGGCTGGTCTCCTATTCCTTCCTCCGCTGCCGCTGTTCCGCCTCAGTATCGAGTCATTGGGCCTCAAAGTGGCACGCGCCTTGGTGAACCAGGTGGTGCCATGCTGAGTGGTCAGCAGCTTGCTCCTTCCAGCCTTTGGTGTTGATGCCTTCATGCCTGAGGGCAACCTGGAGTGTGTCGTTGTACTTCTTCCTTTGACTGCCCTTTGAGCGTTGGCCAGCGGAGAGTTGGGAGAAGAGAATCTGGCGAGGGAGGCGCGTCTCGGACATCCGGACGCAGTGGCCTGTCCGTCAGAGGCGGTTTCTCGAGAGCAAGGCTTCGATGCTAGTGGATGTAGACAATACGCCTTTCCAGCAAGGCGCTTCTTTGGCAGGCATACAATTATAGAGATCATATTGACAGTGCACGAGCCAATTGACAATGCGTATTGACTTTGTCAATGCATTGTTTGCACGGTCATCATTTCTGAATTGTTGCTGGGCTCCAATGTCTATATTGAGTCTGTGATTTTAAATCCAATGTCTATATTGATCCCATCATTTCTGGAGTGCATTTTTAAGGCAGAGCATAAGAGGAAGCACATAAGTGAAGGGAAATAGTATTGAGCAGGCTCCTGAAAACAGGTATAGTGGTTTGATAAAGTCTGCCATTATGGAGACCATAGAAGCAATGGGGATCTTTTAGTTATATTGAACTCCTTGAGAGAGCTGTGTTTATTCAGCCAGTTTTACAAATTGCTGCTTTGAGCATCTGGATGTTGATTGTGAATATTTTTTTTTAGCCTTGGAAAAATAATGCTTGTTTTTTTTTTAATCCGGTTAAGGTCATGATGAATCCCGGCCATTGCTTCTCTGGCTTCTGCCCTTCTTTTCTATGGTCTTGCTTCTGCATTTCTCTCATTGTGGTTTTGTACCTTTTAACCAAGAGCACTCTTCAGATCACATTGTGTTCTGTGCATGTTGGAGGGGAGGTTTGCAACCCATAAGATATTGCTTGCGTGTGTTCATTTCTGTCATCTGAGAAAAAAGCAGGGTTAATTAATAAAGGGCATTCAAGGAATCTTTATTTAGGAAGCGATTTGATTTTATTCGTTTACCTGAACTTGAATTTTTAAAGTTTTAATAGATCTTGATTCTAGGGTTTTCATGGATTGTGATGACATAACGTCACTCTGTTTCTTTACTGTGAGCTCTTAAGTTTGTTATCTTTATTTAAATGCACACACTGAACTGTTTTCCAAAAGTGTGTGTGTGTGGGGGGGGGGGTGCGCAGTGAGAGGAAAAAGTGTGGGCGCTTCTCTGAGCTTGAACCCATCCATTTTTATCTCGTTATAGATCATTTTTATTTAATGCCTTTATATTATTTCATCTGTGCTTGGTTTCGAGATTTGATGCAGAGATGAAGTTGCTATAACAACGTGGTGATTCACGTAATTCCAGTGACAATCTGCTGAGGTTTATTTTTCTATCATGAAGACTTCTGTGGGGCTGGTGGGGCTTTCTTTTTGTTTTCAGCCCCTTTTTTTTGCCATAACAGGGTTTGCCTGTGCTTCTCATAAGCATGGGTAGCTTTTCTGGCATTATTCATTCACAGGTCTCAAAACTCTTGACTGTTAGCCATGCCTTATGGACAGGAAACCGAAGCGCCGATGGCATCCTGGGGGTTGCCCTACAGGTTGGGGGCAGAGTTGAGAAGACGGTCCAGGCCCTGTTGCTCCTCGTCCAGTTCTTCATACACTCCCAACTCTCCTCTCCTGTTCCCTGAAGACACTGGTACCAAGCAGCTGTGCTTCCGACTTCCTAATTGCTATCCTTGAAAGACAGAAACACAAACCTTTTGATGCTTTCGTTCTCGGCCGGGCAGTGACCTTGGTACCATCTGATGGTGCAGCGAGGGTGTAGGGACAAGAGCTTTTACTAAGCCTGTGGGGACTTTGAAGGTTTCTATAATGCCCAGGGGTTCAGGGTTTTGCGATTATATGGATATTTTAAAAAAC
The DNA here is from genome assembly GCA_030014935.1 of Caiman crocodilus. NCBI lineage: Eukaryota > Metazoa > Chordata > Crocodylia > Alligatoridae > Caiman > Caiman crocodilus. Next base: position 3,063,390 of record JAGPOW010000261.1, read on the forward strand.
TAAACAAATAAAATAATGCACATGAATAAAAAGTGACTGTTTTATTTGGGGATGGATCTAATCATATTAAGAATGGCTGGTGGACTTCTGATTATAAAATGTGGGAGATTTCTTAGTGGTACATTTCAAATGATAAAAATTAGCCCCAAAACTCCTACCCCTGCTCCTTCATCAGTTCATTTTTGCCCCCAAGTAAAGTTAGTTATATCACATCTTAGTCTGTTTTTTTTTTTTTAATTCCTTTCTTTCAGATCCTATTCCTAAATTTGTTACTGAGCATTTAAATATCGCAGCTGGAGATGAAAAGAAGTGACCCTTTCATTTGTTAAAGCTTGCAGAGTTTCTGGTGTTACATAAGATTCTTGTTTTGAAGTGAACCTTGCTACTGAGAGCAAAGTTTGAATCGAGCGTGTTTTCGACATTCAAAAACAGCAACGGTAGTCTTGAAATCGTGCCACTTCCATAATGTAAGGGCTTTGCAGGAAAAATAAACTAGGAGAACCTCAAGTACATCCGCGGCCTCCTCATCTGTGACTTGGACTTCTAGGCACTATTATGACATCCACCACCCCACAACTACTACCACAGTCACCACCACTGCCACGTAATCGCACACGAGACGTTAAGTGGTAGTTGTTCTGCTGCACGGCCTGGGAATTTGGTGTCAGGATTGCAGCAGGGGCTGCAATCAGAATTCAGGTCCCTCTTATCAAAAAACACCCAGCACTACCCCTCTGGTATAGTATTTGGATGCAGGCATGTTAAACTGACCAACTGGAGTTAGTGTCTTCAAAATCAGCTATTCATGAGGGCTGGAAGGGATCCTAGGAGGTCACATCTAGTCCAACCCCCTGCTCCAAGCAGGACCAGCCCCAACTACATCATCCCGGCCAAGGCTTTGTGTCTACCTGGGTCTTCAAAACCTCCAAGGATGGAGACTCCACCACCTCTCTGGGTAACCTGTTCCAGTGTTTTACTACCCTCCTCGTGAGAGAGTTTTTCCTCATATCCAACCTCAACTTCCCTTGCTGCAACTGGAGACCGTTGCGCCTTGTGCTGCCAAACTTATTCTGCGGGGAAGGAATTGGGACACTCATAAAGCACGCAGTCTTCATGGTTTCTCTGTCCTGGGAAAGGGTGCCCTCAATTGCAGTGGTTCTCAATCTTTGTGTACCAGGACCCGGTTGTAAATCTGGATGGCCAGTCCTGACCCAGTAAATAGTTTAAGTAGAAAACAGCCCCCTGACCCTGACTCCTTGGGGGGTGGGGGCTCCAAGCAGCCCCTGCGAGGGAAAACCCACAGTTTCCCATGTTTTATCTCCTTTGAAGGAGAATCCTTTCTTAAAGATTGTTCGTGACCCTTTCATATATTCTTGCGACTCACTTTTGGGTCACCACGCGCGGGTTGAGAAACGTTGCACTACAGCATGCGGTGGGAGGGGTGGTGTGCTTTTCCCCGGAAGGTAAGCAGCGAAGGTAACTCCCTTATTTCTGTTGTAAAATGGGATGTTGGTGAGCTTGCGTGTCATCGTCGTCGCTGTTTGGACTAAGCCGTGAGCAGAGCTACGTCCCTGGGATGCTGCTCAGGGTATGAGATCTGTAAGGCTCTCGCGTGGCACTTACAACAGGGAGTGCTGGTCGTTGTCTCAGGGTTAAGTCTTCCTTATGGCTTACTGAACAAGATACAGTACTGAGCTTCTGCTTCAAGGCAGTTTTAATTTGCTGCCTCTTTTGGGAAGCAGGGGCTTTGAGCAGCCCCAGCCAGGTATTTTGGGGGATCCTAGCAGTCTATTCAGGTTGTTATAAGAGAGATTTTTGTTGGAGACTTATTCCCCTTCATACTGGTATAACAGGGCTGAATCCCTCTGCTGAAAACCTGTTATTACTGCCTTCATTTTAGGCCCCCACCCTTTTCTTCCCAGCTGGAAATCGATGCAATCTGTAGTGTACCAGATTGGCCAGTCTGGAGATTAAATCAGCCTTTTTATTTCATCCCGTAAATGAAATGCAGCTGACATTGTTAAAAAGGTCTCGGCTTTTGGCCCTTCCTAATTACATTACTTTATATTTGCATTCTGCGGGGAGGCTGCATGAGTCTGGATGCATGTAAAATCTGTAAATGGCCAAAAAGGTGAGAGAAGCAGCAAACGAGCGATGGCCAAGATGCAGAAATACGGTGGTATCGTTGTGTTGTTGATGGCGGCTCCTCCGTGCGTTAAATCTCTGTCGTGTGTACAGTTGTGGGGAGTGGGCCTGAGCGGAGAGCACAGACCCCCAGACCCCCAGCTGCTCTGCTCTTCCCGTCGCGAACCGTGAGAGGCACAGGGCACCACTTCATCACCTTAGCAATGGAGGTAGCTTCTGTTTGGTCATCCCAGCCAAACAGAGGTGTTGTAATGTGTTGGGAAGGAAGTGGTGTGATGTGTTGCAGATATCTCCCCGGACAGGGTCTCTCTGGGAGCAATTTGCAGCAGGTCTTGTGCTCTCATTTTTGCTTGGCATGGGCGGTGGAGTGAGCCATGGGCCAGGCTCTTGCAGAAGATGCTTGTTTTCTTGCATGCATACAAATGGAGCATTACAATTTCACGAGCTCCTCAGTATTTCAATGACACCGCTTCATCAAAATAGCCATAACAGAGTCATAATGAATTTTAAAAAGCCAAGAAAGACTGCGCGGACGTGGAACATAGGCGATGCAAATACAAACGTGGCAGACGGCTTGTCCATAACCATGGACCACATGTAGTGAACTCGCTCCTGATTATCCCCTCCCACAAATGACTCCTATTCATGAAGTCCCAGTACAAACTCCGTGCCTTAAGGATGGAAATCTGTTCAGCCTTTGGGTTGTAAATGATTGAAATGGAAAGGTTGCAGTTTTCTGCATCTTCATTCTAGCCATCTCCCACCGGTCCCATCTGTTAGCCAACCGTACTGAAGAAGCAATGTCTGTTGAGTGCCAGGAGGATCTGTCATAAGTTGTTTTCATGTCTGGGGCCTGGCCTGGCAGTAGGGAGAGGCATGTGGGATTCCCAGTTGAGTAATGGGAGGCGATGGGTCCAGATGGGCTGGAAATGTCTTCAGAAAAGGTTTGTCTTCTTCATGGTCTCCATGCAAATGGGCTTTGACATGGGTTTTCTGAGCTCCTCTCGTCTCAAACATAGGATCTGCTTGAGAGATCTGTTTGTACAATACCGATCATGCGTAATGTGAGTCACGAGTGTTTCCGTCATGTTTTTCTAGCACGTTGTCTGGTTGTATTTTGTCTGGGGCAGCGATTTGGGATTTAGAAGTTTTGAGTCTAGTCCCCTTTCTCACCATAGACTTCCTTGTACTCGCCTTAGGGGCACTCTCTCCACTGCCTCAGTACTGCTCCAGGGAGCACGACAGAGAGGGAATAGCAACCTCTTGATTCGGAGGTAACGTAGCCACCTTTGTGTTGCTGGGTACAGGTGAAGAAGCTGGCCCAAGAGACCAGGAGGTGCACACCCAGTGCCGCGCGTGGCTTGGGTTTTGGACAGTAATGTGGATGCAGCCTTTGCAGGGCACACGGGCAGGGCTGGAAATAGGGTAGCTGTGCTGTTTGTGTCTGGGTCCCCCAGTTGTGAAAAGAGGATAGATAGCTGCACTGCCATACCTCCCCGGTTTAAGTACATTACAGAAACCATCTGCGCCGAGGGCCAGGCTAAGGAGGAGCAGGTCTCCAGGTAGCAGTGGAAATGAAAATAGATGCTTAAAATTCCTGCAGGTTTTTAGTAATTGGAAGTGTTGTTAGCAGCACAGGTATAAAGGACACCATATTTGACATCTGATTTATCTTGGCAGTGTCCCCTGTTCGTGCCCCGGAGGTGGTTTAGGCATCTGGGGAGCTGCCGTACTTCTGACAGACCGGGCAAGTCGGGAAAAGTCCAGTAGGACCTGCAAGGTCCTGTCCTCTAGACACCTGTCTTATTGGATGTTTTCTAACTGGTGGGGAAGCTGTAACCCCCTCTTGGCTTTAAAAAAAAAATATAATGTGTTTGGACTAGATTTTCATTCCATAAGAGCAGGGTTAAAACCAAGTTGCATGCTTCCTAGGTGTCAGGCATGCAACTCAGGAGGAGAACTGCTTACAGAACTGCATCAGTGTTATCAAACCCTCAAGGATTATTTCTTCCCCCACCAATTACCTCCATCTGGCCTGATCCTGAAATAGATCTCAGCTGCTCCTCTTCTCTGAGAATTCATCAGCAGTTTCTTTACCAACTCAGACCCAATGTCTTGTTTCCTTTGGTAGCTTGGTGCGGCTTTGGATGGAAAAGAAGCCCGGATCCCCCACACCCTTCCATTGAATGGGTACATAAGCTACAGCATCTGTACACGGACCATTATTTTATGTTGCTTTTATTTTTTTTACTTACCCAGAGCCGATGCTGAGATGCCCCGTGTCAGGAGGATAGCCCACCATTAAGCACTTTGGCCCAGCTTGTGCAAGTGCAGGTGTAGATGCACAGCTGGTTTAAGTCCCTCACTGCTCTGCTGACTTCAAGGAGAGCGGTCCCGGGCGCCGAGACTCTGCTTGCTTTTCTTACAGAGCTCTGTCATGTTTTCGCTGCATCTTAATAAGATGTTTTGTCTCCATCGCGCCCTGCATTGATGAGTTCCTTACACTGGGTTTTTGGAGATGATGAGTACTCGCAGGCCTTGTTGTTGTCAGCAGGGACTGTTGGTGCTCTGTACATCTCACAATTAGGCACATTCCTTTAATGAAGTGTATTCTGGTTCTGTTCTCTGAGTTTCCTAGACAGCTCTTGCCTGTTCCCAGATGGTGTGCAACTCGCTCTGCTTGGGGAGAAACACCGGCCTCCTGTATTCCAGTAACGTAGATTTGCAGACTTCTTGTGTCTTCCCTGTCTGGCCCACAGGTTATTTTTAAGGCTTGTAACATCCAGCATATTTGTTCTTTCCCCACCCTCACCCCCGTAGTGCCCCCAAGCCTGCCAGTTCTCTGCATTATGTGATGCAGCTAACCTCTCTCGTGTGCTATGTTCTTTCTTCCAACTTTCCCCAGAAGGAAGTTACGTGCCTGCAATGTAGTATCTTGTTGCAGTTGGCAGGGGTTTATTTTAAATGCGCGCATGACTTTTCTGTGCATTGGGGAAGGCATGCCCCCTTGCCCTTGGAGCAGACATTAGGGAGGTCTGTGGTGGTCCTTAGCGTGTGCTCCCAAATCTCAAACCACGCTCTAAGAAAGCTGTCTCTTGCAAAGACGAGCTTCATCCTTGCAGTATGAGAGGAGACTGGGAAGTGGAACAGCTGTCAATCAATTTTGCCCTAAAGCTTTGTATGCTCTTTTGGTGGTACCTCACCTCTGAGCATCTTGGTGAAGACTGAAGCCTTGACTTGATGTGCTGTTCTCTGGGAGGCAAAGCAAAGAGGTCTGATGGCCGTGTGGCAGAGGGAGAGCTGAGGAGATGCACTCTCGCAGTCATTATTTCTTACATTTAATAGCCTTCCTGCCTAGCTAAGCTGTATCATGGTCTAGAAGAAAGCTAATGAAGGTGTGTGTAAATAAGGCTGAGGCATCATCTTGGAGATGCGATGGCATGTCCTAGCCAACTTGAGGTGGCAGAAATCATTGCTTGCAGGTGCCGCAACATGAGAACTCGAGAGGACACTCCAGGAGGACACTTTGGGTTGAAACGGTCAGTTGTGGGTGTGTAACGTCAACCAAAGGAGACTGCAGCCTGCTTGTGAATTCCTCAAAGTGCTTTCCTCTGCCTAGCGGCAGAAGTGATGCTTTGCGTGGCTTTGGCGTCAACCAGATACTCAATGTCCATGATGTGTTCTCCTGCAACTCCTGGGGCACCTCGGTGGTATTGGGGCTCTTGGTGATGAAGCATAGCTGGAGCTGTGTCCCGTGAATATTTCCACCATGTCTGGCCAATTTAACTTGTATGTCGGTGTGGCACAGGGCTCAAGGCTCCTCCATAACTTTTGTGAGTTGAGTGGCACCCAAGTTCAAAAAACAATTTGTATATCACCATGCTTACTTCCTTGTGGAGGGGCCAGGTTTTCAGAGCATCTGAGCATCTTAGCCTGGACTTCTGCCACCTTTCTCCAAGTCCTAGGCTTGACTGACCGTGTGAGATGGAAAGATGCCCTCCCAGAGGGCTGTTAGCATGTCTGCTCCTCATTCAGCGATAGCAGGAGATCATCTAGTACCAGTAAAGGTGTTTCTTTTCCGTGTCCTGGCCTGAATCCAATCTAGGATATTAAACTACAAGCTCTTGCAATGGAATTTCTCTTTGAGCTTGGACAGGGATGGTAGATTTGAGGGAGGTGGTAGCTAATTAATGAAGATGCATCTAAGGCATTTTTTTCTGTAGCTGTCTCTCTGTATTGCCTCTCCGTAGGAGGTTAGATGCCTTCACTAAGTGAGACTGAAGTGGCACCAGTTTCTAACTTGGCCATGAGTTAGTTGTACCCTTTGCCTAGGGGATCTGAATAGTCAAAGGTAGAGCTTGCGGACCATTGTGTTGATGGTCAAGAGTAGCATACAGTGACGGCGGTGATCCACTAGATCTTACCTGCTTGTCCTGTGGGTGAAGCCCGCTTGCAGATTTGACAGTCTAAGAATGCTTATTGTTAAATCAGGGTCATGGCTCTTTCTCATTGTTAGGATATTCAGATATCTCTGGTCACTATCTGAATGAAGGTCCAGCTTAACTGACCAGATACCGCAAATTATGCCTTCCTGTCAATGAAAAATCCTTTTACATTAGTTTTCCGAGCAAAGCTCTGCAACAAATGGAGATGATGGGAATTTACGTTTGGTTTTCTCTGATTTGCACCTGATTTTCTCTGAATTGGGGGTGCGGAGTATGACCCCCTTTCTTGGATCTCTCAAGCATGTTGAAAACCCTGGCGGCAGCAGCAGGACACTGGCAGCTGTTGTACCCTGCTCTCCTGTGGCAGATATGTCCTGTGGTATGCCTTGTAGTTGCGTGGCAGGGTCAACCGTGTAGTTTTTAGTAATGAGTTAGACAAGGATTTGATTGGGATGGTTTGGGTGGGGATCATCCTCTCCCTGGCAGGGATCCGGGACCAGATGACCTCCAGAAAGACCCATCCAGCCCTAACTTTTTTGATTTTATGATATCTGCCTTAATTGGCTCTAGGCAACACCAGTGTCTCTGAAGTCTATTTGATGCGCAGACCCTTGACAGGATCTTTTGGAATAAAAAGGTCCGGCAAGTGAAAGAGCTGGGACTGGGGGCTCACAAAATGTCAGATTTTCGGCTGTCATGAATGTGATGGGCTGCTCAGTAAAAAGGATCCAGCTGACTTAAGGGAGTAGCTGTGTAATGCAGAGAAATGATGGATCTGCTCTCCATAATTGATATAAGGCAAACCTGATGACTAGAGCCCATACTTCCTGTCTCTGCATTTCATCTAGGTGTTTTCCAAGGATGCAATGGATAGTGCAAACTTTCATTAGGAGCAGCAGCTCATTGCTGATAACCCGAAGTTGCTGCTGCAATGCCATGGAGAGCTTGGCGCTGCAGAAGGTCAAAGATCTCACTTTCTGGTTCAGACCATTTCTTGCAGTCGCCTTGGTGCCATGCATAGGTGTTAACCTTTTTCTGTTCCTTGCTTGGTCCCTCCATAAATCAGGGCTATGATGGTCCTTACATATCACGGCAAGCTCATGTGTTTGTGCTGGCTTCTGCAACGCTCAGGAGTTTCCAAGTTATTTTGGAGTCGGGCCTAACATGTAGGACATGGGGGGCTGCGTGGAGAAAGGAGAGGCACTGGGCTTTGTTTCTGTGTGTGTGACATGAGGCCACCCCCACTTTGTGCGTCTCTTCCTTTTCCCACCCTATGCCCATTCGCTCCACTGGAGCTCTGATCTCTTTTTTAGGTGTGGCAGGGCACGGGGTGTGCCTGCCCCTTTAAGGGCCTGGACCTGGCAGCCACCAGGTGCCTGACGAGGGCAGACATTTTGGAGGTAAGGGCTGCCTATATAAACAGTGCGGTTCGGCTGCTGGAGGGCTGCTGAGAGCAATCTGGAGGTGAGGGGCAGCTGTAAGGGGATGGTAGGAGGCTCCTGGTCCTGGGCATGGCCCAAAACTGCACCCTGCCGGGAGTGGGTGACCTGGTGCGGCTCTCGGTGGCGTGGGAGCCCCCAGGAAATGCCAGGCCAGTTACCACCCTGGTGAAAGGCGGGTTGGGGTGCCTTACCCACCCCGTGGTGGGGGCAAGGGGTTAACCCCAGTGTTTGTTTGAGTGGCCCAGAGGGTGGACCCTGAGAGAGAGTGAGGGGCTAGAGACCCGGCCCAAATGAGAGAGGACCTTTGACTGGCCCACGCTGGGGCCAGGACCAGGATGGTCGGAAGGGCCAGGGGACCACCATGAGGGACGCCCAAGAGCTAGGGGCCTGGGGTCCCGGCTGGCCTGGAGGTGGGCCAGGGCTAGTAGCCGAAGGTCCCGGGGGGACTATGCCCAAGAGGGGAACATGGCTTCGGGGGGCTGGGCAGCCCGGATGAAGGCAGAGAGGCCGCCTTGTCAGAGGGATCGTGGAGGGGTCCTGTTTGGATGACTCTGGGGCCCAGCATGTGGGCCGGTGAGGATATGAACAGCAAGATGCCATCTGCGAGGCTTGGGCTGCTGTACTGGGGAGGGTAGGAGCCGCAGAGTGCCCCCTGGCATCGGGGCACTAACATGGGTAGCCTCCCGCTTATGTGACGTTTGTTAATGAATCAATTAACACCAAGGCGTGGAGGGCGAGAAGGCGGGCGGTTGGCCCAGAAACAGGTGGGCGGGCCACGGAGACCGGTCCCGAGGAGCCCCCTGTCACATTAGGCATGGGTTGTTCCTCCCTCTTTGTTTGCAAAGTTGCTGGCACAGTTTGGCCCTGGTTTCAGCTGAGTCTGTATGCAGTGCTGCAATACCGATACTGCAATAATAATTCTTCTTGTGATTGCAAAAGTTGTGGGTTTTTTTTTTTTTATTTGAGTCAGACCTGCTAGTGGGAAAGCTAACTTAGTTCAAGGTTTTACAGATCGATGTCGGAGTATATGGGCATGTACATATATACGTAAATATCAGCGAGTGTATTTTATTACAGTGACATTTAAAATAGGGAGGGAGTCGGCACGTGGAGTCAGATTCATCAGGGATATAGCAACACACTTGGGTATTTATGCCTCAGTTTTGTATGAGTAGTAGATGCTCATGTGCATTATTAACCAGGAGGAGGAATCGGGGTAGTTCTAAAGATTGCTAATCAAAAGGGTATAGGTGATACATCGGTGACTAATGGATATGGCCGTTTATTTTTATTTCCCAATTAGGTCCATTAAAAATTGTTCTTAATGGCAGCTGCAAGCAATCATGGCATGCTCAGGAGTCTTCTGGCTTTCAACCTCCTATTCTGTAGTTTGTGTGCTTGAGGATATAATATTTGCCACAAGTAGCTGGGACATGCTGTATTATGTTTTAAAAGCTTAACCGTGTCATAGTTAATTGTGAGAGAGAATCTACGGGAAGATTTCTATGTCTATCACAGCGGGAGACGCTTTCTCTCGCTGCTGCATTGTGGCTGTAGCGGGGTTGTGCTTCTGGAGGTACCAACACGTGCATGAGCGAACGGTGCAGCTATCTCATGGATGAAACTAGAGTTTTGAGAAGGAGGGTGCGGATGATGTGGTGCATCATCTCATATAACACGGCCCAGATTTTCCTCCAGTTAAAATAAATTACCTGCTTTACTAATATGCTGCGGGCTTAACACCATATTATTCTATTTAAAATTGAAGAAAAGGCAAATACGACTTTTTCGGAAGTTGCGTTAGTTTGCTGTTACGTATTAAAAAAAACAAACAAACCAGGCACCAAAAAAATCGAAATGTTTCGTTAGTCCTGTTGTCATTAGAGTTAAACGTACGTCTTTTTCAGATTCGTGAAACTAAGTCCAGGCTTCTTGAGCATCTTAGCAATGCATCCGGTGTTTCCCTGAAAGTTATTTCCGTACCTGAGTTTGTGTTTACTTGAGGTAGTGTTTTTAGCTTCTCTTCTTTTTAATGGTCTTGATGGTCCACTATGTAAACTGTCCTTTCTTCTGCAATGTTGCTGTCTGTTAGCCATTCCTGGTACTCTCTCTTTCTATTTCACGGCCCTGCAGACCTCTTTTTAACTCTAGCTAAAAATCTTAACTCAGCTGTAGTAATATTTACTCGGGGCTGGAAATGACTGACGGTGGAAGTATTGGAGGCACTGTCAGAAAGCTCAAGAAGGCTAGCCTTTTTTTTATGCATCTGCATGAGAGACTTGCATTCAGCTATGATGACTACAAGACTAGGGGCACAATATCTTTCGAGTCTTGCCTCTTTTTTGCCTCGTTTGTTGTGCATACTTTTAAATTTATAATCTAGCAAATAAGTGCACGTTCCAGCAGTTGCATTTGTTTTTGCTTTGTTCTTGAACTGAATAATACAGTGCTGGTTTCCTAGCATATTAACAGTGCATCTAGTTTCTCTTGAACTGGAGACAAAATACTCATTTTGTTGTGTATATGGTGTTGCACTACACCATCTGCACCCCCCTTTTCTAAATCCTGGATCTGCCCGTGGGAATGGTTCATATGCTTAAAATCAGTGGTTCTCAACTAGGGTGTCTCCAGACCCTTTGAAGGGTGATGCAGAGTCTGAGGAGATAAACTAAGCAGATTAGCCAAGCTTGGGTTTGTCCCTGCCTGGACGATCCCCCACCTAGGCTGTGTAGCTCCCTCGCCTCCCCCTCGCAGAGGGAGATCATGCTGGTCGGTGCTGCACCTTGGTGCTTAATTTGCTCATCTTTAAACTAAGGACTGCACTCCCTCACCACACAGAAGAGCTCCAAATAATTACCTTTGGGCAGTTTGGTCTCCCTGTAAAAGAGTATTACTTTCTTTTGAGCAATCCATGAAACATCCCCCAAAGTGTAGGGGCTGTTGCTGGAAACCACAATTCAAAGGGCTGTGAGTAGTCTTGTGCATCTCTGACGGTAACAAGTATGCTGTGTTTTTCTTCCTCCCCGCTAAATAAGTTACGTTTTGCATTTCAGGTTGTAGAAGAATCTTGTCTGACGGGGAGGAGAGGACGTGAGCAAATCACCTCTGCAGGTCCTTATAGGTAAGGGGGAAGGATCTTGTTGACAGCTGGAGATTGTGACCTGGGAGGGAAGTCCTGCACCTTGCAAAGGGAGGAACACCTTGCATGGCTTCCGTGGTGGATGGGATTGTTTCTGGTTCTCCATCACTGATAATTTTAGAAACTGCTCTCTCTCTTGGGTTCATAGTCGGCTGAATGGGGTTTGGATCGTGCAAGGTATCAGCCTGCTTTTCCTTTTCAAGCCAAACCTTCCAAGAAGACACTTCATTCATTATTTGCATCCTGTCTTCAAACTGCCAGGTTGTGTTATTGAAGGTGTTAGGCGGTGTCTGCACTAATGTGATTTGAAATGTAGGCAACCCTTCTGGATCATGGTATATGCCTGGGTGGTCACCAGGACCTTTGGCACATGTGCCTGTGGAGGAGCGGAGGCTGCCCAGACCTTTCATCCCCACCTTTTTGATCATTGAGACCAAATCCAGAGGTCAGACCAAGTTGGGACGTTTGGTGCTTTGATGTCTATAGTTATACACGTGTCTGGAAATACCCAGCTCTCTCACATGGCAGGCAAGGATTCTACCACTGAACCACAATATCTGGTGGTGATTTGAAATACCACCTACCTAACTGCTTTAACAAGACCCCTATTTAGCTACTCAAGCATAAATGAGGGTGTGGCTGGTCTTCCACTTCTCCATCCTTGGCCTTTGTACCAGCGGAGATTGAACGCTTCCTCCTACGGGTAGGTTGGGTTAGCTGCCCATGGATCACACGTACCCTGCTCTTGTTTGTCACAGGTTTCAATGCGGACTTAATTAACTAGTCTTGTTTCAAGAGTGACTTTATAGATGCATGTTTCCATATACATGGAGGGATTTGTAGTTGTTAATAGTATGCTAGACACTAGTAGTCTTTAGGGCATCCCTGGAGGGGGCAGATTGGGGTGACTGCCCTGGGCCCCACAGTTTGGGGGGCCGTGCAGAGCTGAGCGGAGCAGCCACGGTGACTCTGTACCGCTGCCACTTGCTTCGAGTCCAGCCACTTGCTACCCCTGCCGCCACTGCTGCTGGTGAAGATGGCAGCTTCTTTGGGTCTGGGGCAGGTGGAATCAGAGTGGGAGCGGGGCCCTGCATGGACTGATTTGCCCTGGGCCCCACTCGGGTCAGCTCTGGCAGTCTTATTACCACCTGCTCCCAGCTTTGGATGTATAGTGCTGGTGCAGTATGTCTGTAGAGACCAATGTTTTGAAACCTGATTGCTTGAAGTTGGGTACTTGAAGTCCACGCTGAGGTGCCTAAGGTCAAGCGAAGTCACCCAAGCTAACAAGAGCTCTGCGTGTTCAGTATCTCTGAAAATATACAATTTGGGACTCACTCTTACACTTGTTGTCTTGTGGAAAGACACTCCTAGTCTTGCTGCCACGTGCAGAGTTTTGGCAGTGTGGGCATAGCTCACCAGGCTGAAATGCAAGGTGGAACAAAGTTGAGACTCATACCTTCTATGGGGACAGATAAATGGTTCATGATCAATGGTTTATACATAACATCCTCTGAGATGTGCCAGATTTACAGCTGTGGCACTGGCTGTCTCTCTGCCGTTGTGTTTGCCAGCTCCGTGCCACTGAGGTTGGCTGTACAGGCAGTCCCCGACTCACAACGTTTCGAGTTGCAACGACCGGCACTTGCAACGTTTATAAATTTACGCCCTGTTTCGACTTTACAATGCTTGATGCGACATGACACTTGATCTGTTCTCAGTTCTCTGGAGAACATCTGTCCAAACTTCCTTGGACACTTTCTTTCAGACATGACTCCAGAGAAACCTGCAGCCAGGACTCCCGAGAAGACTCCAGCCAAGAGCCCTTCAAAAAGTTCAGCAAAGTCAAATGAAAGTCGTCCTTCCAATCAATATGATTGCTATTTACAGTATAAATACATTATGCAGCTATATTATTCCTCTACAATTGATTGAGTACACAATTGTGGGTTATTTTTGGTGAAAATAGGGGATCGACCTTGGTTCAGGAACGAATCTCCTGTTTATAACATTGTTTCCTATGGGAAAGTCGGTTCCGAGTTGCAACGTTTCAACTTAAGACGTGGTTTTCAGGAGCCAGTTGTGTCATAAGTCCGAGGACTGCCTGTATTTTGGGGGCCCCTGTAGTGTCCCAGTTACTCTCCTGGGAATTGGATGAGAGTGCCCGAGTTACCTCCCTGAGGATGTGCCATCTGTTTTACCGGCAGATTTCACGAGTGACTAGCTCTGTTCTCGGCCAAAAGAGCAGAAGCAAAGCGCCATTCACCACGCACATAACTTTTCCTATAATCGCTCTTCTTTTCTCCCTCGCTTGAAGCATTCCTTAACGTGGAGTTGTAGGAGTCAGCCACTGATTTACATGGATGCCTTTTTCATTAAGTTGCTTGTGATAGTGGCCGTGTTTTTTCAGCCCGAGCTCCCACAACTTCTGCATTGGCAGGAGGGAGAGCAGGGTTTGGAAGGGCTGGTTTTGCGATCCGAAACTGGACGTAACTTTATTGGAAATTATTTATTCACTTTTCTGACTGAAGAGTTTGTGCTCTGAAAAAAATAGTGTTCTGCTGCTCTCAGTTTGGAGCCTTTTACTTTTTTTTTCCTTAGAAAACGTGTGTGTGGGTGTGAGTGTCTGGTGTGTATGCACACTTTTGCTTTTCTTTTTCCCTTAAAGAGTGTGTGTGTGTGTGTTTGCTTCGGTTTGTGGGTTCAACTTGGCTTGTTGCAACTTCATGGCGGAGACATCTTTGACTCCTACCCTGGTGCGCTGGGCTGTCTTAAATATTGAACACTCATGGACATAGAGACGTTAGCTGGGTGGTTTTTTCAGTCCCATTTAAGGGAACTTGAGACTCATACCTTCTATGTGGACAGGTAATTTCGATCTCCATGGCTGTCCTAACACCAAGGTTGCCTAAAAAATGAGGTGTAGGAGACATCGTTATTCTGATGTGATCTGTTTAGGTCTCGGAGTGAAAGGGCAGGTGCTTTTAAGGGGGATCATCAAGTTATAAACCCAGCCGCGTTCTTGTTTCATTAGGAGCTACATCTGAAGAGGAGATCCATCTATTTGATGTTGGTTTTTTCTGTTGGGTCTCTAACTTCCTGGTTCTGCGACTCGGTTTGAGACGCGATTTCCTTTGCGTGCTGGAGACCGGCGTTGAGTGGAAAACTGGGCACAGTTGAATGTGGCCTTGAGGAGTTATATAACCTGTGAGGTTAAACACTACTTTGCATTCTCTGTAGATGAGCACATTGCTTTTAATACAGAGTAGATTATTAATTTTCTCCCACTCTTAAAAAAAAAAAAAAAATTAAGATACCTTATTCAGGAAGGTGCTGGACTCCCCACCTCTTGGTGTCTTTAAACCCTTATACTATAGCTTCACCAGCAGTTACAGGCTTGATGCAGACATCACTAGTCCGAATTTTGTGGCTTGGATTATACAGCACATCATTTTAGATGCTTGCAATGGTCTCCTCTGATGTAAAAAGCCTATGGGGGGTGTCTGTGGAGCTTGGATTGTGTGAAGGGTTATTTGCAACCAACTGATACGTGCAGGCAGAGGCTGTCACATTTAGTGCAGTCATGTAGCATCCCATATGCCGAGCAGTGCGGTGTACCCACCCCAGTCATAGTATCATAGTAGTTAGAGTCGGAAGGGACCTGGGCAGATCATCTAGTCCGACCCCCTGCCTTGGCAGGAAAGAGCACCGGGGTCAGATGACC
>JAGPOW010000261.1:3100161-3110515 GCA_030014935.1 Caiman crocodilus
AGGTTGGTCTGACAGGACCTGCCCTTAACAAACCCATGCTGGTTGCCCTTCAGCATAAAGTCTCCTGCCGGTCCCTCACAGATGTGGGACTTGAGAATTGTCTCGAAGATCTTCCCCAGAACCGAGGTGAGACTGACAGGCCTGTAGTTCTCCGGGTCCTCTTTCCTCCTGTATGAAGAGACAGATCCATACATGCTTCCAAGTGTTATTTGCTTTTGAATCTGACCTTTTCCCTCTGCTTTTGCTGCATTTTCATGTTCTCTGATGTCTTCCGTGACGGGCTGAGAACGGATTGCGTGGAAGCAGAATGAACCAGAACGTGACTCCTTCCAACTAATATTCTGCTGTTGTGCCTCTTTCTCTCTCTATTCACTAATTCCATTACATTTTCCTTCCTATTTTCTTTTTTTTTTAATTTAAAGAACTTTTTGAGAACCTTTTATTTGCAGACTTTCTGATTCAGAAAATATTAATATAGGTGAGTGTCTAATCTCAGCTGGATGAACTTCAGCTTCTTTAATTCTTTTTTTATAAGCAAGACCTTGCAAAGACCTTTCTATTTTCCCCACTAAATATGTATTAAACTTAAATATTTAATTCTGAAAGACTTGGGATATTATTCTCTTTAAAGTTTGGGGTGGAAGAAATCGATAATGGAACAAATAGAATAATAAACGGAATAAACGGTGCAAGAGAAAATGTGCTTTCTTTATCTACTTATCTGGCCTTGGTAAATATTACTGATTGCGCCTCAAACTTGTTCTGGGAGCAAGCATTTTGTTATTCCCATTTTACAGATTGGGACCTGGGACACAGTGATATTTAAATTTTGGATTCAGCAGTGCCCTTATGTGTGTGTTGATGTTTGTATTAAACATGAATTTTTAAGGGTATTGCTGAATGACTGATTTTCCCAACCTTAAATAGGAAGTCTGTGACACAGCCAAGAATTTGGCCTGGTTTTCAGAGCATCTCTGCTTTAACCACAAAACCATCCTTCCTTCCCTTTTGCCCTTTAAATGCGGTTAAAGATTTGTTAGGAGAGAGTCCTCTTTATAATTTAAACCATGCTGAATGAGTGCTCAGTGCTGTACAGAACAGAGGATGGAAATGCTCCCTGCCAACGATTCTTGTTCCAGTACAGCCACAAATTTAATCTTGCAAGGTTTCAGCCATTCAGGATGTCCTAAATCTTGCAAAATCAGCTGGTTTATGTGAGCCTGCTGTTCCTTGAGTCTAAAAATCACAGGGCAGCAGCCTTACAGGACCTCCATCTAACCCAGGAGGTGCACAGTCCCACCGGGGGAGATGCCTTGTTGAACCTGGTCCTGGCCACGGGTGACGACCTGGTGAGGGGACTGCGGGTGCTCGATCACCTGGGCGACAGTGATCATTGCTTGCTGGAATTCACCATCCAGCGCAGGGTGTCAAAGGCCTGCAACAAAGCAGCAGCCCTGGACTTCAGGAGGGCGGATTTCAATGAGGTAGGAGACTAGTCAGGGAGGCACTGAGGTCCTGGAGGGGAGGGAAGTCCAAGAAGAGTGGTTGTTCCTTAAGGAGACGATCCGCCAAGCCCAAAGGGTGACAATGCCAATACGAATCAAAGGGGTCAAGAGTGCTCAGAAGTCCTCGTGGCTCAGCAAAAGCATCCAGGAATGCCTCAAAGCTAAAAAAAGTAGGCATACACCCCAGTGGAAGGGAGGGGCCATCACCAGGGAGGATTATATCTCCTTGGCTGGAGATTGTGGGGGGGGCTGTTAGGAAGGCCGAGGCGGAGCTGGAACTGGGAGTAGCAGCCCGGATTAAGGACAACAAGAAGTCCTTTTTTAAATACATAGCGGGTAAAAAAGAAGGTACCGGTAATGTGGGGCCTCTGCGGGACACGCTGGGAACTCTGGTGATTGTACCAGTCGACAAAGCTGACCTGTTTAACAGTTTCTTTCCCTCTGTTTTTCTGAGCACGGACCAGGTTATCCTCTCCCACCGGGATCCCCGATGGTCCCAGGGGAGGTGCTGCCAGGCCCAGGGTCAGAGAGGATCTAGTCAGGGAACTTCTGGAGAGACTAGATGTGTTCAGATCAGCTGTTCCTAACCATCCTCCACCCCAGAGCGCTGAGGTCATTGCGGGACCCCTGGCATGGCTCTACGAGTGCTCGTGGTGCTCTGGTGAGGTGCCAGAGGACTGGAAAAGGGCCAATGTGGTCCCCAGTTTCAAAAAAGGGAGGAAGGAGGACCCAGGAAACTATAGGCCAGTTAGTCTTACCTTGGTCCTTTGGAAGGTCTTTGAGAAAATTATCCAGGTGCACACGTGCAAGGGGCAAGCAGGGGAGGTCATGCTTAGGGGCAATCGACATGGGTTCATTAGGGGCAGGTCCTGTCAGACCAACATGGTGGCCTTGTATGACCAGGTTACAAAATCCTTAGACGCAGATGTCGTGGTGGACTTAGTCTTTCTGGACTTCAGGAAGGCCTTCGACATTGTCTCTCACCCCATTCTCACTAAAAAACTTAGATGACTGTGGTGTCAATGCCTACGCAGTCAAATGGGTCGCTAACTGGCTGGAGGCCTGCACCCAGAGAGCGGTGGTGGATCAGGTCTTATTCGACCTGGAGGGATGTGGGCAGTGGGGCCCCCCAGGGCTCACACTGTCCAGGTTGCCAGTGAAGATGTTGAACAAGGGGGTAAAAAGCACCCTGTTTAAATTTGCAGACGACTCTAAGATGTGGGGGAAGTGGGCAAACTGGAGGGGAGGGACAGGCTACACCTAGATCAGGACAGGTTACAGGGGTGGGCGGATGAGAACAGGACGGTACTGCACGTCGGGGGGAAGAACCGGCAGCAGACGTACAGGCTGGGGAACTCCCTTCTCGTCAGTGCAGAGGCAGAAAAGGATCTTGGAGTCCATATTGACTCGTAGATGAACATGGGCCACCCATGTGAGGACGCAGTAAGGAAGGCCAGCTGTACCTTGTCGTGCATCCACAGATGCATCACAAGCGGGTCCAAGGAGGTGATCCTCCCCCTCTATTTGGCACTGGTCAGGCTGCAGTCAGAGTACGGCGTCCAGTTCTGGGTGCCGCGCTTCAGGAGGGATGTGGACTGCATGGAGAGGGTCCAGAGGAGGCCGCCCGCATGGTCGGGGGCAGCAGGGCAGGCCCTACGAGGAGAGGCGACGGGACCTGAACCTGTTCAGCCTCCACAAGAGAAGGCTGAGAGGGGATCTGGTGGCCATCTATAAACTGACCAAGGGGGACCAGCAGGCAATGGGAGAGTCCCTGTTCCCCCGAGCACTACTGGGAGTAATGAGGAATAACGGCCATAAGTTGACTGAGAGTAGATTGAGGCTAGACATCAGGAGGCGCTACTTCACTGTCTGGGTGGCTAGGATCTGGGACGAGCTTCCAAGAGAAGTGGTGCTTGCTCCTTCCCTGAGGGTCTTGACAAGGAGACTAGATAGACATCTAGCCGGGGTTGTTTGACCCCAGTGCTCTTTCCTGCCATGGCAGGGGGTCAGACTTGATGATCTGCTCAGGTCCCTTCTGACCGGACCAACCGTGAAACAAGTTTTCCTCTGTCGTTGTTGGACCTTAGTCCCTGATGCAGAGCCAGATCTGGAGTTCTTTACTCCTCTTGAAATGCTAATACATGTCATGGTCTTAGCATAAAGGAGCATGAACTTTTCTTCTTTAACAGTGCAGTTCTTTATCTGATGGATTAACACACAAGCAACTTCTCAGAAGAGATGTGATTCCAACTCTTTAGATTTCCTTCACTTATAAATACTGGTGACTGTCTTTCATGGTCATGCCTCTCTGTGTTTAGACATGGTAACTGCCTTACTGGAGTCGCATAGTGGTGGCAATGACATTAGCATTGTTTTCCTGTATTGCAGTCGGGTCATCAGTGCTGTAGCAAGCAGGGGGGAGTGGGGCGACTTGCCCCGGTGCCAAAGCGAAGAGGTGCCAACAGGTGCTGCCCAGCTGGGGTGGAGTGCATGCTGCAGCCATGAGTGGCTTGTGTGCAGGGTGTGGGGATGGGGGGGAGGGTGGCTCTCACCGCTACGTGCACTCCTGGGCAGGCATGGGGTGGGGGCTGCGTCCCCTGGATCTGTGCACGGGGCAAGGGCAGGCTGGTGCTGCGGGCTTGCACTCGGTGCCAAACACTCTTGCCGTGGCACTGCAGGTAGGTACTGCTCATTGCAATCTGTTTCTCCTGAGGTTCTGGTTGCAAGAAGCAATGATGTTCAGCCCTGTGAGGCCAAAGATCGATCCTTGGTTATGTTGTTTCCTCGTATGGGATGCGTGGTTTGCCACCAGCCGCCTTTCCCCCAAGCCTGCCAGGTATGTCAGAGAGGGTGTATGGACACGTTTGTGCTTTGTCTTGATTAGGTACTTGGCTGGTCTTTATTAGTCTTTTCAGCTTTGTCCTCTTCAAGCGAGGTGGGCATTTGTACCTAGGGTTTTTTTCCTGGACTTGGAAGAAGAAGAAATGCACTATCTTTCATTTCTCCCCTCCTTCTGGTGTATGCAGAAGGCGGCTTGTGAAAGTTTCTTTCTCAGCAAAATAGTCTTTCATCATTTCCAGACCATGGTATTTGTCATCCAATTGGTTTATTGCACTTTTTTTAGTTGTCAAATTCCTCTGAAGATTAGCAGGGAGGACGGGAACGGATGGCTTCTTAATGAGAGATGAGGCTGTGAAACAGTCTCTCCAGAGCGACGGGGGAAGCCCTACGGCAGTGAGTAACGTCAGTGGTCATGATTCTCTGATTTAGATGTTTAGCATCCTGCGTGCCGGCTATCTGGAGCCTGTTCCTGGGTCGCTGAGACAGGAAATTCCCATTACTGGCGTTCTGCTACATTCTGATGGTGTTTGAGGCACGTTTTCTATAATGCTGAAATGGTGCCAGTACTGGACATGTCTTAGGTTTGGACTTTATATTCATCTTGCTTTTATACAGCAAAAGCTGTGTTATCTGGCACTTTATCAACCGGAAATCTCCATTGAGTGGAATCAAGGGACGTGGCTAAAACAAAACTGAAGTCCCACTTCTGGTTTCACCACCGCGAACCGAGTTCTTCTTTGTCACTTCTTCGGCCCACAGCCTAGAGCAAAGCAGCCTGTGTGGGGTCCCCCTCCCGGTCCCCCGGCACACTGACACTTTTTTAAATGATGGTATCTATTTCAGATACATAATTGACCTCTGTTGGAGCACTTCGGTCCTTAAAGTATTATTTATCTTCACTGAACTCCCACTGAGATGTTATCCCCATTGCACAGATAGGGAGGAAACACAGAGATCCTTACCTATAGTAGCACAGGCTGCATGTAGCAGAGCCAGGTATCAAACCTGTTGTAAGCACATGACAGACAGAAGCAGCATGTGTTAGAGACTCATAAATTGATGGTACTGTGGATTGTAATAGTCACAGTTATAAGGAACCTAGTGACTTGGCCTAAGGACACATAAACCAGTTTAAGTGATCAGAAACGGGTTTAAACCTGTCACAGAACAGACATTCAGTTCACATAAGCCAGTTTCGAAACGGCTGAAACTGCTTTGAGATAAACCTGGTTGAATGTAGTCCAAACTTAACTTATTGAACTCAAAATGGTTTATGCAGTGTCTGTCTCAGACCTCTTCCTGGTTTAAGTTAAAGCAGAGTCCTCCAGCATCCTAGCATGCTCTCTGGGCTTGGACTCTGCTCCAGCCTAGCAGGGCTGGCCCCGCTCCTCTGCTCCCCAGCCAGAGCAGGGACAGGGGCTTAGTTAGATGCTGGCCCAAGAAGGGAGCAAGGAAGAGCTTATTTCCTGCCCTCACCTCCCCTTCCACGTCCCACCACCATGGACCTGCACTTCTTGGATGGCTCCTCTAGCAGCCAGGCTTGTCCAGCCCCAGCAGTAGCATGGGCTGAACTGGCCAGGGAGCGGTTTAATTCCTCCCTCTCTCTCACTGGTTTAATTCCCCCTCCCTGTCCCCAGGCACAGAGCAAGGGGCGATGGTGGCAATCAGGGCAGGCAGACCCTGCTGTGGTCCCACAGCGACGGGGGGGGGAAGAACCCTGATCCTTGCCCCCCGTCTAAGGGTCTGTCCTGTCTGGTCCTTCCCCCTTGCTGCTGCAGTGGCTGGGTGGGGTGCAGCCATAGGCTGGCCAGCAGGACCCTTTAGGCAGGGGGCAGGGAATGGGGTTATTGCCCCCTTCCCTCCAGCATCCAGTGGAGTGGGCAGGAGGGGCTTTATTCTGCTGCTTGCCCCAAGCAGGGAGTGAGCGGCAGTAGTCAGGGGCCAGCAGCCCCGGCTGCAGTCCTGTAGGGGCAGTGGGGATAGAGGGGGGAATAACCCGCCTCCCTGTCCCCTCTGGGGGCAAGCTGGTGTTTGTCCATGCGTGGCTCTGCTGCTGCAGCAGTGAGGGGGGGTGCACCCGGTGGACCCTGGCCTGGGTCCCTGCCAGGGGGATAGGGAGGGAGGAATTTTTCCCCTCCCTCCCTGGCCAGTTCAGCATAAACTATTGCTTGGGATGGCCCCCCTGGCTCCACTGCACAGCTTCCCTGCACCCGAGGGTGTGCTCTAGCATCCCCTGGCTCCTGGCCTGAGCAAATGCAGGCACGTGCTTGTATTTCCTCATTTCAGAGGGAATGTCTGTGCACTTTTAGATTGGTTCAACCTAGACAGGTTAGACTATCCTTGAAAGATTGAATCAATTCTGGCTCTGGCTTTTTGAATGTCTGTCCCTCGTCTTGTTGGGCACTCTACTATTGAGGCACTATAAATGGAGGCTTATTCTAAAATGCGATCCATTTAGATTGAGACTAGTCCCAGCAATGCTGAATGGTTTCTATGCTTAAATTACCTCTGGGCCAAAATCCCTAATTGGGGATTGTAAGTGGAAGATTGTTTGTGGCATGTTGGCTTTGTGCTGGAGGGCGAGGTGGCCACTTTCAAGTGGTGGTATGTCTTATATTGAAGAGACTCCAGGCAATTGGAGCTGGTAAACTCTTTTCATATTAAAAGTGTTTTCATTGGTTAATAGCTGCCTTGGCTTTTTGTAGAAACATTGATTTTATATAAAGACCCCAAGACCCCAGTTTTCAGTAAATGGAAAAAAAAATCAGTCTGTGTGTGCGTGTGATTTTTTTTTTTTTATCCTTTTGTTTTTCTTTTATCCACACAGACGTTTCTTTACGTATGTATATACGTACTGAATTTTTCTTCCTTCCTCCCTTCTTTCCTCCGAGTCTCCAGTAAATAGGAAAAAAAAAATCAGAATATGTGTATATTCTGATATTTTTTTTCCATTTGCCGAAAACTTGGATCTTGGTAAATAGAAAGAAAAAGGTAAAGAATTTGACTTCAAGACTGTTTGTTGCTACAAAAGGATTTATACCGAACCATATGAAATGGAGGAAAAAATTAACATCTTCAGCAATTTTTTTGTTCATTTTTAGACTAACTCTGATGCAGACAACTGTGCATATGCATCTGTAAGCTCTTTGGAGCAGGAAATGTTTTCTTGTACGTATGTGTATGTACAATCTGTCATCTTTGCTATAGCAGGAAAAAGCCATTTCCATTTCTATAGGAGAAAACATCACATTGCGCAGTGTCTTTGTCGGAGTCGTCATTTCTGCCTGCCAGGGAATCTTTTTTGCCCGTTTCTTTTTTAAATAAAAAGGCAGCACCAATTTACCTCTTACCTCAGGGTTTCCTAAAATCCAGCAGATTTGCTTAATCCTTTATTCTTGCAGAGCTGTGAATCTCAGCTGGGTCAGCTCAACCTCTTAGCCTTCTGAGGCAGATAAACGGAGTTCCGTGAAGTTAATTACACTGGGAACTTATGGAGAATACCTTGATATTTGGGGCTGTCAGTGTTACCCTTCATGGTTACTACAGCATCCCTGGCACCAGTTGTAAGAGCGAGCGAGCACAGGTGTCCAGGGTCAGAAGTTTCTCTTCTCCCCAGCATATGATCTATGCCGTGTACGACTGCTGGTCTGTTACCGTTGTTCCCGAAACGGCTGCATCTCAGTGACAATGTCGCGCGAGCGCGTGTGTGGTAGTATTGCTTTATGCTGATCTGTAGCACAGCCTTCTCACAGGGACTCGGCTTGCTTTGCAACTCACCTGTAAAGCAGGTCAGTATTATTCCCATTGATTTTATTGACACTTGGTGTCTCGGTTTCCGTACAGCTTGTTCAGAGACTTCAGCTCGGGGCTGGGATGACGGTCCGAATTGTCTGCTTCTAAAAAAAAAAATGCTCATTTACAGTGGCCCAGAAGAGTTCCATATGTCTCCCTTTGCGAGGACCAGAGGAGCGATGCCGGAAGAGCAGCTGCCCGCGTCTCATTATAGCTCACAAGCGCTGCTGTCGGATTCATTGCCGTTACCGAAAGGTTCCAAAAATTATTTTGAACAGTTAACCCCAGAGCTGTCGGTTTCTATTACGCTCACACGTAAAGCGCCCTTATTCTTTGCGAACAGGCTGCCTTTAAATTCAGCGTCTCCTTGTTCCCTCCCATGAACTCATTCCTTCCCCCCACTTTGCTTTTCCTCCCGTCTCACTTGCGTATTGCAAATATCCTGCGGGAAATAAGGCAGACGTTTTCTTCTCTGGAGATTGCAAGTGAAACATCAGAAAATAACCCCACTTACGGTGTATCTCATCCCTGAAAGAGAAGCTTTCTTGGAAGATTTCTCCTAAATTTTGTGAATTTGAACATCTTCAGAAATATGGAGAGCAATGCAAGCTATTCACAGCTGAAGGCGATGATTGCCTACAAGTAGGGTTAAAGTTTAATACCATGTAAGGCCTATAAAATATAGCAGTCTCTCAGGGGGAAGTGGTAGAAACCCCCATAGACTGGGGACATCTACATCTAGACTGGACAGAGTATTGGAGAGGAGTGATTCTTAACTGTCCATGGCTTACAGTATGTTTGCAGGGTTGGTGGACTTGTATTAAACGAAACAAGAAGATCAGATCTCTTCCCGTAGTTGTAACAACTGAGCAAATCTAATTGGTGTTCTGGTCTCTTGTGCTGTGTGCCAGAGGGAGAGGATTCATGTTATCCTGTTGTAATTACACTTATTGCCATGCTGTCTGGAGAGATGGGGTAGGGGAATGCAATTATAGATGTCGTAGGCTGTCTAGAGCAATTTCTGTTCGTAGCCAGGTCATCCCCTCTGATTCCCAGACTTGGTAGCTGTGATGCATAATGGATTAAATGATGGAGTGGGAGTCAGGGTTCCAGGTACCGTGAGCACATTCCTTGGCTTCCTTGTGCCTCAGTTTCCACTGCCTCTAGCAGGCTGGTAAGAGCTGCTGAGCATGTATACCGTGAGAATTAATTAAGATTTATAATGCTCTGACATTGAGGTGGTATCAAGGCAGGTTTAATGTTACCATTCCATTGCCATGTGCTAGGACGGTGCTAAATACAGACAGTCAAAAAGCCGGAGACTGAATTGATTCAATCTTTGCAGGTTAGTCTAAGCTGCGTAGATTGAACCGATAAGCAAGTGAACAGACATTCACTTTTGCTTCTGGAAATGCAGCCACATGCCTGCAGTGGCCCAGGCCAGAAGCCGGGGGGCACTAGAGCACACCTCCCTGCTTGGCTGGAGCAGACAGCTCGGGCCAAAGCTAGCCTAGCCACCCTGTGAAATGGGGTTTGCAGGGTGGTGCAAAGTATCCTAGGATACTGTGGGACTGTGACTGACCTTGAATCTTTCTGGGACAGAAGTTCAATAACCTGGTTTAAGCTTAATCAGTTAAGTCTGATACCACATTCATCCTGGTTTATCTTAAACCAGTTTCAGGCATTTTGAAGGCGGTTTATATGCACTGAACTTCTGTTGTGTTACAGATATGAACTGGTTTCCGATCACATCGACCAGTTTATGTGTTATTTTTGTCCCCTAGCCAGTGGTACAAGGTGCAAAATGTCTCTGCTTCCAAGAGGCATCATGAGGTTCTTCTTGGAATCTCACCTTTCACCTTCAACTTGGCTTTTTCTCTATGGTTGCTAAAGCTGGAAGCTGCTGCATAGTGGAAAGAAAATCTACTTTTCATTGAAAATGTTTAATGAATAGCATCTTCTGGATGAGGGTGAGAGAAACGTCAGTGGATTCCATAGTTCATGTCTACTGTAACAGTCCTGGAAGAGGGAAGGAATTCTGCAATGTCTCCTGAGGATAAAAGAATCTGGGATTGGTCCTTGAAATTCCCCATGCTTCCTAAGTGAGTTCACTGAGATTTCAGACAATGCAAAATGAGTGATAGCAGAGTGGAGACTGCTTCTTTTTGTTAAAGACATGTCTCACCCGGGTATTTTTTCTCCCTGTCTGTGTCACA
>JAGPOW010000261.1:3110615-3128447 GCA_030014935.1 Caiman crocodilus
CACAGCACCTTTTGCTGTGGCTGAGGCTTCCCGTCACTCAGGGCTCTTCAGCTACAAATGCTTATGTAACCCGGATACACCCAAGGGTGTGCCCTGTTCTCAATCAGATGGGATGGGTAGGCAGGAGGGGGTGCTGGGAGAGGGATGCCAGAATTTCAAGCGGATCCCTCTTTCCTTTATAGACTTAGTCCAAGCCCAAAGTTCTTAACTATATACAATTTATTGAGTTATAATATATGTACGCATAAAACTAAATATCATATACATATATTCACATAGTGAACATTAACCAATAACCAAGGTCAGATCCTACATAACGCTATTTACAACACCACAATAAATCATTTTAATTACAAAATATAAGGTGCAAACATGAACGATCTTAATAACATCTATTCCTTAATATAGTGCCTGACCCATGGCAAGAGATGGTCCTCCTTCCAATGGGGTCCTTTGTGGGGTGTCCAAAGCACCAGGGCCCCCCTCCCCTTAGGGCCTTGACTAAGCGGGGAGCTGCTTGCCCAGCCCCTTCTCTGGGTTAGCCCGTCCCAAACATCATTCCCCTGTGGGACCCAAGGGCCCAATGACTCATGCTGCCTCAGGTGGGGATGGTCCGGGCACAGCCCTTGGGGTCTCCTCCGCTGGAGCACCTCTCCAGGCCTCTCCTGCACCGCTGGGCTCCTCCCCACCCTGTGCCCCGCTCTGGGCACGAGGGCTCAGCTCCTTTCAGCTGCTGCACCACTGCTGCTGGTTCCTGGATGCTGGGCCTCATGCTGCAGCAATACTTTTTCCCCATGCCCTGGCTTGGCACTGAGGGCTCCCTTAGCAGAGGCCAGGCCTTTCAGGCTCCATCTGTCTGTCCTCACACTGGGTGGCTAACCCAAACAGCCTCCGCTTCTCCTTGGCTCCCAAGGCTCAGGCTCATGAGCTGCCCTGCGCACTGTGGGACCTGTCCGATTGCTGGGAAATGGGGCCTGAACCACCTTGCTGCAGCCCCAAGGCCTTTGACCTGTGCGCTGCCCCATGCACTGTGTGGCCTGCTGGCCCTGCCGGCGTTGCAGGCTCCAGCTGGCGCTTGCGGCTCATAACGTCTGGGCTCTGTGCACCAAACCGTGCACCGTGATGGGCCCAGGCAGTTTCACACCGCTCCCAGGGCCAGGTCTCCCCACACCGTGCCGGTGCACCAAGAGCAGCCCGAGCAGTCTTGCATCACTCCCAAGGCTGCTCCTCCAGTGGCAGCTTCAGAAGCCTTGGGCCTATTGCCCACTGGGGGAGAGCTCCCCAGCTTTTCTTGGCTCCGCTCTTCTTGAGTCCCTTGCAGGCATCTGCCCGGCGTGCTGAGCAGCCTGGGCTTTTATTTACACCTGCGGCCCCACCCCTGAAGTCTGCCAGGCCTGCAAAGCGCAGTCTTCAATCAGGTCCAGGGGCTGCTTGCATCCCCCCACTTCTGAGCAGGGCTGGGGCAAGCCCCTCCCAGCTGTTACCTGATTGGTGGAAATGTTCCACTAATCCGCAGTGTCCTTCTCCAAGCCGGGCTTGCCAGGCAAAAGCAGCGAGCCCGCCACACTTATAATGCAGGAGGAAGAAGAGAATCTGTAGGATTGAATTATTTGTCAGCCATTCAGGACTGGGGCATGGGCTTCTGCCTGTGCAGAGGGATACTGTAAAGTGGTAATGGTGTGTCTGACCTTGGTAGCATTGCAAGTGAATGACCCCTGGAAGTTATAATCAGCGTTATTTGTTCCACTGATGAGATTAGTTTGCATTGATGCTGCAGCACAGAAGGCATCTAGGTCTGCTGCAAAGCCGGGTTGCTTCAGGGAGACTGGGAGGGCATGTCTACACATGTGCTTTAATGCGCATTAGCCTATTTTAATGGATATTAAAGCATTGCAACAAACCGTGCTCGTTACCTAATGCACATTAAAATAGGCTAATGCACCTTTTTCTAGCACCTCACAATGGAGGTACTAAATTTAATGCGTGTTACCTAAAGCGCATTAATGAATGTGTAGATGCACCCCAAGGTAGGTAGCCTGTTGCTGGAGAGATGGCGTTGAGGTTGTGGGCTGCCTGTAAACCAGCATAGATTTGTCCCCCCATGGTGGCTACTTCGGGGTGGTCATCCTTTCCCAGGAGGGGTTGGAGGTCATTAGGGATGTGTCTAGGTTGTTCAAGCTGTAGGGGACAGCCAGAGGGACTGTGTGCTTGTCCGTGGGTTGGGATTGGAGCAGGATGGAGCGAGATCTGAATCTGGATTTGCTGAGTTGAATGACAACAATTTTGGGATGGTATTGTAATGCGTTGTAAGAGTAAGGGAGACACCTGCACTGTTTACTGAAAGTTTATAAGGCTTTTCCTCTAGTTTTTAAAAAGGAAAAATCAGCTTTATTTTCTTAAGGAAAAAGTTTTTCCAGATGAAAAATACTTTTCCCAGCAGTTGAGTATGTCTCTGGAAAAATGACAGTGTTAAAATTAGGCCTTTAAAAAAAAAAAAAATCACAGTGCCAAAAATTTCTTCCGCTGTAAGTAGTTCAAAAGTTTATTTTTTCCTTTAAAATCAATTAGTAGAATAAAAATGTCATGGCTATATATAGGCTCTAGATAATCAGTGTTAGTGCTTTACAGGATGCTCTTGCTTCATGGCTGTGCGTGGAATTGGCAGGAGAAAGCACATGCCCAGCTTCTCTTGGGAAGCTTTGTGCCACCCTTCGGAAAAATCCAAATCCAGCCTTTTTAATTGTTGCCATATTACATCACCCCTTCCTCTCCCCCAGTCTGCTCTTGGTCAGATGTCAGCTTTTAAGTTCCCGTTTGATGAAAATTGTCATCCAGCTCTTTGGATCCAGAATCTGGGCACTTTGTTTTGAAAGTTTCTGGCACTTTCAAGAAGTGTGAACACTGTGTCATCCAGCTGTCCGGGCAGAAGCATCTTCGCTGGATATTTATCTGTCCTCACTGCCACTGCAGAGTCACTCTGCTTTTAGTTAGGCTGTGTTATCCTCAAGGATCCTGGTTTTCTGATAAGAAAAAAAAAATCCCCAATTTTCAGATTAAAAAAAATAGTCCCAAACCCACATGCTTCCATGATCAAAATGAAACACCACTCCTATCTATCTATCTATCTGTCTATCTATCTATCTATCAGTGGTGTTTCATTTCAATCACAGAAAAAAGTGGACTTTGGGTTACCTTTTTAAATCTGAAAATTGGGGATTTTTTTTTTTTTTTTATCAGAGAAAACCAGGATTCCTGGTTATCCCTAATGTCCCTTTGAAGGCTTGTTCTCAAGTTGGATGCATCTAGTTACGTGTGGCACAGGAGTTTGTGTATGACAGCGCACAGGTGAATTTAAGGACAGGGCTGAAGGCAACTGCCCTCATGCAGTACTCCCACCTGCTGCAGAGAAAGTATTCACAAGCTGTAAAGAATCTGCCTTTCTGCTCCCTGCCTGTTAACACAGATAAAGAGGCATAAACCTTAGCATAACCCTTGTTCCTAGGGTTTCCTTATGTGGCTACCTCTGGAAGAAGCTGGGATCCCCTTTTATTTCCTAGACAGCTAATTGCATCCATCTGCCAGTATATCTGAGCAGTAATCACACTGTCTCTTTGCGCAGAGCTGAAATACCTGACGACAGGATGCAGCCACAGCTGGCTAAGGTAGTGATGTTCATGCTTTCGGTCTTCAGGCTGGATCAGGATCCTCAGGGCCTTGGCTGACCCCCATGTGCTGCAACTGGGCCCTGGGGTTCAGCACTGCCTCCTCCCGCTCCTGTGTGCTGGAATTATGCCCTGGGGCCTGGCACTTTACCCCTGCCTGGCCCCGCGTGCTGGGTTCAGGCACCCCATCCAGCATGTCTGGCTGCAGGTCCAGAAATATGGCAGCAGGGGAGCCGAGCCACTGTTTCTTTGCCACCAGATTTCTGGACCTTGGGGAGCCAGCCTTTTATTTTTAGTAAGGTTTTTAATTTTTTATTTTTACGTTGTGGATTTCATGGACGTTGCCCAATTTTGCAGTTTCTGTAGAATCACACATTGAGTAGGTCCCTATCTATAGCCCACTTAGGCCACAGCTGCCTTGGTTTGGACTTGCATGGATGCATTAAACGGGAAAAGCTCACTACCTCCTAAATATTGTGAACCATCCAGTTCTTTGCATTTCTGTGACTCTGAATAACCCTCCTCCCAATCAAGGAAAGGATTTTCAGTGAAACTCTGCAGGCGAAGAGGCGGTTGGGACTGTAGACATGATGGGAAGGATTTGCTTAGTTCCACCAGCCCGAATCTTCCTACGGACTGTGAAAAGGATGATGTTTTGGACAGCCAGGTGTGCACAGGCTTTGGCGGAAGCCAACGTCTTTGGTGGCCAGCCTTCCACTCACGGTGCAGACTGGAGTAAGTGCTGTTGAGTTTGGCTTCCTGGGGGTATCAGCTGTGCGTGCTTTGTTCCACCTCACCAGCTCCCGGCTTGGCTGCAGACAGATGGGTTCTGTGCAAATCTTCGATCTTTGTCACGCCAGGTCGCGGGGCAGGGAAGCAGCTCAGAGCAACGAGCAAGCCTGCTGGTCCCTGCCATGTGACTCAGCTCTGTAGGAAGCGGAGATCCGTGCTGGGGTCTCTGCGCTGCCACTGCCCATCCCACGCTGCCCCGGCAAGGGGCAGGCAGTGGCAGGGAGGAGACCTTGGCACTAATCTCTGCTCCCTGTGAGTCCCCAGCCCCCTGGTTTCAATCCCTAGGCCCCGGCTCCCGGTTCCATTCCCCAGCTCTCTGATCATTCCCCCAGCTCTTCCCGCAGGGCGGGGGCCCCCAGATCTGCATGCCAGGTTTCAGCAGGCTGCATTTCCAAAATGTTTTGGAGCCTTCCGGTTCATTTTGGAGCTGTTTCAGAGCTTTCCATTTCGATCCAGATTTGGTGTTTTGAGCATCGAAACGGCCCGAAACACCTCCGAAAGGAAACGGCTTCTGAAATTTTGCACAGCCCTAGTGGCCATGCCCAAGTGCCACAAGCTTGCCCCGGTGTACGTTGTCTTGAAACGATTTGTTGCTGCAGCTGGTGGCAGTGTTTTGCTTGCAGCCTTGCCTGAGCTTGCAGAAGATTTCTTCTGCCTGTGGCACTGAACACATACTAAATTGCTTTTGGGTTTAAGGGAAGCAGGCTGCTTTCTGCTCCCTTCTCTCTCCGGCTGTGGGCTGGTCTTTTTTCAAAGCCGCTCTCGTTCAACCATGTCATATCCTGCTGCATCAAACAACTGATCTGTTTTCTTTGCTAGCCCTCGATTTTGGAGGATCGCCCCATTATTTCTCTTGGATTTGGTCCCCTCGTTCTTGGTGCTCCGTGCAATAGCTGCTTTGGATTAGCCGCTGCTTTTTCAGCTCTGGAGCATCAGACAGACACCCCCTGCAGTCGGTCAGATCTGTGCTTTCCACAGTAGAAGGATATGCCCCACAAATACAGTGGACCCTACAAAGCCGCTTCCCTTCTCTGCAGCTGAACCTGTTGCCTCTCTGGACTTTGAGGCAGGGATGGCAGAATGAGCCTGGCTCTTCTGAATGGCAACGTTTTCCTTTTGCTCTCTGGCAATGGCTTCCTTCCTGTTTCTGCTTTGTGTGCAGTGTTACGATTCCTTTCTCTTCTTTGGACTTGCTACTGACAGCAACCAACCTGCAGCAGTGTTGTAGCCTATTGGCTAGAGAAGGGTAAGTAGAAGCATCCCAAATGCTTGACCTGTGACATGGACCCTGGGCAGTGCGATGCTCTTGGGTTAAGCCACCTTGTGCAAGGACTGAAGGTTGAAATACAGGATGTAAGTGAGGACGATGTGGAGGGTGATGCCAGGAAGCTCTGTGTGCCTGGAGAAGTTTGCAGTAGTTCTGAGCATATCCTACACCTCATGGTTGTGAGGCGGCAGCACTCCAGCCCAGTAGCCAAAGAGCCAGACCAGTCTTTGTGTTGGACCCTGATGCCATGCGGCGCCCAACGACTAGGGAGATGACGGTCCAGTTGCTCGTGGATCCTGGTACTCATTAGCCAGAGCAAGCAAGGAGCAAACAGCAGCACACATTGCTCACAACAGCTGTATTCAGAATGGAGACAGCTTTGGCAAGCTCCCTCACAGACACCCAGTCTAGGAACACAGGGAGCAGCCCTGAACGATAGTTTTTTCCCCACATTTATACACTGTGGTTTATACTTATTAATATTTACTCCACCGCCGTCCCTCCTTCTGTTCCACCCATTTTTCCTCCCATTTTAAGTTCCGCCCCGTTTCATGTTTGCTTCATTAGCATGGAATTGCCTATGCATTTTACTCATTTACATGTCTTTTTGTTA
Organism: Caiman crocodilus; assembly: GCA_030014935.1. NCBI lineage: Eukaryota > Metazoa > Chordata > Crocodylia > Alligatoridae > Caiman > Caiman crocodilus. Next base: position 3,116,950 of record JAGPOW010000261.1, read on the forward strand.
TAAGCGCATGTCTAAGACCTTGACTTCTCCTCCTCGGTCAATGGGCGGACTTTGACCAAAACCTGGAAGCTTCTGGAGGCTTCTTCACCAATCACCATTCAGTTTTTCACATATGTTCATCTTACCAATTACGTGTTGTTTTTCACATTCCAGTCTGTTTTTCTGTCTCAGGTTATACCATCTTCCACATTCCTAAAACGTCACCTCATTCACAGCACTCAGACTCGCACAGATTCACTTGCTGCTTTTTCCTCAGAAAATGATTCATACAGTTAAGATGGTTAATTAGCATAAGTAAATGGCTGGCTTAGCTATCAGTTTTCCTTGTGGTCAGCAGCTCTGCTAGGCTACAGGTTAAAACCTTAATTCAGCTGCAAAACCAGTGCTCCCCAGAAATCCACATAGTGTTACCCTAACACTTTGCACTCCAGCCTAGTAGCCACAAAGCCACGACCACCTGAAGTCTTGGAGTTTGCTTTCCACTCGGGCCAACACGCTCATCAAATCTGCAGATGGCATGTCACCTATAGCATGGACCTCCCATTAGCAGAGCAAAAATATGCTGCATAAGACCTGTGGCTAAAGAGCTTCATCCCCAACACCAGCTTCCATCCCTCAGGTTGCAGCTGCCCTGCAGGGCCTAGACCACTCTTAACCATCTCAGATTGGACGTTGGATGGCTTACGGCAAGCATGCGCTCTTGAAGCTAATCCAGTGATGCTGTCTGAAGCTGTGGTGCTCAAGCTCAGATAGCCAACCACATCTATGAATGCCCTTACAACACTTCTTTGGGTGCCCTAGGTCTTATTGACATTATCCAGTCTACCTGTTGCTAGCTTTCTTGCCCTTGTGCTTCCAGCATATGAATGTAGCAACACTCGCATCACCGTCAAGCACCCAACTCATCTAATAAAGATTCAAGTTTTTGCAATTCAAATGGAGTCTCTTCATCGTTGCACAAAGCTCTGTGCCTGAAATGCCTTGAATACTTACTTGTCAGTGGCTTGAAATGGAGCTGGGGGCTCTATTGTGATGCCTACAAAAAACCCAACAATTTGACAACAGTATGCCGAATCAGAATCTTTTACTTGAATGATAAATCCCTTGGACTATGATTGTTGTTTTAGTGTGTATTTGTACAGCATCAAGCACAATGTGTCCCTCAGCGTAGTGTGGCTCCTCGACACTCCAACAATATACATGGTACTATAGGGATGGCTGGCAGAGAGATGTGTGTAACTACTGGATTTTGATTGCCTTTTCTCGAAACAATTGCTATTTGAGATTACTTACTCCCAAATTTGGATACAGTGATCCTTAGCACATCAGATCTTTTACCTCCAATGCTTGCAATGAAAATGGAGCCATGTTGCAAGTCACGTGGTTACTTTTGCTTACTAGTTGGATCAGAGGTTACTTTCTCAAATGATGGTCCAGAATGAATACTTTTAAATATAAATTAGAATTTGTTGAAAATTCAATGCTCCAATAAATGTTTTTTTCCAGAAAAATAGTTTTCTGAAATATTAGCAGGACTTCATCAGTACCCCCTCCCCAGTATTTGCCCCAAAACGTTTTCTTCAGCTTGCTGTGTGTCAGGTGGTTATTTTGATGTGCATTTATATTTTGTTCAAAGGTCATGTAAGACTTCATGGCTGATGGGGAAATCTGAAAGCCTTTAGCACTGTCATGAAGTACAGTTGTACCATTGTGGCATGGGGTCCAGTATTTCTTCCCTAAGTGTGGTCCAGATATGTTCAATCTATAAGACAGAGTATGGTTTTATTCCACCCTCCCCTCCTTCCCCCACTGGTTGCTGGAACTGTGCCCTTGTCTTCAAATATGGAGAGCTGGTGGATGTCTTTGGTGTGACGTCACTAGCAACACAAAGTCTATGGTCGGGACCTTGGCTTGGCATTTCTTATTGGTGAAGTGCAAGGTAGACCAGACTCCTGTTTCCATTTTCCCCATGATGACGGTGACTCTTGCAGCGCTTCTGTTCTCAGGGAGCTCTTAGATCAGACTCTGCAACACATGTGGAGGAGATGCAATGGTGAGGTCCTGCCCAACACCCCTCTGAAGCCGCCTGTAACAAGACCATTTGCAGTGGTGGATGGTGGGTATTCCTTGGGCCTCTAAGTGCTACATGTCCCAAGTTACTTCTCTCTCTGCTGAAGAATACATTGTGTTGTCAGAGGGTTTCTTTTCTCATTAGAGCTTTGTCCAGCTTGGCCTATGTTGCGTTTTGGCTTGGACGCTGAGTTTGTCTGTCTCAATGTCCACCCAATCGAACCTGCAGACATCACTGATGACAAACATAACAGCAGTGATTCAGATTGGGTCTCCTCCAGGGAGGCACTCTAGAGGAACAGAAATTATTCAGACCATTATTCAGCCTGGCCCCACTGTTTCATCCTCTACAGCTCAGATTAGATGCTGTAGTTGTTTATCTGACCCCCTCCATCACTCCATTAACGTTCAGCATAGCTCAAAGATAACAGGTCATGGTAAAATATTCTCATAGATCTTTACACCGATCCTGTCAAAGATATTTTTGGGGTGCTGCTATCTGGAGCCACATAAAACCATACAGTCTGTTTCATGGTCAGGCTATCGGCAACTAAACTGGTGCCCCCACAGACGTGTCGAAGGGTGGGTGAGCTCCTTGTGAGCCATCCATACCTGCAGAGGAGATGAACACCACCAGGTCACTTGGCCTGAAGAATCGTGAATGGTGCGTAGCATCTAAGGTACCCCAATGGTTGCAGTGACCTCGAGACCGACGTGACTTGAGTTGACTTGGATGCTGGGCAATCTCGTTGCAGCTAACCTGCCCCGTAGCTGTGTAACTTGCCCCTTAGGTGTGCAGTGCAATTTCATAAATGCAATCAATTAATGAAATAAAACAAACAGAGTGAGAACGTGCATCTCATCTCTTCCCTGTTGCATCCCTCCTTCCACTTCCCTTTGGCTCAAATCTCCTGTATGACCAAGGATGAGAGTGAGTGAGGGAGAGAGTTTGATTGCTTGTACAGCTCAGATGGGGGCATTCACACAGACTAAATTGTTTTGTGATCTTGGATTGAACCCAACTGGCAGCATCTGGAAATGTCTTCTTGACAATCTGCAATACATGACTAACCTGCTAGCACTCGAGCCATTAAGCCAAAAATGGCTCAAGATTAAGTTGTCCGTAGCGGCTCTGAAATATTGAACATTATTGCTTTCCCTTGATTAATCCGCTTTTTCGTTGGGGCCCTTGAACTTTCCCCACCGCCTGTCCTTAGGAGGAGTGCCGCGTGATGCGAGAGAGATTCAGCTTGAAGGCAACAGTAGGGAACTAAGAACTGGTGACTAAATAAATTACACGTAATTACTATGCACAGCCCGATTGGCTGAGGACACAGGCTGGGCAATAAATTATGTTTTCTGACATGTTTGCTTTCATTTGCTCCACTTGTCTCCTACTCCATAGGTACAGAGTGAACCGAGCATGGTGGCTAGTTTAAAGGAGCAGAGCCTCCATTCCCATTAATTGCTGAAGGAATAGGGAGTACCCTGTACGTGCCGATATCTGCTCCCACATGCCTGGACACCACTTAAGCGGTAGCACATCTTGCTTTGTTGCTTCTCTTTCTCTTTCCTCATCACTGGCCTTTAATTAATGTGAAATGGTTGATACATAAAGGTCCATTATCCTGCCTGCTCTGCAACTACTGGAACCTCCAGCCCTGATGCACTGAAAAAAGCCATGTGATGGTGACTAGAGTGATGCATGGTGTTAATTAAATCTTGTCCATCTCTGATTTCTAGCCCTCTCTGCACTGTGCTCGGAAGAGACAAATTCTGTTGTATTTTGTTCACTTTAACTCAGAAGAATCCTTGACCATAATAGTCATCATTTTCTATTCATACGGCTTTTTCATCTGGTTGGATTTTGTATTTCTTCCATGGCACGCACAAAAGGCAATTATGCTGGTAGCAGAAACAAAATGCCATAAGGTATTTCTTATGGGTGTTCTTTTAAATACAGTTTCTAACTCAATTAATGGGAGGTTGTTGGTCCAGCAAACTTTTCTTCTAGCAAGAATTACACTGACAGCATTTTCACTTCATTGAAAGACATAAAAACAAAGCCCAAGACTTTCTGTTCTTGTTTGCTAATGCAGGGAGAGAGCAATTCAAAGGATGAATAATGTAAAAGGGCCGCGGTAGTTTATGGGAGAAGTGAACCAGTGCTGCTCATTGAAGCGGCCTGAAAGTTCACCCAGTAAGAAGCACTTCTCGCCACGAACAAACTGTGAAAAATGCATTTGGAAATGTTTTTTAATAATAAAACTGACATTTTGGAGCCCTGATACGGCCACGTGGGAGTCCGGTGCATACTCTAGGAGACTGTAAAATTGGGCTAGCTGGTGATAGAAAGGTATGCTCGAGACGCTTCCATCCTGACATTGGTTGGGGTTATATGCCTGTAACCAAGAACAGGAAGTTGTTTGTTTGTTTTTTGTTTTTAAACACGTACAGAAAATCCTTTTGCTCACTGCTGAAATGCAGCCTCCTCTGGGGTGGAATATAGCAGCTGGTTTTTAACAACATGCAAACATGCTCATGGTTTCACACTTTAGGAAGATGACATGGAAATCTCTAAATGAGGATTTGGCTAGGGGTGGGGGGGTGGGGGAAAGGTGAGTTGTGCCATGTCATCTGTAATGCCCCTGTTTGCAGCTCCGAGGGGCAAGAGGCAGGACCTGTTTTGATTTTCCCACTGAGTTTCTTCCAGTTGTGTCCTTCATCTTTTCATGGCTGGGAGGTCACGGTCAGTCCCTAGGATGCTCCTGATGCCTTTGCATGGTGTTGGTGAGGGCACAGCTGTGGGTTACCCTGGGCTGATTACAGCAGCAGGTTTCATTCTCTTTCCGGGAACTTTTTAGCATAGACAGTTACCAAGTCTTATGCTTTTACTTTCCTATCACCTCTTCCCTCCAGTTGAGTTCAGTATTACACAAAGTTTCACAACATTTGTGATGAACTGCAACGTTTTGTGGGTTCATATTTAAAATACATTTGTCCTCTCCCCTGCTCCACAGCCCTGATGTCTAGGGGCCACTTGGGCTGTACACCGATTGATTCCCCATTGTGCTTTGTCTTCCTGTTCAGCATGTAACGCGCTGCAGTCCCATTCTGTTGCATTGCCTGCCTCTTCATCTGCTCCAGCAGGCCAAAGAGGCAGTCCCCCTTCACCCAGCTGGCCTGTCCGGACATCTGGAGCTTCCTCCTCACTCCAGCATCAGCGACAGTCTCTTTCCTGCCATTCCGTTTTGTGGGTTGCTTCATCTCTGATTAAATAAATGTCTGTTTAAATTTCCCATCGTGTTAGCACGTGAGAACCAAACGCAAAAAGACAAAGGAATGGGAAAGTCTTTTTGGAGAAGGATTTTTATGCAGCGGGCAGTGCTGAAATGTAGTGGGATGATTCACTTGACTCGAATGCTAAAATCACTGCTTACGACCGGCTTAGGAAGGAATGAGAGGGTGAAAGGGGCATGGGTGGTATTCTCCGTGAAAGGCTCTGCAACTCTTTGTAGAGGTTTAAATCAGAATCGCCAGGTTTTGTGTTGCATCTGGGCTAAGATGCCAGATGATGTACTTCAGAAGGAGGTGCCGGTGCAGGTCTTTTATGGGCCACTGGAGCCTTGTAGCTAATAGGATGAGTCACTCCTGAAGCACCTCTCTGCGATGTGTGGAAAGCAAAATTCTAGCTTGGGGGGACATCACTTCACGTGGCTTAAGGTGGAGAGCTCACACAGCCTGTAGTAAGGCATTGCTGGGATTTCTGTATGTAACCAATGGCAGTTTTCTAATGCAAAACATCTTGTATCCATCATAATATAATGCTGTGTTAGACCTCATAAGGAGGAATAAAACTGGGAATTAGGAAAGTAGGAGTGAGGAGCCTGTTGTTGTTAAAAGCCACAGCAGTTCCAGTTAAAGCAAGGCATGCATTAACAAGCTAACGGGAGAAGTAATGGATTCTTTATCTCAATGTCATCAAGGCTGGATGCGTCTCTGGGAGATGCACTGTAGGGTGGCCATATGTCCCGGTTTGGCCAGGACACTCTGGCTAAGTACACACAGTCAAAAAGCCCAAGGTTGAATTGATTCAGTCTTTGCAGGTTAGTCTAAGCTGCAGAGATTAAACTGAAAAACAACTAGACACATTTACTTTTGATGCAGGAAATGCAGCCACATGCCTGCAGTGGCTCAGGCCAGGGGAGCTAGAGCACAGCTGCCTGGCAGGTAGCCGACGTAAGCTGTGTGTTTGCTTCCTCTTCCTGCTGCCCCCGTGGTCTCCCACCTCCTCTCCCACCAGTCCCCAACCCTTCCCTGCCGAGCAGACAGCACAGTGCAGCCCAGGGCTGCAAAGCATGCTGGGATGCTTGGGGACTGCAATTTTACTTGAACCAGGAAGAGGGCAGGGACAGAAATAAACTAGTTTGACCCAAATCAGTGAAGTTGGATTCTCCATTCAACCAAGCTTACCTTAAACCAGTTTCAGACATTTTGAAACTGGTTTATGTGCACTGAGCTTTTGTTCTGTTACAGTTTTAAACCAGTTTGTGATCACTTAAACCAGTTTATGTGTAACTTCTGTCCCTAGCCTCTAGTTTTCTGTATGGTGGCCCCAGCCAGTTGGTCAAAAGTCCCAGGCTGGGGTCCGGTGGGGAAGTGGAATAGCATGGTGCACCAGGCAGATGGCTGAGAGGCACCCTATAGATGTTCAGTTAAATCTGTGGTGGGATCTGATCCCAACCATAAGGCCTCCTGCCATGCTACGTGTGCATGGCCAGAGATGCCGTTGTGGAATTGGGGATTGGATCCCAGTTGCAACCTATTGGTGGCACAGAGGTAGCCCGGGATCATGATCTAGTAAGCTGGGTGCCTGGTGCATCCATGGCTGGAGCACCTGGGACTTGGTCAGCAATTCCACTCTGGGGAGCGTGCCAGAGCCTTGCAGGGATCCTGTGTACTCATGTAGCTGGGAACGCTGATCAAATGACCAGTACTCCCAGCCCTAGGAGCACATCGGCCCCATGCTCGTCGTAAGGTACACTGGGAGCCAGCCATATATTTTGTGCAATAATTTCGTGGCTTATTCCCTGTTCTATTGAACCATTAATTGCATGAATGTGTGCCCAGGTTACTACTTAATTATGTCATAAATGTAATGGCTTCCAGGAACCATAGACAGGCACGACTTACTGGGTTCAGTACAGAGGTAAGTGGGTGAAATGTTAATAGTCTGTGATACACAGGAGGTGAGATTAAATGATCTTTTTTGCCCATAATTGCTGAAATAGTGAAGTAAAATTGGACTGTTTATTACTTTGGACAGTGAAACTCGAGAGTACACACAAACTAGGTGGCTATATACAGTATAGAAGAAAGGATAAATTACATGACGATATCAAGCATTCCCGGTGGCTGGAGATTATTCTCTGTGGCTGCAGGGGCAGGACAAGGAGCAAGGGTCTCAAATGGCAAACGGGAAATTTAGGTTGAATATCAGAAATAAATATTTCACTATGAGGGTGGTTTAGTGTTACAGCAAGCTATCGGGCAAGGTTATGGGATCTCCATCCTTGACATTTCTGAAGAGTAGGTTAAACATACTTGATTTAGTTAGCGATGAACCTGCTCTGAGAAAGGGGTTGGACCAGATTAAGCGTGGCCGACCTGTGACATACATGCTGAAGATGGCATGGGCAGCCTCTGTGTGGCACATGGCAGACCAGGGAGGGGCTGGCAGCACAGGGCTGAAAGGGCAGGGAGCAGAAAGCAGAGCAGCAGATTGGGCAGAGGAAGGCATCATTTGGGGAGGATATGGGGCTTGATCTGTGGCATGCCTGCCAAAAAGGTTGGCCTGCATTGGATTAGATGACTTCTGTTGGTCCCTCCTAACCATGATATTTTATGGTTATATGAGTCTATGATGCATTTAAAAAAATCATATTTGTTTCAGTGTCACATTAGTATCTTAGATAAAAATGAAACCAAACCCCAAGACCTTTTTTGCCCTTTCATTATAAAAGGAGCGTGCTGCTTCAGAGGTGGCTCAGATAAATGAATGCTTGTGCATGTCACTGCCCTGTCTTGGATAGACTCGAACATGTCCATTTACCTGTAGAGCTGATCAGTAAATCGTGGTCCTCTTTTAAACTCTGCCCTTGAAGCAGATGGATCCGAGTTTTAGCTATTTGCACCCCGCCTCCCCACTCCCGGGATCATGAAGTTTTAAGGAAGCTGGGCTGTGCAAAATAACGGTGCTGAAAGAATACATTCATACAAATCTTAAAATTAAATCTTGGCTTAATGAGAATTTCAGTGCGTTGCCATTCCAGCTTTTTCACCTTCAAACTGCATTGTGATTTTTCCATGGCATTGATACATACCTCTTTTCATCTCCCCCTTTTATCTTGGGCTCTTATTAATATGTGCTGGAATAACAGCTGGGTGGCTAGACAAGCACTGGGACCCCATTGTGCTAATTTCCTGAAAACACTAAGTCTTGCCTTGGTAGAAGATGAGACAGAAAATGGTTGGAGATGGATGAAGGCAATACTGTCTCATCATTTTTATATGTAATCAGTCTCAACATCCTGGCAGCAAAAGAATAGTCAGTGTTTTTGTAGGCCCTGCAGAGGAAAATAAGAGTTGTAAGGGAAGGTTAGGAAGGAAAATACTTTTGCGGAGGTTTTTGAATACTTCTTCCCAAGAACGAGGGAAAAGCATGATGGTGCCTGTTTCAGCATTAGCAAGTGGGTGAGGAGCTGGTGGCCAATGTCTCAGGACTGAAGGAAGGGGAAGAGCCATGAAGGACCTTAAAAGCAAAGAGAGAAGCAGGTAATGTTTGAGCTTAGAGAGGTCAGAGAGTCTGTGAAGGGATTCAGAGAGAGAGCAGCAGTGGTCTAACTAGTGTGGGACAACTGGCATAGGTGGTGGGCGAAAATATTATTTGGGGGCTGGGTAAAACTTAAAAGATACACCCACCCACCCACCAGATAAATGTGTGGAGGGGAAGGGTTGTGGGGGGGGTGCAGATCAAGGCCCCAGAAGTGAGGGAGGGAGTGGGGCTGGGGTGAATGAGGCCCTGGGGCGGGTTGTGAGGGGGTTGGCACGTACCCCCGGATGTGTGTGGTGCTTTGCAGAGGCGGACCGCTGCTGCGGGCTGGTCTCTACATCCCACTGTCAGTGCCCCAGCAGCTGTGTGATGCCACATGCCTCCTGTTACTGGGTGGGCAGGGGACATGGTGCAGCCAGCACACATGAGGCACGTGGCATTGCGCAGCTGCCGAGGCACTGTCCGTAGGGCGCAGAGCCCAGCCTGCAGCATTGGCTCACCTGTCTGAAGCCCTGTGCACAGATCCAGGGGCCACATGCCCCCCATGCCTGCCCCGGAGGTGCGCACAGCGGTGGGAGCTTCACTGCACCCCTGGATGAGCTGCCCAGGCTCCACCCACCCATGACCTATACCAGGGCTCCATGCACCCCAGCCCCTGCCTGTGCCCCACTCCCTCCCTCACCACAGGGGCGTTGATCTGCCCCCATGCACACCTTCCCCCGTACACACTTACCTGCCGGGTGCTGCTCCACATGTGGCCAGGCCAGGCTGAGTTCCCGACTGCCTGCAGGCTCCGGCTGCTCATCTGTGTCTGTGCACATCCCTCCTCCCTGGCTGCCTGCACCTGGGGGGGCATCCTGGGCATCCACTTAGGGGAGGAGGGAAGGGTGTGTGTGCAGAAAACCAGCTGCCATCACAGTCATATAATCACACCAGTGGCAGCCAGAAGTCGCCGTGGCCCCTACATATCCTGAGCGCCCAGGGCACCCAGCTGCATTTTTAGGCCTCTGAAGAAGGGACATGGTCAAAGTGACAGGTGAGGAAAATGAGCAGGGTGCGATTGCATTTGTCAAGAGTGGGGAAAGGGTTGTTGCACTGGGATGCCAGTGGGAGCCTGGGCAAGGGCTGCATGGCAGGATGTGGTTTGAGTTTGGATAGGAGGAAACAGGTCTGCAGCAGAGAGGCGGGTCTGCAAGTCATCTGCCTAGAGGCAGAGTTGAATTTTTGTTGGTGGATCTGGTTAGCCAGAGATACGAAGTAGAGGGGAAGAGAGTAAGGGTCCAAAGGCAAAACCGAGAAAGCTGGAGGGGATCCTTTCGACTCCATCGGGGCTGTGAATGGAAGTGAATCCTTAAAGCTCGGATGAGAGATGAACTTGTTTTCTGGTTTAGCTATGAATATTTCATGCTGCTGGAGTGGGATCCCACGTGTTTTCCAAATCAAACACCCCTGGGTAGCATGGAGGGCTTTAGCGGTTTGGAGGATCTCTGGGTGTGGATCTCTGTGTTCGCCCTCTGACTCCACTTACCCCATGTCTGGTTCCTTGGAAAGTTCAACGGCCAGAAGGGCCTTTCTCAGCATTTACTCAGGCTTTTTGCAAAACGCAGACCATCACTATTTACCCCTTGCTTCTTAAGTAAAGCCCACAGTCCCTGGCTGAGCTAGATCAGACCTTTTAGAAAGGCAAGGATTGATTCTGAGCACTTCCAAAGTGTGAATCCACCCCCGACCCTCGTTTGGGGGGGGGGGGGAGAGTTGCAGTTGTTAATTACTCTTGCTGGTAAAAAATTCCAATTAGATCTTTGCTGACTACGACTTTCAAGCATTGCATCTTCTGCCTGTAGACATATGGAGGGAACATATTTCATGTAATGCCATTTTTTTTTAATGAGAAAGGGAGGAAAAACAAACAAACAAACAAACAAGTACCCTGAGACTGGAAATAGGAACTTGGAAGCAGCTAATGCCCCCCGAATCTTAGGTTTTTACATCAGGACTAAAATAACTCCCTTTGAGGTCTCCAATGAGAAATTCTTTCCCTGACTATATCGATATGTTTTGAAGACAGGGCTTCATACTTTTCTTATCTCTGCGTTCAATTAGCACAGCAAGGAGCTGGTTGAAGGTGGGGGGTGCCACTGATTGGAAAATTTGCTCTCATGTTTGAGTCTTTCTTGGGTGGTTTTGAGGGATCTGCATTTGTGCTGTAGCACCTTTTAACAGCCTTAAAGGACAACCCAGGCTTTGTATAAACCTTAACAGTTTTTTCCTCTCCCTTGTTGGGCACGTGCCACATCAGGACCGTGTAAGGGTCATGTCTTGTCTCCTGGCCTCTCCATTCTGGTGTCACAGGATGCTCCTGGAAACAAGACAGGAGGTTTTAGAAGCCCCTAGGAGTTGGGGCAAGAAACTAATTAATTAAAAAAAAATCCTTTCCAGACCCTGGGAAGGGTTTGAATTAAGTATAACACATGCTGAGTCACTGTGAGGCTGCATCGTAGTGGCAATTACCAGTTGCAGGGCCCTACGCGTGTGACAGTTAAAGGACTGCTCTTGGCACAAAACACAGCTGGAAAGCCACATATCCCTTCGAAAG
>JAGPOW010000261.1:3130215-3148945 GCA_030014935.1 Caiman crocodilus
GAGATGGTGAAGCTCAGCCCTTTCCCATCCTCTTCTTGAGCCACTGCTGATCCAGCTCTTCCATTTGCTTGCAGACATGCTTCCTGCCCAGCCTGGCTGGGGTAAAGCTGGCAAACCTGTGGGCATGGAGTAATGGGCTTGCATGCACTGCATCCTTGCTGGAGAGCTGGCCTGGTTCTTCCTGCTCGTGCTCTGCTGACCTGGGGCTTTGGTCCTGAGCCGCTTTGGGCTGGCAGACATCTCGTCTTGGTGAGTGCTTTGGTTCCCAGGGCTCTAAGTCGTCTCTGCTGCCTCCGTGACCTCAGCCAGGATACCACACTGTCTCCTATTTAGACATGAAACCTCCAACCACTATAGCTTCCCAAAGTTACTCCACTCCAATTACTGTCTCTTCCCACAATCATCATGAAGTTGTGTGTGTGGGGGAGCAGGCCACACACTGCCTTTTTGTGCTTAGTAGTAAAGGGCACCACTTGGGTAACTTTAAGGGTCCAAGTTTTGCTTGGAGTGACCTGGTGACCAGGGCTTTGCCCACCTCTCTTGTTGCATCTTCTGCCTTGTGTTCAGGGCAGACCTGAGCTAGTCATTCTTACCCTCCTGCTCCCTGACTTTGTTTTCCTGCCTCTCTTGTGGAAAGCTTGGATTTTCCTCCTCCTGGGGTTAGCTTTTGCATAGTCACTTGTGAAGTGAGGGAACCAAAGACCTGCCTTAGTTTGCTGCTCTTGTGTCGCCCAGGCTGACGAGCCTGCTTCTGGGGAGCACTCTTGCAATTGGAGTGGAATTGCACCTTTCAGACTCACAGCACCTTAAAGCACTTTACAGGGCAGTGGGTTAGATGCTGGGGGAAGTAGTAGCTTAGCAGTAGCACTCGGATCTTTTATTTCCATAATCGTAGATGTTAATGGGGAAAAAAAAAGATCTATTGGGTCCCCGGGCTGTTCTCTCCCAATGCTTCCTTCTTTCTGTGGCACATTGTTCAGCAGCTGCTTGCTGCCGGGTTTTCTCACATTTCCTCCAGCTGCCTTTCTTCATCTCCAGCTGTGTAGGGTTGTGGCGGTACACCAGGTGTTGCTAGGCTGTGTGTTGAATGCATGATTTGCTGCCTAGGCCGCTGGACTGGGACTTGGGAGTCCTGGGTTGTGTTCCTGACTTTGCTGCTGGCCTGTAACTAGGCTTGGCAGGATTCAGTTTTTATCGGTAAACCCGCCGGTTTCACCGCTCACTCACAAATCAATGAAAAATATTTTCCTTGTTAATAATCGGCATTTATAGCAAGGGGACCTAAGACAAATGAAGCCTGCTGAGTGCACTGTGACAGGGGGAGCAGTCCTACAGAGCTGTGCTGATTGTAGTTTGGACCGCAACTCTCAGAAACCCCAGGGGACTGGGAACAAAGGGAGAGGAAGTGACAAAGCAGACAAGGGGGCTGTGGGCGAGTGGTGCTGGGACTGCGATCCTATGATCCCTGCTGGCTTCCTGCCCCTGGGGCTGGACTCAACGATCTTCCGAGGTCCCTGCCAGCCCTAACGTCTATGAATCTTTGATGGTAGCTCTGCTGCTTAGGTGGCAGCAGTCCTACAGCAGTTACATTTACCATGAATTAATTGTGTGCCCCCTTCCGCGTAATTTCACTCAGTTCTGAAAATTTAAATGGATAATCAAAACAAGTGTTTCAAAATAAATATTATCGGTTGAAATTATTAAAGAAGAAAAATCGAATTCTGCCAAGCCTACCTATCATGGGTTCTGGTTGGGACCTCAGGGCAAAATGAATGGCTAGCAAATGGCAGAGGAGATGGAACAACAGGGTGGGACAGGGCGGGAGCTCCTGATATGCGTATGAGAGTGGGCGACCTGCATTTGGGAGACAGATGAGTTGTGCAACTGGACTGGGCCCAAGCTGGTGGAGATGGCAGGAGTGTAGGAGAGAGCTATCCTGTGCAGAGCCTTGAAGGTCGAGGTGGAAAGGTGAAGGGAAGCCAATGAAGGGATTGGGACATGGCTGGGGAGGCTCCGATGCTGGAAAATCATGCTGCCACAGCAAATGGCTTTGGACATGCTCAGTGGTTTGCAAGCCATGCCACTTATAATGGCACACATTGTGTATGGATCCAGGCCTTCCCCTCTTTATCTCCTTTTCGGCACTGTATTGCAAAGCATCCCTCCCACTCAAGCTTCATTTCAGATCGCCTCTTATTTGTCTTGCCATAGTGCTGAGGAGCAAGCAGTCCTAGTCACAGTCAAGTCCTTACGTTGGATGCTGGATGAACACCGACCACAACGACACGTCCTCTCCCAAAAACTTACGATTTCAGTAGAAAACAAATGAGAGCAGAAAATATTTTATCAAAGGGGTGATGGATCTTTTAACAAGGCATTTGAGTTGCATGGGCATCAGTCTTTAAAAAATTCCCTTTCCATAAAAAAGCCACATAACAATATTTTTTCCTTTCTCTTTTCCTTACATTCATGCATTTCGGAAAATCTCCAATTCCCTTTTGAGTCCCTGAGCTGCTGTAGCGGGGGGGGGAAGCAAACTAAACCAGCAATCATTTCAAGCTGAGCCCTAAAATTTAATCTTCTGTCCAAGACTTGATGATTTTCCATGCACATAAATCCTTCATCTGCTGCATGTGTTGTGTTCATCTAGTGCTATATTTACCACAATGGAATATGTAATATGAAAGGTCTTGTATGCGCTGGCATACGAGGACATTGTTATGTGTGTTTGGCACTGTGTTTTTATATCAGAAACACTGGGGTAGGCGAGAGACCAAGAACGCTGTAAACTTCCATTATCAAAACAAATGTTTAATGTTGTCCTGAGATCGAGCGAGAGATAAATGCATGTAATATAATAATTCATATAGAACAGCATTCATGCAAAATAGAGCCTGCTTTTTTTTTCTTTCCAGCAGGCATTTTTTTTCTCCTGAAACAAGCTATTGGAAGACCAAACAAAAAATATGCCTTTTAATATTTAATAGAGAAGGGCAAAGATGCAACCTGCCTGTATAATTTAAACATTTCCACACAGAGAGAAGCAAGAATAGAGTGTAAACAAGTAGTCGGGAGGAAAATGGTGTTTATCTTTTCCTTTTACCGGCTGAGATGAGTGCAAGTTGTTGGGGTTGGAAACAGACTCTAATCACTGGCTCGAGACGGTGCATGGAGGAAGGTTACTCGTTCTGAAAACGGGCCCTGAAAAACCTTGCGTTCTCATTGGCAAATGCACCGGAGAGAGATGCGGCTTAAGATTGTGCATAAGATTGCATTGAAATAAATTAAAACTGTCTACGGTTCTGATGGCTGTGGATATGTTCTTCCCAGTTAAATCAGTTGGCACCCTTTCATTGTTCAGAAAGATAGCGTGTGTTGTGTTGCCTGTCAATCGCAGCTTTGTCAGATAATCAGGAAATTCAAATTAACAACACCCATTTCAGTGCCAGTCTGTGGGCAGCGATCAGTGTATGTCAGTTTTGGGCTGCTGGCTGCACTGGCAGCTGGAAGGTAGCTGAGGAGGGGAGAGGGTTCGAATGAAACCTTTGTAGTTCCCTGGATTGCCCTGGGAACTCCAGGCAGATCTTCATGGAGTGGTACATATGTTGAATGAGTCCTCCCTGCTGGGTCTGAAACGAATGGGGACCATGTATTGAGTTGTAGAACACCTTAAATAATGTATCGTTCAAATCCAGATCACAACCTTAACAATCAGGTTAAGGGATGCTTAAGTTAATTTGAAGGAACAAGTAAAACAAGCCTCTGATGGAAAGGCAATTGTAGCGGCCTCTGTTTTACAAATGGGGAAATGCTTGCAAACAGTGGCTGTGACTTGCTTAAGGTTTCTCAGGATGTTTCTGATAGAAGTGGAGCTCCACTTAGAGCAACTTTGCTTTAAACAGTGGGGTAGTTTTTGTCCTTTCTCCAATGTATCCGCAGCTGCCATTCCAAGAACTTTTTTTTTACTTACAAGCTGCCAACGTTTTACCGATGTTTTAACTGATACATGTTTTGCTTAATGTAAATGTAAGTCTTCTGCCAGGCCCCACCTTGCTTCCAGACCCCAGTTAGAAGGGCTGAGCTCAAATGCAAGGGTTTTACATCAACCGTAGTTGAAAAGAAAAGAAAAGAAAAGGTTAAAAAACGTGCTTGTTGGTAAATAGTTTTCAGTGAAAAAATGCTTCTTGGGTTGACAGCTCTGTTTAACTGTAACAGTCATTTTATACCATACTGCCCCTGCCACAGGAGTCTTCTACTCAACCCATATACATTGAAGCCGCCAACCATACCCTATACCATGCTGCCCCACTCAGCCAGTGCTCTCTCTGTCCCAGCATATAACCCCAAATAAGCCTATCTGAGACTCAGTAGTGTTACAGGCAGCTGGAAGGATTCAGCAGCAGCAGCACATGGCTGGGAGCCAGGGATCTACAAAGCCTTGAGAGAAGACTCCCTGCAGGATGCAGTGTTCCCCTTTCACACAGCGTTCCCATTTGCAGAGCATCACTCTGCTCTGTCTGTCCCATCAGTTTGCCTCCAACTTCTTCTGATTATGGGGCTTCAATCAAGCTCCAGTTACATAGTGTTTTTTATAGACCGCTTGATTAATGTATTTTTAAAGGCATTTCCTCACGGGGATTTTTAGCCGGTTTTCTTACTGACTCCATAAATTTATGGATAGTTGGCCACCTTGGTTGTGTCTTCAACTTTGATCTGCCATGAGCTGTGCTCATTTGGGACTCCTGCAGTGATACTCAGTTTATTACAGAATTGGGGTCAGAGAAGTGACAGACCTTTACTGTTATGGATTTTTTGCAGCATGATACAGTAATGTGCCTTTGTCTCTGTTGATACCCAGAGGAGAAATCTGGATGTCTAACACCACAGCGGCTACTTATGTAAGCTGAGCTTAATGTTTAATTGTGTTACACAATTTAAATTAATACATTATATAAAAAATAAAGACTTAAACACAAACTTAGTTTCGCATGCCTCCTTTTTTCCTGATGTGAGTGTCAATGGAAGGGAGAGGCACCAAACAGAGTAACACTGGGAGCTGGAAAAAGAGACAGAGTAAGCAAAACTACAAAATTATATGGGTTTGTTTCATTACAAGCAAAATCTAAACTGCATGAGAGCTGCAAAGAAAAACAGATGCTGAAAAAGCATTCATTTTGCATCATCTAGGCTGCTGTTCATGACGCAGGTAGTGATGTGGCCTTGTTGATATCACTTCCAAAGAGCAAATAAGAGATGCAGCTGGGATTACATTGTTTAACGTGAAAAAAAACAAGTGTCTTGGAGATGTCTCCCTGCCCAAAATGTGGGGGAAAATACCTGGATTAGGAAAATTCTAACCCTGCAAACTACAGGTTAGGTTTTGCTTAAGATCCACTTGTTGTATTGTGTATAACATACATCATGGTATCATGTGTTATCATGTATAATCAACTTTGCTACAAGTTTTCTCTAAGGTTTGAGCCCAGAATTTTCCAGAACAATATGCGGGCATTGAGATGAAGGGGGAGCTCCGTTGGCTGGCAGGGATAGTAGGCTTTTGTATGTTTAGTGGTCTAGCCACGGTGCTCAATGGCTAGACTAATAAAATCATATGCATGTTTTATTAGCGTGTTATATGCAGAAGTTTGACAACTCTTGTATTTCAGACCTTGCATAAACATGGCTGCCACAGAGGCAAAACCTGAAGGAGTGTTCTTCCCTCAACTACTGCCCAAAGCGTAAATCCACAAATTTCAATAATATGTAGACACAGAGGTTAAGAAAGAAGGAGAATACCAAGATAGGTAATGAACTGAGAAGTCCCTGATAATGATAACACAATGCAATATGAAAAAAGGAGCAAGGGTCAGTCTGCTGTAATGATATTAAATGAAATATTCAGTTTTAAGATTTGTAATGTTTAAGAACAGTTCCATCTTGTCATGCTTGAGAATTATCATATTATGAAATCAGTAAGAGTGAGTGGACTCAAGAATCTATAAGATGAAGTGGCACAGCACCCTTGTAATGTCAGAGGATTATTTTAATTGCTAAGGTTAGCATGGACCACAGATTGCCATTATATATTAGCAGTTACCTTTTGCACATAAAATGCACTTTATTATGCTGTTTCTGTGCTTCGAACATGCAGCATTGTGAATACTAAGGCAGCTGTGCCAGAATCGTGATGATAAGCACCAAGTTTTAATAGACTGCTGCATCTGAGAGATTTCTGTTCAGTAACTTTTGTGTACTTGCACAAAGTTGTTGATTTTTCTAGTAATTTTCAAGTCTGGTCTTTGTTAATTAGTTGGTACCAGAATGATTGGGTCACTAGGGTAATGAAAGAACGTGTAAAGAAATGTTTTGGTTGCTACCTAACCATCATGAATGATTGACGCCTAGACCAAGTCTTTGCCTCGTTAGTGGTAGGGCCTTTTATTATTTTGTCTGCCCATTGCACACGTCTGTGTCTGCTTCATGAGTTGAATTTTTTTCCTGCAGGATAACCCTTTTCAGTTTGTCTTCTCTATTGGAGAAGCTGCCCAAGAGCAGCCACCGGAGGGAGGGTAGGACACATCTGCTTTGGAGTTTGGTTGCAGTGGGTGCCGCAGGGCTCCAGTAGACCAGTTAATGCGGCATCTATTTGAAGTACTCCCATATACCTGACATAGGAGGCCTAGAGAGCACCTGCTCCCTTTTTGCCTCTTCTCCATCCAAACGTGCTTTCCCCTGACCTCTTGCTCTGTGCAGGAGTTGCACAGCACATGGGGTGATTTTATATGGCTTGATGTTGTTACAGTCAAGTGTGCTGTGGAATTTGGGTGCCCCACTGCGTGTTTTAGATCTGAAGTTGTGCACAGAAAGCAAGGCCTTGTTTCTCTTGATGATTGCAACGTATGGAGTCGATGGGGGAATAAGGGTCCGGAGTCTTGTACAGTCCTGTGGTGACTAGGTGGGAAGGGAGCTGGTGAAGGACATCAAGCTGAATGAGACTTTCCAAGTCCTTCCATATATAGCAAGTATATTTCGACTTCTGTATTAGTGTATTGCTTTCTTAAGGATAAATGCCCCCAGGGCGACCCTGCCCACATGCCTATGGAAAAGTTCTGATACCTTGGTGAGCGACTGGGAATCATGGAAATTTGCTTTGCTGTTTCTGAAAGCCTGAGGGGAAAGGAGAGGGCAACATAGTAAGTGTGAATTAATCAGTCTCTAATAGCTCAGACCGAACAACATCCATTGGAGACCAATTATTGTTGCATTTTTTTTTTTTTTATTTTGCTTTTAGGAAGCAAAAAGCTGAATTGAACAATCAAGTCAAGGTCAGATCAAAATTGAACACCTAAGTACTTGTTATAGTTCAGTCCTCCCACTCTCATATTAATATGCAAAATAGGCAGCAAAATAGTCTTGGAGGCTGGAAAGGTGGTGTTTTTTATCCCTCCTGACCAGTTAACTTGGTGATCAGAGACACTGGAGAATGATTGATGGTTAGATGGTGATTTTGCATTACAGTATTGCCTTGAGGCCTCAAGAAAGATCAAAATCCTGTTTAGTAGGTGCAGCAGAAATGCACCACAGTAGCAGGTCCCTGCCTTGAAGACCTAACGATCGAGGGAGGAAGTGGGAAGGGAAGGCACCAACTGTGATGGTTCTACAGGATTTTTGGGAAGAGCCACAGAATGAACTTGCATTTCCTGACTCTCAGTCTAGTGCTTTTACCACAAGAGCCTGCTTCCCCTCACACCAGGATCATTGATGATTAAGCTGCATCAAAAGATGTAGGTTCTGTCTATATGCAATAGATGGCAATGCACTCAGAGGCGGGCTTCTGGTGCAATTGCTGATGTCGAAGAATGCCTTTCTGCATGAATCTCCATGGAATTGGCAGGCCTGTTTGCAAAATGAAATGCTATTTCAGTGCAACAAGTGGGCCGTCCCAGGGCCAGCCCAAACGTTGGCCCGCCCACCT
Organism: Caiman crocodilus; assembly: GCA_030014935.1. Lineage (NCBI taxonomy): Eukaryota > Metazoa > Chordata > Crocodylia > Alligatoridae > Caiman > Caiman crocodilus. Next base: position 3,138,191 of record JAGPOW010000261.1, read on the forward strand.
GTCTAGGGCAGTCCACCTTGTCTGCCACGCCTTTGTAACTTTTGTAACTTAAGTTGTGCCCAGGCTCAACTTGAGGCTGCCCGTTTAATTGCTTTGATGCCAAGGGTGAATACACAGCTCTGAACTTCCCCTTATACCATGTCCCAGGCCTCCCAGATGGCTTCCACATCCACTAATAATCCCCCAGCCCATTAGCTCAGTCTCATCCAGCTCAGACTTGGCCCCAAGCATCCTCAGACCTACCTGGGCCTCGTGCCCCCCTCACTGGGCTGCTGTGCCTACTGCCCCTTGGGCCTTAGGCCTCACTCATTGAGCCTGGGTGGTGTCTCAAGCCCCCATCAATCAGTCTGGACCCTGCCTCAGGTCCCACTTAGTGAGCCTTGGCCCAATGCTTTTTTGTCCGGGTGTGTTTCCCTACCCTTCCCCTCCATGGGGTCACCTGTGAGGCAGTGGTGGCTGAGACTTTCTGGCACTCTATTTTTGCCTTTTACTGGGGCAGCACAGGTGTGGCATTTCCTGGAGACTGCCCTGCCGCGGACAGCCCCAATGTGACATCCTCCCCAGCGGGGTGTAGTTTTAGGTCATGCTCCAGGACCAGGAACCCCCTCCATCCCTATAGTTGCTACCCTAAAACTCCAGGGCGTTCTGGGAGCAGCAGATCTCCGGCTGGGCGATGTTGTTTCTTCGGCCCCCTGCAGTAACTGCCAGCTCTGCTCTCCGGGCCTGGCCTTATACCCAGGCTCCCCAGACTCTCCACCAATCAGGTGGCCTCCTAACTACCATGTGACCGCCTGATTGGGCCTGCTCACACCTGCAGGGTGCTTGCTGCCTGCTCAAACCCCTTAAAGTGGCAGGAACAACCGTGCTCTGCCACATTCAGACGTGTGGGCGTAACAGAATTGGGCCCCAAACAAATCTGCCAAGTGAAAGGCAGCGGGCATTTGAGGAGCAGTTGGGTGGGATCAGGCCTCACCAGTCGAGACCCTTACATGGGGAACCGTCATCTAATACAGGTAGCCAAATGTTGAGGCTGTGGTTCGCAGTAAACCAAGCACATGGGTCCTTTAATACATGAGTCAGGATTTTTTTTTTGTCATCTAGAGACAGTTTTGCCCAAGGAAGTGTCTGGGCTGTTCCTTGTTGCTGTCTGAGTGACATGATGGCACCATGAGGTTATTTGAGCACAGTCTATTTTAATGAAACTTCTTGACTTACAAAGTTAGCCGGGGAAGAATTTGGGAACAAAATTGTGTGCATCATGGGGTAGGATAGTGAGTAGATTATTGTTTTCTTCTTTTTTTTTTCCAATGGGTCCTGGAGTAATTGCAAACAAAAGGTTGCCTGAGGTTTTTTCCAGTCAATTTGTCATTGCTTCTGCGGGGGTTTAACAACCAAATAAAACAATAACCAGCCAAACGGAAAAAAAAAGAAAAAAAGGACCAAACAAAACAAAACAGGTGGAGAGCCTTTGGTTTCCATGTAGTCAAAGAGAGATGTAAGTTTTGGTGGCAGAAGAGCTGTAAATATTTTATACAATTCAGCAGGGAATCCATCTGGACTCGGGTTCTTTTTTTAGCCTTTCATTCTTTTATAGCTCGCTTAATTTTTTCTGCAAAGAGTGACTGTCTTAACTTTTTGAATTGAACCTTCGGAAATTGGTTTTGAGACAATCCCCACCAAAATAATGAAACCGAAACGTGTTTATTTAGAACTATTTAAAATCGGGCGACCAGTCCCCTTCCGAGCTTGTATGCACTTTCTTTTTCAGTAAAACAATTTAGTTCAAGCCTCTTAACCTATTTTTGGAAGCCTCTGCAATGTGTGCAGTGCCTTGCAGAGTCTAATTGATAGGGTGGTTCACAAGAGTCCCTTGAAGTAGTGACAGCAATCTTTTATTTAACGGCTATGTAATCATTTGTGTTCGGGCCTGCTCTTGGTGCTTGCTTGGACTTATTCCTTGGGCGGTCTTACTGAAGTCATTGGAGCTACCCAAGAGATGTACCTACACAACTCCAAAGCAAGTGTATGCCCTCTGCTCTTACTATCACCTGAATTATATTGAACCAACTGCTGTATTTAATTTTTTTGGCTCTTTCAGGTAGTTAAGCAATGCATGAATTCCAGTCTTTTATTTTCATTTTTGGACTATCATTTGGACATTGTAGATATTGTTTTGAGGCAACTCCGGACTGCCAAATGAGCCCCTTCTTGCAGTTTTTTGGCTTCATGTATTCCACTGCAAGAGAGGTTTGGACTCAGATTTTAGAGCTGCAAAGAGTCTTTTTTATGTGTTTGTAATTTAAAGCAGGAGTTTCTACTGTGTTATAGCAGATTTTATGTTAGGGCTTTTTCAAAGTTAAATATTAGCGGACGTGATCATGTCCATATTATCTACTGAGGGAGTGGACAAACCTGGGGGAGGGAGGCTATAATGTAGACTATGGATTTGGGTGCTAATAAGAAATAAGTTTTTGAGTTTGTGTTCTGCAGGTTTGGAAATAAGGCCTCGTCTTCTGGGATGAACGTGTCTGCTGCAGACCATCCACACTTGACCCTGTAATTGGTGATTTTAAACTTTTATGAGCTTTCGGGAAGTGTATGATGTGCTGTGGATCTCTGCTCCTTGACAGGCCTGGCCTCTTCATGGGATCCTTTCCAGCACATAAAAGAGCACAGCAGCACTAGCTTCACTGAACTCTGTGCTACCTAGTTGGGCTTTTTATTTCTGTTCTCGAGGGAATATCAATCTTCTGAAGGCCATGATCTTTCCACTGTTTGAGATTCTGTATCAGGAGGACACGACTTGAATCAGTACTTGGAGAAAACTCTGTTTTCCTTGAAAATCTGAATCATTTCTGTCTTTTTCACTGGATGAATTAATCTCTTAGGGAGACACAAGAGATGCTGTTATCCCATCCAGCTGTAGGTTGAAGGCAAACAGCCCCTCTTTCCCCAGTTATTTAAATTTGCTTTCCAGATGCATTTATCTTGGACTGCACCTATTTCCATGCCATTATTATTATTATTAGTAGTAGTAGTAGTAGCAGTAGTAGCAAAGTGCCCATCAAGGATGACGGGCGGGTTGCGGGGACAGAGCGCCATCACCCACCGCCCTGCGCTGCTGCCGTTCTGGCCACATGCAACCTCTTCCCCACCCCCCAACTTCCCCTGTGATTTATGTCCAGCCCCATGTGCCCTCCTCACAGCTCAGATGCGCACACACATTCACACACACATGCCACACCCAGCCAGCCACACACACATGCACCCACACCCATCCACCCACGCGCACACCCCCCAATCTACCCACCTGCATGCCGTGCCCCTCCCCGTATGCCTCTCCCTCCCCCCAGCGTGTCCCACCGTGGAGCGTGGCATCAGGGTGCCGTGAGGGGAGAATGCATAGGGGATGTGTCCTGCCCCGTGGCAGTGTGTTGCATTTGGCAGGCATTGCCTGCACCCACTGCCCCTGTGGCACCCTGTGACTATGCCACACGTCACCCCCCCCATAGTCGGAAGCCATGCCCCTTCAGCCCCCACCTCCACCTCTGCCTGCCCGTTTGTCTGTCCTAAGGCTCTGGGCCGTGCATGTGCAGTTGGCCCGGTGCTTTATGGACAAACAGACAGAAGGGGTCAGGCTTTTATATTATTATTGTTAAGGAGCACATCTGTGGGAGCCCGCTGGCTAATGTGATATGGCGGGGTAAGTAACATGGGTTTTTAGTAGGCAGGTCCTGCCTGATTAACCTAGTTTCCTTTTACGACAAGGCCACCAATTGTTTAGATGCAGGAGTCGAGGTGGACGTCATCTATCTGGACTTGAAGAAGGCCTTTGACATGGTATCCCATACCATCCTTATACATGAGGACTGAGGGGATTTGCTGTGGATGGTTACACGGTAGACTGGGTAGCAAACTGGCTCAAGGGTCACACTCAGAAGTGGTGGTGGATGGGTCGGTGTCAACCGGGAAAGATGTGAGGTCCCTCAGTGAGGTCCCTCAGGAGTCAGATCTGGGGCTGGTGCTGTTCAACATCTTTATAAGTGATCTGGATGAAGGCATGGGAAGCACCCTGTCCAAATTCATGAACAGCATATAATTATGGGGTGCCGCTAATGACGTGGAGAGGAAGAACCAGATCCAGGCCAACCTAGACAGGTTGGGGAAGTAGGTAGAGAGCAGCAGGACTGCAATTCAGTAAGGACAAGTGCAAGGTGCTGCACCTAGAGAGGAAGATCTGCCATCATACCTACAGGCTGGGGGGCTACCTTCTCGGCTTCACTGAGGCAGAAAAAGATCTTGGGGTCACTAGACCCCAGGATGAACATGAGTCGCCAATGTAGTGAAGCATTTGGCAGAGTCAGTCCCACCTTGTAGTGCGTCTGTAGGTGCTTCACAAACAAGTCCAGGGAAGTGATTCTCCCCCTCTATGCGGCACTGGTCAGGCCACAGCTGGAGGACTGCGTCCAGTTCTGGATGGTGCGGTTCAAGCGGGATGCGGACAACCTGGAGAGGGTCCAGAGAAGAGCCACTCGCCTGATTAGAGGCCTACAGGGAAGGCCCTCCCAGGAAAGGCTAAGGGACCTTAACCTCTTCAGTCTCTCCAAGACAAGGCTGAGAGAGGACCTCGTGGCGGCGTACACATTCATAAGGGGGGAGCAACATGAAGTAGGAGATGACCTGTTCAGCAGGGACCCCCTGGAACGACAAGGGGCAGTGGCCATAAGCTACTAGAGAGACGGTTTAGGCTGGACATTAGGAAACAGTTCTTCACGGTCAGGGTGCCAGGATCTGCAATGGGCTCCCAAGGGACACGGTGCTCACCCCATCGTTGGGGGAATTCAGGAGGAGACTGGACAGGCACCTGGCTGGGCTCGCATGACCCCAGGTTTGGGGTGACCCTTTTCTTACCAGCCAGTCCCTTCCGACCATATGAATCTATTAGTACAGGCAGTCCTCGGACGTACGACACAATTGGTTCCTGAAAACCATGCCTTACGTCGAAATGTTGCAACTCGGAACCGATTTTCTCAGAAGAAGCGATGTTTTATAAATGGGGGGGTTGGTTCCTGAACCCAAGGCCTGATACTCTCTTTTCACCAAAAATACCCCAGAATTTTGTACTCGATTAATTATAGATGAGTAATGTAGGTACCTTAATGTATTTATATTGTAAATAGCAATCCGATTGATTTAGAAGGACTTCTTTGAGGTGACTTTGCTGGACTTTTTGAAGGGCTTTCTGCTCAGCCTGTGTTACCTGGATCCTATCCCTCTGTCTGGCTCCCGTGGAGCAAGGCGTTGAGGGTACGTCTACTCTGCCCGGTGCAATGAAAGAGCTCTGAATTAACTCACTGGGGTATCAGGAGCAGGGTAAACTAGTCCACAAAGACCTCTGTGACGCCGTAGCTAGACGGGTTCTGGCATACCACTCGGCTTGCATCAGGTAGCCTTACTAGGCAGCGCACTGTGCCGAGCAGACGTACCCACCTCTGTTGCAGGACAAATTTCAGAGCCCGAATCTTCGATTCAAACTGTAGAGATTCGTGTTTTCTACCATGGGCTCCCCGGCGCCAACCGAGATGACCGGAGCTGGTTTTAGTGGCAACAACCAGGGAAACTGCTCAGGGTCCCAGAGCCTGGTTCCCCCCTCAGCCACGTTAGAGCAAGTTGGCCGACATAGGGGGAGGGAGAAAGGCACATAAGCACCCTAGCTTCTACCCGGGGACCCCAATAAGCAACCTGGTGCCCAGGCCAGGCACAATCCTTTGCTAGTGGTGAGTCTGAGAGTGGCTGCCTTTGAAACCCCCGATGGAAGAGATCTGACGGGTTAGCTTCAGATGCGTGGAACAAAGCTCTCAAGTACATGTAGCCACCAGTGTTGGCTCCCGCGTCTGTGCGAGGAAGGAAAATAACTTACGATCTTGCAGGAGCTTGGAGGCAGGGAACGGCACTAAAGAGAGACCAGAAGTGCAAACATATTCATAAAGGAAGCAAACCACTCTTGATTTTGATTTATTGTCTGATTTATTCTTGTGCATCTCTTCTTTCCCTTCCCTTGGCCCATCGCAGGGGCCTGTTTATAACTCTTTGTCAAATCCCCTTTATTCACCATTTCTTCCTCTGCTCTCTCACTTTGCTGTACATGCGATTTCACGCTTTTCATTTTGGCTTTGAGTTTTCAGTTTCATTTTTCTGCTCAAAACACTTATTTTTTCAGTGCTGGCATCTTGTAGCTGTAATTCTCCTGGATTATTATGATTTTTTTTTGTCTGTATAGATTTGGATGTCTTCCCACATATTAAATATAACCCAAGCAAAAGGTGGAATAAGATATTCAAATGGCGAAGGTTTTTTTTTTTGGGTCCATGTCCCAACTCCGTTACTCAATATGTACATATGCGTGCATGTTTTAAAGTGGTAGGGATGCTTGCTTGTTTTTTAAAGAAAAAACTTGTCACAGTTTTCATATAACAATAAAAAAATCCGGTGTTTAAAAGTGCAAAACAGGAGGCAACGTAATCCATCAAATCTAAAATCCTGTCCTAGCCATAGTATTAATTCACTAGAACAAAAAAGGGGGAGGGAGGAGGAGCGCGGCGAGATTGGATGAGCTGGATGTGGAATAACATGTAGTATTTTATGGATTGTGAATGTTTCTTTAGTTTTAGACAGAGCACAAAGCTGTCTAACCCGACACATTAGTACTTTACGTGGGCACTCGCAAACAAATCCACCGTAGCAGGCAGCGACACATCAGTCTGATTCTTCTCCAGAGCTTGCATCGTCGCACGTGGTTTTACACCTGCTTTGACTTGCAGCAGCATTGCAAAAGATGCAAACAGTGCTGTTCCCTTTTTCCATAGGGAAACTGAGGCCCAGAGGTCAAACATTTCGGGCAGAGCTACTTGTTGCCTTTGTACCTGGCCAACAAATAGACCCCAGTGCTTAGCGGCGCTCGCCCCTGCCCTTGTCCGTTGAGGCAGCTCTTGTTTCCAGGGGTTAGAACTGGCTCCTGTTTTAAAACAGTGCTGCCTAACCACTGGCTCCCAATGAGTGGGGACCTGGGGTGTGGGGTGGGCAGTGGACCCGATCTGGGACAGTGAGGGCGGGGGGCAGGTGGCGTTTCCACTAAGGTGCAGCCTAGAGTGACCGCCCTTAGTGTAACACAGATCAGAGAGACTCCTGTCCTGGAGTGGCATCACTTTGAGCCGCCGAACAAGCCCTTAAAAGTCGTTTCAGGTGTGATGTGCGGACAGCCCAGGTGTTACGAGCTCCATCAGCCACCCAACATTACCATATAGCAAGGCCCTCATCGCTGTGAGGAGGTGTCTTCTGAGATTCATCTTTGCTGCTGGCCCCGTGGCCTCCTGCCCTGCCTTCTGTGGGAAGGAAGAGCGATGCTTCTCACGCTTATTTATGGCAGGTTTCAAATCTTTGGGAACAACTTTCACATCTCCACTAAATCTTCCTTCCTCCAGAGTGAAATATCCCTAGCTGCACAACCTTTTTTTATCCAGCTTGCTTTCTGAGCCCTTGATCATCTTTGCCACTCGCCTCTCCGCTGTTTCTGCTTTCTCGCTGTGTTTCTTAAATTGTGGTGCTCAAGCGTGGATACAATCATGGCTCCAGTTGATGCCTAACAGTGTGGAGGAGCACGCCATTATTACTACCTGTGTCTTGCATACAGTGCTTTGTTAATGCAACCCCAAATTAGCTTTTTTTTTTTTTAATGCAGCATCACATTGCTGACTCGCATTGAGTTTGTGATCCTTTGGAAACTGCAGATCTTTCCCACCCATGTGACTGCCAACCCTGTTATCTTCCTTTCTCTATTGTGCATCTGTGGGTTTTTTTGGTTTGGTTTGCTTTGTTTTCCTTTCCTACATGTAGCATCTTAACCTTTGTCTCTTGAATTTCATTGCGTGGTCCGTAACTGGGACAGCAGCAGCCCTTGGTGCTGATTTGGGACGTGCACAAAACTCAGATGCCGGTGGCATAGCTGCAGTCAAAAACTACCACTTCCTCCACGTGTCCTGCCTCCCAACTGCTTTCTTACACCTCTGGTCTCTATATCCCTGTTTTCCATGTTAACCAGATTGCTTTGCTTTCCATTTTAATCCCGTTCTCCAAAATGTTAGCAACTCGGTTTTGCGTCATCTGCAAATTTGGTCAGCATGCTTGTTCTCTCTTGGCATCCAAATCCTAGATAGAAATGTGAAATCATCTTGGACCTACAGCAGCTCTGCTGGACACCCCACTTGAGACCTCGTGCCGGTGTGGAATCAGTCTTTGCTTGCGAGTATTATAGCATTAATGCTAATTTTATCAAGCCCCCAGTCTCTAATTCCTTGGGTCCACCCTTTTTAAAGATGGATGCAGTGTTACCCCTCTCCAGCTGCCCGGGGTTTTGCCTGGCATCCCAAATTTTACCAACATCGGCAGTGATATCAGTATTTCCTTAACTAGTTATTTTAGTTTCTTAGACTGAATTTCATCAAGCTCACTGGTTTAACGTTCTTTCTACTTAGTTTGTTCACCGTCTCAGCTCTCTGCTTGCTGTGATCTCGTGTCCTTATATTATATTCTTTCATTCAGCTTTCCCACCATCACCTTCTTTGCAACCAAGTCATCTCTGTTTGTCAGAAAAAAAAAGAGATCCTAGATACCTGGTCCTTTAGCTGTTGTCTCAACTTTCTCAAATAGTATATTGTCCTTTACTTCTGTTAAGAACTTGCTGGACAGTTTGTTTTTCACTGTATTTTCTTTCTGCAGATATTGGGGAATTTAAAATCTCCAATTAGTACCAGCTCTTGCATTTTAGATAGTCTTGTTATCTGCTTGAAAAATGCTTCGTCTGCCCTTTTACCAACTGGGTGATTTGCGGCAGATCCCAACCATAATATTCCGACGCGTGCTATTACCGAGCGAAACAATGCGTGATGCGGTCGCTACGGTGCAACGGATGGGACTGCTGCCGAGAAGAAATTCGGAGCAATTTGGGGAGCGTTGTGGCGTGTTGCAGCTGTGGCTGGAGGCACAGGGCAGCTGTTAGTATTTCATCCATTCTGCATGGGCAGCTTGGCATTGGCAAGGTCCCAAGCCGAGCAATTTTGAAAGAAAACTTTCCTGCTAGAGGCAGCCTGTTCTTCTTGTGCAAGAGCAAGCTGTAAGCCTCGTCTAGTTGGACGCATATGCTGTTGCCATTGAGATGCAAGTGTACTGAATCTGCTTGTGCTTTCCCTCCCCTATCCCGAGTAAGCCGGGCTTATCCTGGGATTTTCATTTGAGTTACACGTGCGTGTATGCCGAGGGGCTCTTCCTCGGCCTTTCCCTGCACTGGGAGTTTGCTGGCTTCTAACTTACATTTCCTGCGGTTTTATAGGAACACAATCTTATACCAGGCCAGGGAAAAATAAAACCACCCAGAGAAGCAGTGGATGCAATGGAGGATGCAAAGCCCAGTGCTGAGAGAGAGGAGAACAGGCACAGTTTTCCAAAGGGACCCTGGGGTATCTGGGCAGCTCCTGTGCTCCCAGGCTGTGTGTCGAACGGGTAGTGCTGCCTTCAGGTAGCTGCTAACATGAGTTACTCGTAGCAAATGCACTGTTCAAAATTACCTGGTGTGGGTCTCCTGCGGCATTGATCTTGAGGATTTTGAGGACTGGACTGTTATTTTCCCCATCACCAATGCCGTCTCCCCTCCTTTACCTTGTGGCTGCAAAGGCATTCTCCTCCCGCCCTTGGAGGGTAAGTCGGCATTTCTTCTTCATTGCTCCAGAGTCTTCAATGTCCGGGTTAAAGTGCACTGAAGTGTGAGATGAAGTGCCTGAACCCCAAGATTTCTCATGTCCTTCTTCTGGTTTTGCACCTCTTCATACATGATGTTGCTTTGGGGGTTTACGGGCATGCCCTCTTTCTTAGACCATACATGTCTTCTAGGGTTGCACCGGCTCTCCCTCATCCCCTTCGACACGGGTGATATCCCCCTTCCTACTGCTGGAGTCTGCTCTTTATTATTCTCTTTCTAACCCATGACTCTTAGTTACTTAATCAATTCAGAGCTTACTAGTATATTCAGATAGCACCCTCAAGGCCCCTTTGCAGTTTCTGATGTCAACACACAGCAAGAGACCACCCTTGCTGTGAAAACTTCTAATGTAAAGAGGCAAGGTAGGCAAAACGATGAGAAGGGATGCGGAGGCACAGCAGAAAGGCGGAGAGATGCATTCACAAGCACGGAGCAGGTGGCTGGCAGAGCTGGAGTAAGACCCAAATATTGAATTCCAGCCCAGTGCCCTGAGCCGCCTCCAAAATCTGCCTGGCTAGTGATGCCCAAGCACTGCTCTCCTTATTGCCGTCTGTCTTGGAGATGCTGAGAGCTCCCGGTACCAAGTGAAGTCAGTTTGAACTGCTACCATGCCAAGCTCTTCTGTAAATCTAGGCTTGGTCTCTGGAGCCATACAATCCCTGCTTAATTTCCCCCCCACTCCTCTTTTACACTGAATACATAATTTCATAATTTCCCCTTCCCTTCCCCAAGTCCTTTAAACAAACAAAAATGGGTGAGGAGGATGTGGCTTCAAAAGTTTTTAATACATCTTGTGAGTTGGAACGTTAGAATCCATTTAACTTGCAGAAAAGCTGCAGGTTCAGGACAAAATCGTTTTTCACGAGCGTGCCTTTTCATACCTTCCTGTTTAGCTTTCTTGCACATTCTTGGGTCTCTTTAGTTGTATCGTGGAAGCCGGTAAG
>JAGPOW010000261.1:3149933-3167682 GCA_030014935.1 Caiman crocodilus
TCCCATTACTGCCTTGCAGGACCGACAGGGATGGTTTTCTCGGCCTGGTGTGAGTGCCATGGTTTCCCTTGTCAGTACGTCTCCTTCTGTAGGAACGTGGGCATAAATCTAGACTTCTTGGTGCAGAAGGCCATACCTTTTATTAGACCAACTAGGAAATCACAAAAAAAAAAATATATATATTTTTCAGGCTCAAATGCCCTTCATCAGACTCTGGGGGAATTAAAGATGGTAAAAAGTTCCCACTGGTAGGAAATAAACTTAATTTTTGCTGGGAGCTGGAGATGGAAGAAATGTCCCGCTGGGTCCGTGAGGGTGACTCTGTGAGTTCTGCTAGGTTGCTCTTTGTTGTGTAAATCAGGTAGGGCCCCTTCCCTGGACGTGTCCGATGGCAAGCCGGGAGTTTAAAAGCTCTTTCTTGTTGTTCTGCAGAAAATCAGCTAAAATTCAGCATCTTCTGTGTTTCAGGGATGTATTTGGTAGCCGTGTCGGTCTTTTTTTTTTGTCTCGGACCAACATGGCTATGGAATACACCCCTGAAACGTGGGCATATGCGCACACAAATAGACGACCGTCGTTGGAGGTCTGATGGGAGAGGTGCAGTTCTCACTGCTGTAAGTCGCCTTTTGTTGTCAGAAGTCTTCTCCGTTTCCTCTGGGAACTCCTTGAAAGAGCTGTGGGAAGAGCAGCTCTTCTGACACCAGTGGTTTACCTGGATGGGTCCTTCCTGCAGGGCTCCGGCACGTCACGTTCTCAGTCTGAAGCAGCGGTGGCTCCCTCCCTGCCCGAGTCGGCAGAGCCCTTGCAGCCAGTCCCCTCTGGCCCTCTCGTGGCACACGTGTAGTTGCCTCCCAAAGCGTTACAGACAGACAGACAAAGCCCCGTATTGTATTTGAATTGCGGCAGCCGTGTGCCGCGCACTCTTCTGCACGTGCAGAATGTAACGAACCCACAGTCCCGGCATCTAGGCCCCTCGCCCCTTGCTGATACGGGATTGTTTTCTACAGCGCCTTGTATCCTCCCCGCTGCATGGTGGAATGCATCGCTTAATTGCTGGGCTGTTCCATCATCTGGTCGGTCTTTGGCTCGCTCATTCATCTGAGGGGTGATCTGCGCTGCAATGTTTTGGCGGCAGATGTACATCTGGTACAGGGTGTGAAAGGACCGCACCTGCTAGCAGTGCAGCCAGGCCGGCTGTTCCCCCTCCCTCCCACATGCACACACTTGGATGCAGCTCTGCCAAGATAAGCAGGCTCTACTATTCAGCTGGCGTATTCAGAGACGTAACATAGCTAAGACAGCAGGAAAACACGGTCTCTCGGTGTGTCATGAATCCTCCCCTGTAGGGCTAGGCTGCTGTCGCAGCAGCTGTGTAACATAGGCAAGAACTTCACCTTGTAATTACTTTACTTGCTCCCCGTTACAATTTCCTGGACTGGCTTTATGACTTTTATTCCCCCGCTGTTGTGGCACCTCTCCAATAACTGCAGCTATTTTTGCACCCATTTTGCCTGTAGTTTGGCCAAACTATACTGTGCATATGCGTCTCAGAGCGGTGCGATAAATGGGAAAACTTCTCCAAAGAACAACTTGGTTTTTAAATAATTTTTGCAAAAATGGTTTCCTGTTCCCGGGCATTGAATTTGTTTGAAATCGTTTCATCCATGTCCCATGTGGAGCAGAAGCACTTGCTTTGGTACAGGAGGGCCCCAAAAATGCTTGAAAAAAATTCAGGGGGGAAGTTTCTTTGGATAGATGCGATATCTTTTATTAGACCGACTGAGTTGTGGGGGGCAACACTCAGTTTTAATAAAAAATTGAATTGGAAACATTTTAAAACGGGAGTGGTCAAAGCCATCTTTTACCTAGAGGTCAAGTTAGGTGTGATGGTACAAAAAAAAAATTAATGAATGATGTAACGAGCAGAGCTGAATTCATCATCCGGACTACATTAGGGCTGTGTTTGGTCGTAGGTATGAGGCCCGAGTTCTAGTCTCTGTTTAACGGGCAGGCCTTTGCCTAACCTAGAACAGACTGTTTCGTCTGATTTGGAAGGTATGCCCAGCATTTGTACCTTTGCTGCACGACCGTGTTCACGTTAATGCATGGGTGAGGGCTCTCAACTGCTCCGTGGCATGTTTTCTGTGTTTTTTCTCTTTTTCTAACGTCAGCACTGTAGATGCCGTGATCACGTGGGTTTTTAGCGGAGGGCACGCAACACATTCATTTAAAGAAATCCATTAGAGGAAGGTTTCTTTGGGATCTGAGATTGCTCCTGCTCACCCAGCATTTTGGCACACGTAGGAGGAGTACAGCCGACAGAAAGGAGCTGCACGGATGTAGATGTGAGTCTGTCCAGAAGAGGGTGTCAGGATATCCAGGCTCGCTCGCCTCTGTCTTCCAGGATGGATTTTTGTATTTGAAAGATCAGTGGCCATAAGTTGGCTGCAGCATTTCTAACCTGTGTTGCAGGGGTCCCTTTTACTCAGCGATGCTATTGCGACGATGCTACTGCACACCTACAGCTCTTTGAGCATGGAGGGTTGGTGGGTTTTGCTTTTTACCTCCAGGGGAAAGAAAAAGCCCTCTCAAAAATTAGAGATGCAAATGATGTCCACACGAATGGCACCTGTTCAGCTTATCATTGCTTGATTCCCCCTCCCGTTATTCCTAGTTGCTATCCCTTTGAAGCCTATTGAGTGCCCTCATTATTTTTTTGCTTTTTTTTACATGGTGTTAAGTATTTGCAAACTGTCCTGTTCCCCATCTCCCTGCCTCATCCATTGGTTTTCTCTTGTCTCTGACATTGAAACCAATTGTTTTAACTTTCCAGGCCTCTTGCTGTCTACCCATACCTCTTTGAGAGCTAAGAGGTTGACTCCTGCCTACTGCTGGCCCACAATGCCTGTGTCTACTTCCAACTTGTGTTAAATTTTCAGGCATCTTTCGGGCTTGGTTGCTCTCGTCCTTTGTGAGGAGCTCCCCATCATACCTTTAAACCTACCTGAAAGCTTTCCTTCAGTCTTTCCTTTAGGCCGCTCCTTTGCTGTGATGCCTATTATGATCTGAGGTGATAATGGCGTTCCGAGTCCGACCACAGGCCCATCTAACCCAGTATCTTGAGTCTTGTGGTGGTAGTCCTGTGCTCTTCTACGAGTCTATACTGGGGGTTATAACCGTCGTTTTGCTCTATGTTGAATTTGCTACCGGGGTAGAACTAGGGCTTCGAGCTGCGCTGGTGGTGGTTCTTCCAACCTCATACCTTTGAAGAGCTTAATAAAAATACTAACATGTTCCTTTCTACTTTCATTCTTGGGAATCTGAAACAAAGGTAGTGAGCAAGCTGTTTAGGACTCCGTGAATCATTACTGGAGCTCAGACTAACACACCGAGTCCTTCAGTTCACTACCAGGGTTTTCCATTAGCTCATACTCCCTCTCCTTTAGTCGTCTCCGGGATGCGTTCATAGCGAGACTGCTGTTGAGAATCCATACCAAGATGCGTGCTCAAGTTGCCTCTTAAGCCTGCCTTTTGCCATGAGTCTTGCCAGGATGGGAGCTGGTGGGTTTTGTGCACATGGTATTGTTTAGTGGTTGGGGCAGGACACTTGGGTTTGGTGCTGCGTTACTGTAACATCCATACAAGCGTGGAGGTTTGTTTCCCCAGGGGCAAGAGGCAGCAGCACACCTCGTGCCTTGCTATTGTCCTAGGATTGCCAACTCTGACTGAAGCTATTCCGGGAGGTTTTTTTTTGCCAACATGATGGAATATACTAGCCTATTAATATCGTATAAAAATCTCTTGGATTGCTTTCAGTAGTAACCAGGAGATCAATGCTGATTCTGGTAGATCCCCAGCCCATCCGGGAGGGTTGGCAACCCTAACTTGTCCCCAAGGAACACCTGTGCCACGTGCCCTCTGGAGCATGGCAGGTTACCCCGAGTGAGGTGGGGGAGGCTGGGGCTAGCACTGGACTGACCCCACCATCCTTTTCTGGGGGCCTCCTGGCACTGCAGCAACGGTGAACCTGGTCGTCAGCCAAAGTGTGACTCTGGCCAGCCAGGCTCTGGTTTTGGGTGGCACACGCTGCCCCCACGTGCACCACTCTATTTTTTTTCTTTTTTTGCACAGATTTTTTTGACCCCCCCCCGCCCATGCTGCTGCTTTGCAGCACAGAGACCAGCTGCATGTGTGGCATGTGACACTACAGACACGTCTGCAGCACCACGTACCGCACAGCCGTGCTCATCTGGATGCAGCCCTTGAATCCTAAATTTCACAGTGGACTCCAAACTGCTGTCAGTACTTGCAGTTTGCTTCCTATTCCAAATCTGCTGCCGAAGCACAAACGCTGCTTCCTCCTCCTGTTTTGAACAAGTGTAACACCCTGTCTCTGTCTGCTCACTTCTGCCTGAGGATCATCCACAGTTAATAGCATTGCTCCAGTTATACAGTCACAAATTGTGGATCCCAGTTCCCAACTCCTTCCTTTCCTCCTCCTTGGTCATTTACAGCAAACTTGCATTAATATTCATAATTCATAACCAGTGAAAAGGTAGATGAAGCTCAGATTCCTGAACTGACTTGAAATTTAATTTTGCTGTTCACTGAAATATGCAATACTTCTGTGTTTGCTTAGTGTATTGATAGGTTAAGACCGTTGCACATTCAAGGCTCATAGGAAAAAAGAAAAACCAAAACAGACAAGTGTCACAAAATAGCAAATAGAAGAAGTCAATACAACAAAAAAAAATCAGCATGTTAAACCAGGGACTGACTCTGTTCAGCTGTAGCATGGACTTTTAGCTACTAAACTCTACTTCCTTTCCCCTCTGGTTTTGGCTGGCAGCCAGACGTTTTTGTCGTACCATTATCTAGGCACGTATATTAAACAAGGCATTGCATCGTAGCCGGGTGAATTAATAAAGCCTTGCATGCACCCATTGCAAAGGTGGTATTCCACCTTTATCTAGCCTCCCAGGCTGTAGAGCCACACCAGTTAGTGTGGCTTAGACCAGGGCTGTCAAAGATATGGCCCAAGAGTGGGATCCAGCCCGTGATGCTGCCCTTGGGTCTGAGCTGACCCACACCAGCATGGCGTGTGCAGGACCCAGGACACGTGGCCCTTGCAGCGTCCACTTTGGCTGGCCTGGGATTACTGCTGTATGTGCCAGCTGTTCCGACACATCTGGGATCTGCACTGTATGTAGCTACCCTGCACCTGGCCAGTGTGGGACTCGCACTGAATCCAGTGCCTGATCTGGCTGATCTGTGTTGCAGCTGCCGTGTGCGCTGTATCCAGCATGGGGGGCAGAGGGGTCCGTGGGTCTGATCTGGCTGGTAGACCAGCCCATGGAGCCAGTGATACACCTGGAGAACAAGATGATCAATAGAAAGCATTGCTTTACAGGATTTTTTTGCAAAAAATCGAGTTTGTCTAATAAAAGCTATCACCTCTACCATGACTCTTGATCTAAGTAACACTTGATTATGGCCTGACTGCTCCCATGAAAGAAAAAAACCTGGTCCTCAGAGAGACCTTGTTACCAAACTCTTTGTGCAGTTTACTCATGTGTGCCATGCTCCTCTGCTTGGGCACCAAGCTACTCATTTAGGGGCTGCTGTGTTGCCATCCCATGCTAACTCCAACAACGGGCCTATTCAACAGCTGTCAGTGGCTTCTCTTGCTATTCTGAATTCAAAAGAGTCAGAACTGGGGTTTGCAAATCAAGAAATTGCCACGCGAGACAACATAGGCACAGCCCAAAGAAGTGTTACGGCCATCTAAGTGACCCACCCTCTTATAGGACTCGGCTGGCAGCGTTTGCCCAGTATCTTGTTTCCCATTATTGGGAAGACACGTTCACTAAAAACCCATCCATGGACCTTGGAAGAAAACCGTCTGCATTTCCGTGGCTACTGAGACTGGCATGAGGAAAGTGCAGCTGTCTTGTGTACTACTCCTGGTTTAAAAGACCGCTTGTGATAACTCCATTTGTGGTCTCTTCCCTGTTTAAGTTGAAGTCGCTCTGTAGGATTCAGACCCATTGTCCTACACAGTGCATCTCATTGATCTTCGTTAAAATGCCCCCATCAAACCAAACTGCTTTTTCCTTCCTATAATTTCTGCCCATCTCTCTCTGATCCAAATTCCAAGGAAGTTGATAAAGTATTTTCGATTGATCCTTGAATAGGCTCCTTGAAACAGGAACTGCCTCTTGAATGTCAGGAAAGGACGTAAGGCATTATGGGTGTTTCCATGAACAAGTAGTAAATCTGTGCAGTTGTCCAATGAGAACCAGACTGGGGCACACACAACCAATCCGTGTTAAGGGTTTGTGGCTTTGCAGAGCCACTACAGAGCTAGCAATAAAGGAAGTTTCAAATCCAGATTTGCAAAAAGTACCTGCCTTAGCTTGCAGCATCCGAATAAAATCTGCAGTCACCCAGCTCATGTCTCATTTAAGACACGATATCCTGAAGGGCCTTCAGTACCTAGCCTTTTTATCATAGCTAGCCAGCTCTTCCTCTGAGGATTGTGCAAGGACTGCCACAACAAACCAATCAAAGACAATCAGCTGCTTGTCAAGCATGAAACTTTTTCTCCGATAAAGTCTTGGGGAAGAAAAGGAGAGGCATATCCGTGGAAGAGCCTCCCCAGGCTTCACGGCTGCTCAGAACAGCAGCTAAAGAAACGGCTTGTCCCAGACAACCTGTGCTGGGTTTTGTGTTGAGCCACGCAGACTGGCTCAGGGATTTGCTGATTTGCACAGCAGCAACCTGGCCTCAGCCCTGAACGCAGTGCCGTGCATTGAATCAAGTTGTTCCCAGTTATGAGAAACGACACTCTTCTTGAGCACCTTGTTAGTCTCTCTCTCTACACAAAGTCCTGAAAGCCAAGCTGGTTTTGTATGAACTTCTTTGCTCTAAAAATCCCATCCCAGCCTCTCCCTTTCTCTTGTTTTATCATGTGCCAGTTGATGCCATGAGCAGTGGGTTTCTTACTGCCTGGAGACATGCACACATAAATCGTGATAACCCCTTCTTTAGGGGAGAGAGACCAAAAGTAAGATCAGTTGTGGAGCAGAAACATCTGTGTACCATCGATTGATTTAAATCACTATCCGGCGTAGGGTGGGGAGAGTACTAGACTTCAGAAGGGCTGACTTTGATGTGCTCAGGAGATTAATTAGTGAGGCATTGAGGATCAAGAGCATTGGTGAAATGGGGGTCCAGGAAGGGTGTTCGTTCCTCAAGGGAGCAATCCTTCAGGTGCAGAAGGAGACAATACCACCATGTATAAAAGAGGGCAAAAGGGCCAAGAAACCCTCTTGGCTGAACAGGGAAATCCAGGAAACCCTAGGGGCAAAGAAAAAGGCATACAGGCTGTGGAAGCAGGGGTAGCTACCAAGGAGGAGTATACCTGCTCGGCTCGCACGTGCATGGAGGCAGTTAGACAGGCCAAAGCAGCAATGCAACTTGAGCTGGCAACAAAAATTAAAGGCAATGAAAAGTCCTTCCTCCGGTATACAGGGAGCAAAAAGGAGGTGCAGGGTCACATAGGACCCCTGCAAGACAGGCTAGGGCAATTGGTGACAGATAGGAGGGACAAGGCTGAGGTCTTCAATGAGCTTCTTGCCTCTGTATTCCTGAACACGGATGAAGATGAATCTCCCAATTGCATGATAGACAGGCAAAGGAGGAACGCCGGCTCATCAACAGTCAGCATCAACCTGCTAAAGGGACACATGGAGGGAGTGGATGTGTTTGAATCAGCTGGCCCGGATGATCTTCATCCGCGGGTACTGAAGGGACTGGCCAGTGTCAAAGTAGAGCCGCTGGCACGGCTCTTCGAGCACTCGTGGTGCTCAGGTCAGGTCTCAGAGGACTGCAGAAGGGCTAGTGTGGTCTCTGCTTTTAAGAAGGGGAGGAAGGATGATCTGGGAAATTCTAGGCGGGTTAGTCTCACCTCTATCCTTGCAAAAACCTTTGAAAAAATTATTAAGGGTCACGTTTGTGGGAGTCCAGCAGGAAAAATAATGCTGAAGGGCAACCAGCACAAGTTCACAGCAGGTCGATCCTGCCTGACTAGCCTTGTTTCTTTCTATGACCAGGTCACTAAATGCTTAGACGCAGGATTCGAGGTAGATGTCATCTACTTGGATTTTAAGAAGGGCTTTGAGACGGTATTGCATCCTATTTTCATAAACACACTAAGCGACTGTGGCATAGATGGTTACACAGTCCGGTGGGTGGCAAGTTGGCTTAAGTGTCGCACTCAGAGAGCGGTGGTGCACGGGTCCATGTCGACCTGGAAGGATGTGAGCAGCAGGGTCCCCCAAGGCTCGGTCCTTGGACCTGTGCTATTCAGCGTGCTCATCAGCAACTTAGATGACCGCGTAGAAAGCACTCTGTTGAAATTAGCAGACAGCGTGAAATCATGGGGTTAAGTTAACACAGTAGTGGGAAGGGATCAAATCCAGGTGGACCTGGACAAGTTGGAAAAGTGGGCAGAGAAGAATAGGATGCAGATCAGCAAAGACAAGTGCAAGGTGCTGCACCTGGGGAGAAGGAATCATGAACACGCTTACAGGCTCGGGAACGACCTTCTCAGCAGCATGGTGGCATAAAGGGATCTCAGGTCATAGCTGACTCCAAGATGAATATGAACCATCAGTGTGACAAAGTGATCGGTAAAGCTAACCACTCACTATCGTGCATTAGCGAATGCATCACAGACTGGTCCCGGGAGGTGATCCTACCCCTCTATGGGACACTGGTCAGGCTGCAGTTGGAGTACTGCATCCAGGTCTGGACGCCACACTTCAAGAGGGATTTGGACCGCATGGAGAGGGTCCAGAGGAAGGCACTCATGGTTGGGAGCCTGCAGGTAAGGCCCTGCGAGGAGAGATTGAGGGCCCTGGATCTCTTCAGCCTTTGCAAGAGAAGGCTGAGAGGGGATCTTGTGGCCACCTACAAATTCATCGCGGGAGACAGCAAGGAATAGGAGATGCTGTGCTTACCAGGACAGCCCTTGGAGTCACTAGGGACAATGGCCACAAACTGATGGAGTGCAGATTTAGATTAGACATCTTTACGATAAGAACTTTACGATAAGGGTTGCCAAAATCTGGAATGGGCTCCAAGGGAGCTGGTGCTCTCCCCTCCTTGGGGTCTTTAAGAGGAGGCTGGACATGCACCTGGCTGCGGTTGTCTGACCCCAGCGCTCTTTCCTGCCCAGGCAGAGGGGTCGGACTCGATCATCTGTTGAGATCCTTCCCAACCCTAACAGCTATTAAACTATGAAACTACAAGTAAAGCGCCTTCACAGAGCTGTGCTGGGGTGTTTTGTATTGCAGTGGACTTTGAGGCTGATGCATGGAAGACTTTTACTCCCAAGTACCTTTCACCCGTGCTAAAACTTCCTTTGCGACCAAAGTAGGGAAGAAGATGCGGTCAAGTCTGGCGGTATTCTCACTCTGTCCCTAGGGCACTAGTTTTGGGCAACCTCACTTTTCCTGCAAGTGATTTTAAGCCTTTAAACATTGCTTCCTCCACTTGCCTTTTACAAAACCACAAGAGAACAGGATGTTAATGTTACAGACATCACAGAAGATCCAAAAGAGCATAAATTAGCTCAAAGCCAGACTCTAAAAAAGAAAAAAGCCATCCCCTACAGCTATTCTGATTGACCTCTGACACATGCGAAGCAGCTCCAGGGGCGCTTCAGGCATTTGTGCAGTTATACCAACTCAGTGTTAAAACCATTGATTTAAAAAAAAAAAAAATGCTCTAACAATAGAGCTTGTTCATAGATTCGAGATCTCCAAGGAAAAGGAGAGAGAGGGGGACTGCTTTTCAAGGAGCATTTTTCCAGGTATTATAGGGGAGCAGCGTAGCTCTCTTTCTTTCATTCTTTCTTTTTCTTTTTTTTTTTTTAAAAAAAAAAAACCCAATTGAATAAATCCTTGAAAACAAAAGAATAGATATTGACATGACTTGAGCTTGAATGACAGATTCGAGCTAGGGGAGCACCGATGAAAGGCACATGGAAATGCTATGTGATTTTGCAAATATGTATTCAATTTAGCGAGGGGTTTGTAGCACGCGTCAGTTTTAGTGTGCTGCACAAGAGGTTAGTGTGCTCCTTGACCCCAGCAAAAGAGGTCAAGATTGGTCTCTCCATTTTAAGAGTGGGGAAACTGAGGCATGGATATTTGGGTCAAGATTGTACAGTGCTGCCACTCTAACTACATATTTGGTCTGAAAAACCTGCCCTTAAGATGCAGGGCTGTTTCTCATGATCGCCTGCTTGAACCCTGCTGGGTTATACACCCTTGTTTGTTCAAAAGCCTGGAAAGCTCTTCCCCAGCCAAGTAATAACCAATGATGAGCAAGATGCCTCAGTCTTCTCGTCAATAAAAGAAACGGGTTGCTCACGAGGACATCTAGTCCAGTCCCCCGCTGAAGACCAGGGTCATCGCTGACTAGAAGGATACTTGCCTGGGATGGTTGAATCTGCTTTTGAAAGCTTTGAAGAATAGAAAATTACCCATTTCTTTGGGTAGCCTGTTCCAAGCCCTGACCAGTCTCATAGTCGGAAAATTTCTCCTAATCCCCATCTTAAATTTCTCCTGCTGCAGCTCGAGGCCACTGCTTCTAGTCCAGTCCCCTACAGCCACAGAGAATAGCTCATCTCCATCCGCTGTGTGATTGTTCTTCAGGTATTTGAAGGCTGCTATCAAATCCTCTGCCACCCCCACTCTTCTCTTCCATGGGCTAGATAGCCCCCGTTCTTTCAGCCTGTCCTCACACATCTTGCCTCCCAGGCCCTGGATCATTTTTGCTGCCCTGTGCTAGACTATTTCTAAACTGCCCATATTCTTCTTGAAGTGTAGGGTCCAAAACCAGACACAGGACTGTAGGTGAGGCTTCACCAGTGCTGAATAAAGTGGAAGATTTGCTTCCCTTGATTTGCAAGTGACACTCCTGTTAATACTATTGTCTTTTTTTTTTTTTTTTTTTGCAACAAGAACGCAATATTGGCTCAAATCCAGCCTATAGTCCCCTGTACTCCCCAGGTTCTTGTCTGCAGTACTGCACCAATCCAGTCATTCTCCCGCTTGTATTTGCCCGTGCCGTTTTTCCATCCCAAGTTCAGGACCTTGCACTTGTCGTTGTTGAACCTCATCTCGTTGATTGTGGATCACTTTTCCTGTCCATGCAGGTCATTCTGGATCCTAGCCCAGCCCTCTGGCGTGTCTGCAGTTCCACCCAACTTGTTGTCATCCACAAATGTGTGCTCTCAGTCCCATCACCCGAATCGTTCATGAAGATGTTGACTAATGCAGGACCCAGGGCAGACTCCTGGGGAATCCCATTTGATATCTCCTCCCATCTAGACATTGGGCAATTGAGGACTACTTGAGTATGATGATCCAACCGATTCCGTATCCACCTTGAACTTCTTTTGATCTAGTGTGTGCTTCTAAGGTGTCCAGTTAAAGAGAGCTTTTATTGAGAGCCTGTTGTTCCTTGGGCACGAGGGATCCAGAATTGCCACCAGCCCGCACTCTAATACTCGTGGCAATAAGTTTAATCCATAACTAGATTTCAGTTTTCCTTACAGACGTGGAATTTGTCGTTTTAATTAAGGGGAAGCTAGCGGTAAGCATTGGTGGGTCCGGGCAACAGTATTGTCAACATCCCAAGTTGAACTCCCCAGAATCATAGCTTTTTTTCCATGAATAAGGATTGTTGGTGTTGTCGCATTTTTTCTCGTGGCTTTGAGTCATGAGGTGGTACTTTTTCAAGCTCTTCTTCAGAAGCACGAGGCCTAGATAATACCCAATAGATAACGAACTGAAAACATGTCTCCTGAGAATTTCTTATGCTCACATGACTCCTGGAGGTTAACGCTTGTAAGACGAGCACTACATATCATTAGGCCCAGGAGAAAAACGGTGACGCTTCACACAATAAGTCGGACCCGATGATCTACTGAGGTCCCCTCTGACCCGAACATCTGTGAATCGATGCAAGAGTGATTTGGGTTGAACCCTAGTTTATGGAAATCTTGTGTAGAAGAGGACAGGAGAATGGAGCTGGGTTGAGTGAGCAGGGCTGATGAGCTGGTCAGTCTCCAGGTCTTGGCTCTTGCCGGCGGAGGATGCGTGGTACCATTGCAGATACCCTCCTTGGGGCTGTTGGCTAGGCGTGGACTTGTCTTTTTGCTCGTGCTGGTATCCGTCAGACCGCCGTTCCTTGGGAGTGCTCTTGTGAAGTGCTGCATCAGCATGCACGGGCCACCACTTCTCCTTGCTAGTCACTGCCATCCACTTTTTGGTGCTTGTTAGCCTCCTTTAATCATAGATTCATAGACTGTAGAGTCACAAGGGACCACGTGTCCCACCCCCTCGCCCAAACATGAGGCACACTGCGGCCTCTTTACACTAACTCAGCTTGCTGCTTCGGTGGGCCGCCCACCACCGAGACCGCTTCCTGAGGTCTTCCATCGATCCTCCGAGAGTGACTCCTGCCGGCGCTCGATGCCTACACGCTATTTCTAGTTCAGGATTTCAGATTCTGGATCCTTTCTCAAGCCGGTGGGTCCTCTGCCGCATCATCGGGAAAACTCCTGGGCTTTGCTCCGCTTTTCTGACTCAGGGTTGGGCTAAATCCAAAAAGGTTGTTTTAGATTCACCATGGGATGAAGTAAACGAAGCTGGGGTGAGCTGGAGAATCAGTGAGATAACAGGACTTGGTTCCTCCTTCGGGTCCTGCTGGTTTTGTTTGCCTTTTGGAAACCTGTGCACCTCGGCCCACAACGAGTCTCCTGAGAAGCCTTTTCACTTGGGTAGTTCTTTACGTTTTCCAGAAAATGGACAAACACTAACTCATCTCTCTGCTGGGAACACGCAATAAAAAGGCAACTTTTACAGGTGGAAAAACTGAGGCACAGAGCAGCAACGGGGCTGGTTTGAAGTGGGACTGAACAAGGAGGGTGGGTCTCTGCTCGGCTCTCCAAGCTTCCCAGCCTCGAATCGGTGTCCAGTCCCTTGGGTATCGCGTCTTTTTTTCTGTTTGATGAATGCGAGAAAGCATCAAGTTGTCCTGCATCCCCGCTGGAGTGATGCAGAGAGGAATTAGGGGGGAGAGATGTTTCGCAGGGATTTGAAGGGAGGAGGGAAGACCTGTTTCCATCTTTTCTTGTAATGTCATGGGGCAGGATTGCAGGTCAAGACTGCAAATAAGATATGGTGCAATGATCTGAGTTGAAACAAAATCTTTTGGCTCCCCTAAAATGGGCAGGCTTTGCTTTGGGGTTACAAAATCCCTTTTTTAAAATTTTTCTTTTTAATGACGTCAGTTTCCAAATGGAAACGTGGTTTTGAAATGAAAGATTGAGACCAACATGCCGAGACATTTCCAGCAACGTTTCCCCTGGTTTTTTCCAGCTGAAACTCTGCTGGCTCCATGTGACATCCCGGTTTGCCAAGCAGCTCCCGTGTGCCATGCGTTCCCCCAACTTGTCGCATGGCTTCGGTTAAGCCATCTTGCCTTTGCGCTGCGATTTCTCTGTCGATAAAGATTGAGCTCATGGTGGTTCCCTGATGCGCAGGAAGCTGGTGTTGGCACCCACCTTTGCATAAAGTAACCTGTACCAGGCGGGCAGCCCGGGGGCTGCTCACCCACCGTCCCTTAGGCCCGTGTAGGCGCGGCAGTGACAGCGCGCGGGATTCAACCAGGGCATCGACTCCTTTGCTCTAACAGCTGGCGCTTACTCTTGTGACTTCTTTCCTGTGGCTTTCCTGCCTTTCTTTCCTACTAATTCCTGGCAGAAAGAAGGGGTGGCTAGGCCTTAGTCTCCAGTTGAAGGGAAGAAGAGGTGCTCCGGTAAGATCCTGGTTCATGTCCCTTCTCTGCCACAGACTGCCTGGATGGCTTTGGGCAGAGCACCTGTCCTCTTGGGGATCTACTCACTTGCACGACGAGGGTCGCTTTATGCGCTACATGTCCCAGGCTCAATTTCTTGTGTAGTCCTTTTGCGAGAGAAAGGGAATGAAGTGCTGCGGTCGGTGCCGGCTATCAAACCCATGATCCCTAACAACCCCCAGGTTTGATAGCTGCTTTCCGTGTCCTGTATAAATCGCACAGAAAATGCTCTTTTGGCTCCTCCCGAAGACCGCTGGAGACAAGGAGTAGGAGACTGTACCAGGCATCTCAAAGCCCTTCCTCAAGCAATCCTGAACTCAGTTGTAGAGAAACTGAGGCACGCGGTTAGGAAGCGTCGTGCTTGATGTCATTCATACAGCCAGGGTCAGAGCCATCGTGGGGCTGTGGGCCTCCTTACCCCGCAACCCCGGCCCCGTCTCCTTGGGCCGCACTGCCCGGGTGCGTACTCAGAGGGAGGAGCAGTTTCGTTGTCTAGGCTTTATTCTTGCTTCCTTCCCCACATGCCTGGCAGATGCAAAGCAGAGCAGATGAGTGCACATGTAGCCCGGGTACACCCAGGGCTGTGCCCTGTCCTCCAGTGGAAAGGATGGGGTGGTCAGGCAATAGTGCCGGGAGCGGGACCTGCCACCCTGGAGCAATTCCCTCTCCTCCCTACAGAGCCAGGCCGAGGCAAAGCGCTTAACTACATACAAATTTATTGCCACAATAAATAAATATGAATAAGAAACATTAAATATTTACAGTAAAATTAGTATGTGACACCATATATAACAACCTGCAACCAACATATGGCACCAGTTGGAGGGACTGCAGAAACATAAACCGGGTGATTCACAGCATGTGCAATAATTAACCCCCCTGCACAGAATAAGCATTAACACTTTGGTCCAGGTAAGTCAAGGCATCGACACAATAAACACACGTGAGCATCAGCTTAACCCCGGGGGCGTTGAAGTACTTCTATAGTACGAGACAGCAATAATCACGACATACGGGGTGCGCTCTGTTCCCTTTGGGGTCCTGGGGTGTGGACATGCCCCCCCCGCAGTGGAGGAGGGTGGAGGCAGCAGACCCTCCTCTCCCGAGTCCACCTCCCCTGCGGGGCCCGCGCCCCCACCAGCTCCCTCTCCCGCTCTGAAGCAGCCAAGGCTCATCCCGTGGTGGCCAGTCCCACGAGGGCCTCCGGCTCCTCTCGATGGCCTGGCTCCCTGGGTGCCCACGGGAGCTGAGTCCTTACTGGCTCCAGTTCCCCGACTTCACACCGGGGGTCCTTCCCTTTCCCGGGCACCAGGGCTCTTGGTTTAATGCAGAGCCACGCTGCGGGGCTCCAGTTACTTAGCCTAGCATTTGGGCTAACTTGAACAGCCTCGAGCTGCTCCCAGGGCCAGCTCTCCACGCTGACCTGCACACCACGTGGGGCCTGAGCAGCCTCGAGCTGCTCCCCACATCCTAGCAGCCAGCACAATCCTTCTCATCACCAGTGCTTTCTTTTAGTTGTCATTTTCCCAGAGCATTTGCAGCGCGACACAGGTGATTGTTGAGGTGGTGGGAGCCCTTAGATTTGAGTGGTGGTGCCTGGGTGCAGTGCTGGGAATGTATTTGCAGGGGTAGGGAGAAGTTTATTCGGGGGCTGCTGCACTTTTCTTGCGGCCACACTCACAGACTTTAACCAATTGCCCTTTTCTTTCCATGTGTTCTCTCTCTCTCTTTTTAGGTTTTAACAGAAAATCCTGCCTCTGCCACTGCCTAGAAAATGTCTTATGGATCTATCGATGGAAGCGGATTCGGAAGCAGGAACCCCTTTGGAGGCCCGTCGAGACAAGGATATCAACCCTTAGGTGATGTATTGAACTCTTCCTGTAATTAGGTACAGGCTGGGGAGTGCAAGGTTTAACTACTGATGCTTAATGTGGCTGATGTATCTCGGTAGCTGAATGTCGTGCTTTACGGCAGGTTATTTGAACTGTAGTTCCTGATGAGGAACTCAAGTTTCCATTGGGTTGGGTTTGTTTGTTAGCCATTGAGTTAATGCTTAAGACATATCCAGGACAGGTGAGCTGTTAGCTTTGGATACAGGTAAGAAAATCTGGGACTTTTTTGCCGGCGTTGTGTTGCCCTGTGTCATTTCGGAGGGCTGGAGATGGACTGGTCCAGTGGCAGGTTTTACGGATGCATAGCTCCCTTCCACTGGCATCCTCCCTCAGCAGCAGAGCACCGTGCAACACCCCCACGTGTGGTCAAATGCTTGCTTTTGTGTCTCAGGTGCATTGGTGAGTGGAGCTGTTGAGACGGTCTGCAGCAGGGAGCTGGCTGTGGGGCCCATCGTGGGTCTTTTGACTCTCAGAGGTGATGCATTTAATCAGTGACGTGCTCTGATATTATAGCAACGAGGACAAACCGCTCGGTGAATGAATGCAAACCCACACACAGCATTTAGCAAACAGCTGCTTTTTTTTTTTTTTTTTAAACAAAGCTCAGTGATATTCTCCTTGCTTCCCTCCCCTTCCCTCTGGGGGCTCTTGGAATGCTAAAGTGGAAAGAGAAAAGCATCCAGATGTCAGCCTCTATGTTTTAAACAGTCTCTAATGCACAGTGCAAGGCTACGCTCCGTAAAAGCCAACTCGTAATACAACTGTCATAACACAAAGGGCAGCTAATGACTGCAACCTCCCGCTTTTGCTTGCTGAAGTGGCTCGCTCTGGCATGTGCCCTTCTCCAAGGCAGGCGCAGGCTCCCCGGAGGGGGTGGAGGTGGGAGCAGATGAGTTCCCGCATAGATGCTGGAACGAGTGTGTTGTAGATACCTCAAGTGGCAACTGGGGACCATCTGTTATGTTCTGAATGGCAAAGCTGGGTTTGCTCTTTGCATGGTGATGTGGATGTGATTCCTGGGCACATCCACACTTGGGAAGAGGATGGTGTACTCTGGCACGGATGGACCACACCGTCTTCGAGCAGGAGGAGATGGTGGCCCAAGGAGACCTTCAGCAGAGCTGTCATGGTTCTGGCAGCGAGCAGATGAGAGGGCCCAGCATCATCCCAAACCAGCATCGTCTGAATGGACTCCCCAAGGTTTAGTGGCTGGAGTAAGAGGAGAGTTACTATCCTTTGCATCCCACTATGATGCCAGAAAAGCAAACTGCTCTGCATAAAGCAGTGACATAGAACGGGGTATTGTGATCAGAGGGACTTATATGTGCACTGAGATGAAGATCAGCAGTTCCCAAGCTAAGGGCCATGCCCCCATTTGAGGTCATAGCACTTGTGATTGGGGTCATTGGTCCTGTAGTAATTCAGCTGGGCTTAAACTGGATGTGATCCTGCCCCTAGAAGAAGATGCACAGTCTCAAATGTAGGTTGGCAGCCCCCAAATACTTGGGGATTCATGCGGGGGATGCTTTTTGGGTACAGAAAACATCCATATTTTATTAGGGACAATAGAAATCATGTTCTGAACAATTTTTGTCATTGGTACATTGATAATCATGTGCAGGTGACTTCCACAGAAGGAGCATTTGGACTCGCCTCTCTCAGTAGGAGTCAATGAGGCACAAAAGAAATCAAGTTTAGATTCAGAATCTCCTTTTCAGTTGCTAATTTGGGGATGTGGCTGCCTGCAGTACCAGGGGCTGGACTCAGGGACCAAGGAGTCCCCTGGGTCGTTGCTTCTGCATTGCCTCGTTAGGGAGTGCTGTGATGAAGGTGAGCATGCCTGCCCAGCCTGGGGATGGGCGCAGCTGCCTTCAGACCGATGCATGCTGTTGATTCCCCCCCAGTGCCACCTTAGGGCAGCT
>JAGPOW010000261.1:3167782-3198111 GCA_030014935.1 Caiman crocodilus
GCACCCATTTTGGGCTCGAGCACGTGCCAAGTGCATGCACCCTGCTTCTCTGACTCAATCTTGCGTGGTTTGGAGACAAGTCAGGCAAACCCTGGCAGCCCTGCATTCCTGTGAATTGTATAAACCCTCCCCACTTCGCTTTTCACAGTTTGTTCAATGGCTTACAGTGAAATTTGCCTCTCTACAAAGGCAGCATGAGCCCTATGAACTGTTGTAGATGCCTGGGCTGGCACCTTGGCACAAGCAAACATATCATCCTTTTTTTGCTGGGCCTTCAGCTTTGACTGCAGCTTGGGACGTCAGCTTGGCTTCGGCATTCGATTTCTCAGGGATGCAAATGTCCCAGGGGAAGCATTCCCTTGTTTGCAAAGAGCAATCCCTTCTGGATGGTGGGACTGTCCCTTCAGGAGCACACCTATTAATGTCCTTTTTTCCTAAGAGTTTGGGCTTACTCGGTTGCACCAAGCTGAATTTGAGCGGTCTCTCTTATTTCTAAGCGGTGACTATTTCTTAAGGAAGGCGTGCTTGGAAGTGCAGCAGGCGATATGCTACTTGTTCCTAGTACAATATCATCCAGCCCACAAAGCATTGACTTGGAGCCCTTCTCACCGGCTATTCTCAGCCAGCGACATGGGTGTTACAAGTGGCACGGGGCTGCAGCTTGTGCAGACAACACAGGGGAGGGAGCAGAAAGCAGAGCAGCAGGTAGAGCAGGGGAAGGAGTTCAGCGTGGCTCTGAGAGAAGGTGCAGTGCTTAATTTGTGGCATGCCACCAAAAATGCTGCCCCCCTCCCCACTAGATGAGACTGTACCAGAGAAAGCAACTTTGCACTGGCTGGGAGCGGCCCACAGGGCTTCTCGTCTTCACTGGCATCTCCTCTCCATGACGTGAAACCTCACTTAAACCTGCGAGGCTTTCCTTGCCCGTGATTCATGGCAGCGAGTGACACATGCTGGGTGCTTTTCCTTGTAGGATCCCCAAATATTGCCATTTAATTAAATGTCAAGGTTGGCTGATTTGGACACCAGTCTTCAGCTACCTGCTTCCAGGAGGCAGACTGTGATGGGGTAGGTAACCCTGTCGTGTCCCCACAGTGTGGACAGAAGAAAGGGACACGGCCTCCTATCCTAACCTCTACACATCTGTTTGCAGAGGCATTATGTTCCTTCATGAAGGTATGTGCATATGTGTTCATCAAAACTGCCCTCTTTTCTCTATACTTCAAATACTACAGCCCTCCTTTCTCTATACGACACCCGGCATTCACCAACAACCCAGAAACAACAAACCAGTGCCTGTAGCTTTCTACTAATGGTCAAAGCCCATGAGACTCTAACCAATGTGCGAGACCCAGCATATCGGATCCTAATCCAGCAAGCGTGCAGCTGTGTGTGTAGTGCTTATGAGTATCTGAAACTGTGGCACGTGGCATAGCATTTGCATTCAAGCACCAAGCTGTTGTGCGCATCCCAGAGCTGTGGAGGATGGGACCTCCAAATGACTCGGTATGTGTTTACGTACTGGGTGCATCTACATGAGATGCTTTAACGCACATTAACCTACACGTGTGCACCTTTAATGCACTTTAAAAATGGCAATTTTGGGCTAACCATGCCTAAATTTGATGCCTGAAAATGCAGTTATCAAATTAAGGTGCAGATACTTAAAGCACATTAATGCTTGTGTAGGCACATCAAAGTTCATTAACTTTCTGTGTGTGAACTGATTTGGTGCTCCCAAATTAATCTGCACACAAAGTTAATGCGCTTTAATGCCAGCACGTGTAAACACCTTCCTGGACCTGCTTCTTTCGGAACATTTGCATTAAATTTAGGTGCGCTTAAATGCACGTGTAGACATGCCCACTGCAGAGGAAAAATTTGGAAAGACAAGCTTTTGTCTTTCAAGGCTGCCTTCCTTTTAAAGACTAGGAAAGGGGGACATTAAAGAAGAGAACTTTAAAGTCTGGAGATATTCTTACCCAGGACACTCCTCGTCCATCCCGGTTCTTTCTCCTCTATGCTAGATCCCAAGGCTCTCACTAAGCAAGGAAAGATAGATTATCTGGTAGCGAGGAAAGTATCTTTCCATGCTGACATGAAGATTGATGGAGTTGCAATGATTAGGATGTTGCTGCATGTGGAAGAGACAGGAGAGAGAGTCTTTGCATTGTAGACATTGCCTTTATTGGCCCACCCAATTAGACAGATTTATGACTTTTTTTTTGCTGTAATTTTAGAACGAATCCTGGAATCAGGTTTATGGGGGTTAGATTTCCC
This sequence comes from Caiman crocodilus, assembly GCA_030014935.1. Classification (NCBI taxonomy): domain Eukaryota; kingdom Metazoa; phylum Chordata; order Crocodylia; family Alligatoridae; genus Caiman; species Caiman crocodilus. The sequence continues at coordinate 3,170,063 of JAGPOW010000261.1, forward strand.
CTAAATAGCTCTGTGGACAAGAGGAAGCAAAACAAAAATATTAAAGGATTTCATCGACAAACTGCATCGGCATAGCAGTGCTGAAACGTAGCCACTTCTGCGCTTGAGAGGGGCAGCAAGCTGAGGCTTAGCGTGAGGAGCCAGAAGGGTTTTAGCTAATATGCTAGAGAAGGGCCACTGCACAGAGTTGAAGATGTCATCCTAAAGACCTGCCAAAGGGCAAGTCTCCAGAAGGACACTTGTGTGTGCATTCAATCTTCAGCTGAGGTTGTGTGCGAGCCTCAGAGGGGGTGTGCGTGGGGAAGTCACAAATGTAGAAAAAGTGCTGATTTACCTTTGAAATGCAGCAAACTTTGCTTTTCTGCCTTGGAAGGGAGCGGAGATGGACTGGGTCTCTAGGAAATTTTGGAATGGAAGTGGGCCTTTGAATAGAAGAAAGCCCCGTGGGACCATAGTTGGCATCTCTTCTAGGCTGGACATGGACGTCACCTTTGCACCATACACATTTCTGTGGCGGCTCAAAGTGGAAGCAAGCAGATGTCCAAACCTTCTGTCATGTCCAAAACGCTCACATCTGTGGCAGCCACAGACTATAGTAACACGTTGGACCACTTTATTGCAGCCCCTGTTTGTTGGCTTGTGGAGGAATTGCTCAGCAGAGTGAAGCTGAGCCTCCCTAAAGGGCTCAGTTCTGCACACACCAGGACTTCCCTGGGCAGGGTCAGCCTCCATCAAACCTTGCCTTGCTTTCCCTGCTTAACCAGGTGTGCCCCTTCCAGCGATCCATGCCCGGCGCTTTGCAGATGTGCTAGGGGTAATGTTTTGCAGAGGGATTTGGATTTCCCTGTGTGTGCTTGCAGATGTGGAGAGGGGGGCCCTGATTCGAGCTCCCCCTTGCTGTGCCCTTGCAGGTGTGTGCAGGGGATGCTGTCACTCCCTATCACAGGAGGCATGTCTGCAAATGGGGTTTTCACCTCCACTTGCAGACGCTCCCTGAGTCGGGGCCCGGCAATCGGAGATGGCTCTAGATGTCCCTGGGGTGTGATTAGCTGGGCCACGACTTGTCACGCTCCAGCAAAGTTGTTTGTCCGTAGCCTCAGTCTGCCAGGGAGCCACTGATCCCTGGTGTTTGAGAGTGAGTCTGCCTTGTGCTGGTTTTAGCTAGCCCATGCTGCCCCGGTTTGCTTATGTGATTTGGGACAGCTTCAGCAGCCTTACTAAGGTCCAGATGCATCGTAGCAGTTCCCCCTTATCGGCTTAGCTAGTTATCCTATTAAAGAAGGAAATTAGATTGGCTTGACACAACTGGTTGTTGACAAATCTGCGCTGGCTGGTTTTTTCATCACCTTATTATCCTCTAAGCGCTTATGAATTGATTGTGTAATAATTTGTTCTGGTGTTTTTTTTTTTTTCCTGCCATCACAATTACAGTGACTGCTCTGTTATTCTTTAGGCCCTCCTCTTTCTCCTTTCTAGTGCCGTTTGCTATTGAGCAGCATTCGCTTGCTGGCACAAAACACTTATGAAATCTTGGATGGAAATGTTATGTATGTGTTGGGAATATTGCTAGCGCAAGGTATTATAGCTCACTGACACCCTCTTGCATTGACTTATTTCACTTTGCAGGCCAGTTTCTACTGGCAAATGCGTCGATTATTGCGTGGGCAGCACTCACGTGACTGAAAACAGGATTTGTCTCTGAGATGGTATTGAGAAGACACCTGCTGCTTGCCTCCTGTGACACCCCACTGGGGCTATAAGCGCTAAGCGTGGTCCGGTATCAGGTGGGTGGGGAGCGTGCATGGTGAAGGGCATCTTCATTAGTGCGTTAGATGGCTTTGGCAATCGAGTCACTTGTGCTCCTCCACGCCCATGGTTCAGGACCGGTCATCACTGTGCTGTACAGAACGATTGCGGGTGAAGTTCCCATCGACAAACCTAACTTCTTTATGAAATCACTGGTGGGGTTGCCATGCTGCACACCCTGTCCCATCCCGAAGAATAAGAGGGATGGTTTGGTCTTCCAGTGCCCTGCCCTGTAAGTAAGTAACCCGATCTGTTCATGTCCGTCGGACCAAGGAAACCAGAGCACCAGCACAGGTGAGGGGTGGGAGAAGAGCGGGCTCTGCTCTTGCCTTTCTTCTTCCCTTCCCCATTGCCTTCTTGAGCCTTCCTCCTCTCCCCTTCTCGTCCCTTCATGTCCACCTGGTTCCTCATACCAAGCTTTGGAAGCTGATGGCTTAAAGCAAGGACGGTAATGCCATGGGACTCACTACGGTCCTCTGGCTTGCTAAGTACCTGGGGCTGCATGTTTTCTTCCACGTGAAGTCACACAGCGGGTGAGGATTTTCAGCCTTTTCTGCAGCATCAGACAGCAGTAGTGCATAATGCTGCCATGCTCCTCTGGCAACGTGGCAACGGGGGCAGCAGCACGCAGGGTTCGGTTGCATAAACACCAAGCAAGGTGCAGTCCCGTGGATCACACCCATTTCAAAGCTCAGGGGCATTAGCCCATACGCACAAGCTGGGGTTTTCCAATGTGCAGACACTGCAGCTACGTGTCCCTTGGTTCCCTGCTGCTGGCTGGGGTCCCGTGACAGCTCTGGTGGCATTTGCAGGGTAGGCAGAGGAGGTTAGTGATCCAGCTCAGCATGGGCTTAACACTAAGTACATGAGTTGTCCTGTTTGAAGTCGATTTAAAGTTAAGCATTTTAGTGGAGCAGGAACTCTGTGGTTGTCTTTCCCAGCGTTAGCTTCCAGAGTGTATAGTTGTACAGTGTGTGGCTCACCCTGGCATCTCTAGCTAGTCTTTACATTGGACCCTATTATGCTAGGCATGGCAAAAAGATGATGCCTACCCAAAAAGCTTCCTGTCTAAGCAAGGTCTCGTCTCTCCTGCTGTGCCCCTTTGCACAAACTTTCCTGTGCGTATGGTTGTATTGGGGCACTGCGGTTAGCAGAAGAGGCGTATGAGTCCGTACTGCATGGTTGCATTTGCCCTTCTCTGTATGTCCACTGCAAACTGTTGCTGCCTCATTCTCAAGGCAGGGAAATGATAGGAGCGATCATCTGGAAATCTGCAAGACGCTGGGATTTTTTTCACGAAGGACCCGAGCAGGTTTATCCTACTGACCTGCTCTTTTTTTCTTACCCGTGTAGCATCTTAGCCATAGCACCCACTAAAAGCAAATACAGCGATTACTGTTGGTTTTTTAATTGACTTTTTCTACATTTATTAATGACTGGCGTAGACTGAATTAGTGGGTAAGCAGCAGTATCTGGAGCTGAACTGGCTCAGGATGATAACGATGGAGGGTCATGAGTGCGATCAGGAGGAATAATCAATTCCTTGACTTTGATACTCTGAAGGGATTCAAAACTTCAGACCAGATCCAAGACCAAAAGTGCCGCATGCCAGGGCTTTTCAAAATAACACCCTTAAGAAATGACCAGCCGGAGTCCGTCTCTCTGATCCAGCTTCTCGTGCTCACTCATGCTGTCTGAAGGTACAATTCATCCAGTTAGGTTAAGTACATGAAATGAGGTGTCCTTTCCCCTGAGACCCATGCAGCATTTCACAAACGTTAATCACATTTGTGAACACCTCTTTGAGAGGTCAGTGCAATCTTCATTTTAATCTGGTGTGGAGCGGTAAGAATGAAGTGCCGAAGGTTATCAAGGTGTGAGTAACACCACCAAAATGGACTTTAAGTACCGGAGCCACGACGTAGAACAGAAGTTTTCCTAAACTCAGTTAATGGATACAAAAAAAAAGTGAAACTAGAACAAAGTAATCAGAAAAGGCATTGCTGAGTCTGAAATGGGGTACTGAGCGGTGGCTGGGAGTCCTATACGCTGCAGTAATATGAGTCATAAATAGAAGTAATAAAATGAAATCTCCCACTCGACACTTTCAAGAAAACCTAGTCCACTATATTCAGTGTCTAACAAAAGAGCTGCTGTTTAGCACGTTCTTCGGTTGTTTAGTCCTGTGAATAAGACTGCCGAAAATTCTCAATGGTTTCTCTAGTCCAATTGCAGTAGCTTTTAGGAGATACTTCCAGTTTTATAGTCGACGGTATGATCTTACCAGTGATTTAAGGAATTAATAAGCCTAAACATAGAAAAACATATTAAAGGATAATGAACAAGTTGCTTTATTGTACAAGAAATTGCCAAGAGACTTAACTTGGAATCTGGAGTTGTTTAATGCCCGAGTTGAAAACTTCCCTCCCCTTTCTTTCTGGCTATTTTAACACTGCAGCAAATGCTTCACTTAACATCGCTAAAACAAGAAAGATTAACCGGTGCATGCATTTATATAGGTAACTAGTGAATAAAAGAAAGCCCACTGGAGGTATATCACTGTTTTAATGGAACATATTAGGGTGCTGTACCAATCACTTATGTTAATAAGCTTTTGGGTTAGACTATCTCCTTTCCCTCAACCCTGGCATTCGGCTACACTTTTCCATTCTGTATCACCAAATATATCTTACTCTTAATTATTTTTAGACCCTCATATCTAGGACTTTCCCTCTTTAACAAGAAAACAAAATAAATCTCAGAGGCTTCATCCTATACGAGTAACAGAGGGAACTGATCCGTTGCTCCAGAAACACAGAGGCGCTCAACTTTTTATGCATCCCATCCTCTCTAAAGAGCCCCTTTCCCATTTCCCACTCACTTAACACCCAGGCTTAAGTCACGTGGAGGAGAGGACCCCTTCTTCTCTCTGTTGCTGTTGCATCAGGCCCGTGCCCCTTGCTATGGATAAAAATGAAAGCAGGATGAGTCCATGCTGTTATCCAAATCCTTGAGACCTCATCAGTCCCAAATCAGCATTCCTAGTTGTATGGCTCTAAAATAGATGTTTTTACTTGTCTATAGGAGGGAAGAGCCTTGATTTTGGTCTTGTGGCTGCTCCCTGAACTGGGGTTTGCCTCTGCTTCCCCGAACCAACCAGAAATCCCAGCTCAACACTGTGCTGACGCCCTAAGCTCTCTGCAGCCCACTGCCCTTGCTCCATCCTTTCATTATTCCCTGATGGTGATCTGGTACAGACAGCCCCAATCTGAACCGGGCTGTAAGTGCTTTAGTATCTAAGTGGGCTTATACACATGCTCCAGAAGTCGGAGGGTGGCTCTTGGAGCCGCTCTAATTAAAGCCCCCAGAGTGTCATGTGTATCAGTGTGCCTGTGCTAAAAAATGATGGTGGGGGTGCTTTAACTAAAGCTCATTGAATGAGTTTTAGTTAAAACACCTCCACCACCATTTTTCAGTGCTGAGATGTTGATACACATGACGTTTCAGGTACTTTAATTAGGAAATTATTGGTATTAGGAATAATAGGAAAGGGCCCCCACTACCATTTTTCGGCGTGGAGACACTGATACGTGTGTTGTCTGCTGGAGTGCGGTATTTACCACGCTCCAGCGGACTTGATTAATCGAGCCTGCACGTCTGTAGGCGTCCTAAGGTAAACAGCAGGGGCGCATCCCTTTTATCTGGGTTAACTGAGGTGTAATGGGAAGTGGGGGACATGATCACTAGGGACAGAGTCCGTAGCTTTCAGGGTTTGTGTGATGTTTCCAGCTCCAAGGAACGAGATGCTGGCTCTTCCCGTGATTTCACAGCACGCGGCCAGGTCAATGCGATTGCTACTTGCCAGCCCTCTCCCCAGCCCCATGACTCCTCCGCGCAGTTTACACATGCCGGTTGGGAAGGAAGGCTGGTGTTTAAGTTCGGGCTTGGAGCTGGGATGCCAGAAACCTTAGTTCAAATCCCAGCTCTCTTTTGAAATTCTTACTTGACATCCGGCATGTTAGACATTTTCTGCTGTCAGTTGTCCATTCATGTAGGATGGGTGGGCTGGCACCTCCTTCCCATCACCCTTTAGCTCCCTGACTTGTTTAACTCACAGGCTAAGTACAGACAGTCAAAAAGGCCGAGACTGAATTGCTCCAGTCTTTGCAGGTTAGTCTGAGCTGGGCTGGAGCAAAACTGATCGTGGGCTGCAAAGCATGCTGGGATGCGGGCGGACCGTGGTTTAACTTGAGCCAGGAAGGGGTCTGGGACAGAAGTTTCCTAAACCGGTTTGACCCAAATCAGTCAAGTCTGATACTGCATTCAAAGAGGTTTATCTTAAACCAGTTTCAGCCATTTTGAAACTGGTTTATGTGCACTGAACTTCTGTTCTGTTACAGCTTTAAACCAATTTCTGATCGTTTCTGCTGGTTTAAGTGTAAGTTCTGTCGCTAGCCACGTTGCTGGTATCAGGGACTTTCTAGTTCTTTGTACTACAATTGTTTTCTACTCTGGGGCTGCTGTGTGCTGTTGTGTTGCAAACAGCCATCACTGCGATAGCAAATCTGCGCAGTGACCCTGTGTGTATGTTTTCTGTTTCTTGGGTGAGGAAAGCAAGGCACGGAGGGGCTGGTGACTTCCTTGAAGACGAGAAGCTAAGGCAATGGCAGGTCTGTGCTTGGGCTTGTGAGGTTTCCCATGCAGCTGACTCTGGAGGGCTTCAGTTCGAGCATTGAAAGGCAAGTGATATAAGAGCAAGCCTCCCAACTTGTGCAGAAGAGAATGTGTATACGAACTAGGTTCATTCAAATCTAGATTAAATCAGATCTAGCCTAAATCTCAGGGTGAAGGGAAGCAAAATCAAGGCAGCTTTAAGAGTGGAGTTTAGTAAGAAGTAGACATTCGCTGCACATCCACACCGTAACTCACTATGCACGGGTTTGTCCGTGTAGACAAACCCCTAGATTAACCTTCTGCTTCTGTTCTCCAGGTTGTCTTTTGGTGTTGCAGTCTGCTTTACATGCAGTGGGATACGTTGCAATGAACTCGTTAGCACTCGTACTTGTAAGCTTTATACGCACATAACCCTGGGCTGGATTGGTGGAACCAGGCCGATTTGGTGTGTCTATGCCTTTATTCTGTTAACAGATTAAAAGAGCTTCCCTGTTAGGGGTCTGTGGAAAAAGGCTTGGGACGCTAGCCTCACGGCCACAGCACCGTGGATAGATTTCATCCCTTGTAGTGCCCTTGCTGCGATATTGCCATATCTTCCCCATCCCTTTTTTTATTCGACTGTGTCAAACCTGTGTACGTGCACATGCTGGCAGTATAGTATTGTGCGAGGACGCGTGTGTTTGGTGTGCATTGCTACAGAAATGTGGAGGGCAGAGGTTTAATACTGGTAGAAATAACTGAAGTGAATGAAGAGAAATGAGCCTGGGCTGAGTATTAGGAGGCGCTTTGCTTTCTCCTGGCGACATCTATTTGACGGAGCAGAGGAGATGGGAGAGGCCCCACTTCTCGAGTTGTTTCACGGTGTGTTGCACAAGGCTCTGGGGAAGAGATTGTGGGAAATAATGCTCGTGCCCCCTTGGGGGTAGACTAAATGACCTAACAAAGCTCTCTCATCTCTAATTTCTGTGAATCAACTTCACTTGACATACAGTATCTCGAATGTGTGACTCATCAGCCCTTATGTCGGTAATCACCGTTCATGCGGTTTAATACTCTGCCTGATGTTCCCTGCTCTTACAGGTCTGGTGTAGTCAGGGGAGTCTGGCCATTTCGGGATCTTTAGCACCCTTCCTGCTGGAATAGAGCCACTTGTGCTTCACAATATATTGTACCAGAATAATTGAGATTTCCCTTTACCAAGTCTTTTTTTATTTTGGGGATAGCGGCATAAGAATTTGGGGTCCTCAGCACAAAGTTTAGCAAATGTAAACTCTACCATCACAACTTTGGGGTCTTGCTTCGGCCGGTGGGTGCTGCCGTGCCCAGGTCTGTGGGGCTGAGTTTGCATCTGCTGTAGTCAGGATGTATTTGAGCCCCGAATTAGAGGGAGAGAAAGGGATTTGTGTGTAATTCTGAATTACAGTGCCGTGAGCCCACAGCAATGTCACACTTAGTCCTTCAGCCGGATGCTGATAGATGCATGACTCACCAGAGCCGTACGTACCCTGGCAGTACCGTCCGCCCCACGTGGCGCCTGCAGGAAAGGCTCCTTTCCAATGCATCTAGCGTGTCCCCGCCTGTGCTGAGAGCAAGGCTGCGCTCTCAGCGTGCTGCCACAGCTTGCAGGGGATTACAACAGACGCACTGAACCCGCTCAGGTTTGCAGAACGTTGTTTTTGAAACAAAGCCCAAAGCGAGCGCGTCCTGCAAGCCCGCGAGACCTGGACCGGGCAATGCAGTGCAGCTCATCGCCAGCTGCAGTTAACCCTTTGGAGGAGGCACCCGCAGGCCCAATCCGTGCTCCTGCACCGTCACACCCACGCGTGTTTTTAAGTTTCCTTCCTGCTGGAGACTTTTCTCCTTCCTATTTACACATCACCTACAAAAATGTAGCAGGTGTTTGATCAGCGTCTGGCTGTGCTGGAACTCTACCTGCAGAAAGTACGTGGGATGGAGGCAGGGGATGTTTTATTGAGCAGGTTTATAACATCAAAGCACCCCCTTTTATGCCAGGACTTGTACCGTGTAGCACAGGATGCTATACGTTAGGTGATAGTTGGAAACCACGTTGTCGGCTCTTATGGCCGGAGAATATTGAATTTATGAAGCAGTCATTTTCAGACTGGTTTGGCTTTTCTGCAGCCGCGCTGTCAAACTGGAGGGCACTGGATTGGGAGTCAGGAGATTTAGGCTCCGTTCTTGGCTCTGTCACCTGTCCGCTTTGTAACCTTGGGCTTGTGACTTACCCTGCTTGTGCCTCTGTTTCCCCTCCGTCTTGTCAATTTATGTTGTGGATGTTTTGAGCAGGGACTACTTCTATGTAAGGCTACATAATACAAAGAAATGATGGAGGGGAAAAAGTGGCATCCTCATACTTCACATCTATGTGAATATTTTTTTTAACGGTACCTTTCAAGTTTGTTAGGGGGAAGAGAGATTTTCATGTGCTCGTTCATGGGGAGATGTTCAGGTACTGCAGTTATGGGTGACCTCTTTAAAACCTAAGTCCATTTATTGGCCGTAAAGACCACATTTTTGTTACGATGCACACGCATATGAACGCCATACAAACATACTGTAACATCTCAGCATGTGGTCACCCCAACCAGAGGGAATATTGAATTTAAGATGAAGACTTTGATCTGTTGTCATCTCTTTTCTCTTGCCCTTTCCTGTCCTTGCAATCACACAGTCCAAAAAAGAAAAAAAACACAAAAAACCTTCAGAAGTAACCTCTTTCCTTTTTGCTACCTTTGACTTTTGCTTAGGGAAAGGGATGAGAACTGAACGAAGAAAGAGATTGGAGATCAAACACAAGGCAACAATTGGCAGGTGGAAGCAGGTAGTGATGGAGTATTGCAGCAGCCTGCACGCTTTTGGAGCCATGGGCCAGAGCAACCTAGCTCCTCTCCGACCTGGGATGGAGGGCTTTGGCAACATGGACCTTTCAGTGTGCCGGTGGCACAGGGCTTTGCCCATGCCCACGTCTGTAGCAGGGCTGGACAGATGGGGTGGGGAGGGAAAGATTTGCTTGGTGTGAGGGATGCTTCACTCAGGCAGGATATTGGGTTGGCCCTTGGGGTCAGATCCACAGGCATCCTTCGGCGCCACCTCCCACTGGCTGGCTGGCTCTGGGAGCGCTACGAACACTAGTTGAACTGGGGCTGTTGGTGGGTGGAAGAAGATGCTGTGCGGGCACTGGGGTGTGTTGGGTTGGCCCGGTTCAGAATCGCGGTAGTGTCCCCAGACGGGGAATCGTGAGCTAGAAACCAGACCCAGGATTTTTATTTTTTTGCCGTGAATGACCTAGTGCTGCGAAGATCAAAGATCTGATGCTTTATGAATCGATTGGCAAAGGAAATTATGCTTTGCTGGTAAAAGGGGACGAATGCCAAAGCCTTGGCAGTGCCTGCTAAGTTGACAGCTTTGCTCCAGGTACTTTCTGCACCGATGCGAGTGTTTGATGTCCGTACAAGCGGGGGAACGAGGAGTTTGTTGGCTTCTCTGCCCGTGGCTGCCTGGCTCTGCAGCTGCACCACATGTAATGCTGCAGGGCCTCGAACTGTGGCCGCTTGTGTTCAGTGATAATGCCCATTATGTGGGAACGCTGAACTCCTGGCTTAGGAGGGACACGGGGTCAGGATAGATGCCCCGCCAGCAGTAGTGCCTCATTATCGTGTCTTGGAGGATTTCCAAGCCCTTTAGAAAGTCCTGTCCTCACTTTGTAGATGGCGAGCCTGGCGCGCAGAGCACAAGAAGTGGGCATAAAAACCACCGAAACAGTTTGGCTGAAGAAGGCAGCAGCCAAAGAGGCTTTGATCTGGGTCCCTCTGTGTTGCTTTTTTTGCATTGCTTCAGGGGTCACATGGCTGTAACGTTGGCTTGAGAAGTGACCTCAGTGACATCTCTGTCACGATGAGAACTGGAGTGAGTCCTGCCCACAGTTCCCAGGCATTTGCCCTTTAAGAAGCCTTAAACATCTTGCAGAGAGATATTCAGCAATTCAGCAATGCCACTTCTCTGTAGCCCCCTGAACCAGAGGGGCGAGGGTGTCCTCGGTTCTTCTCTTGGCACCCTCTTGCAGAGCCAGACATTTTAACCACCGGTTTAGTACCGTCCCATTTCTTTAGAGCATCTACACAGCACAAGTTCAGGTCTGATTGTAACACAGGTCAGGTCTTAGCTAGCTATAATGTGGAACAGCAGCGGTGAAGGTGCAGCAACGCCAAACTGTGCATGGCTTAGGAGCCGGGCTCTCTCTCGGGCTTCGAATTGCTAACCCATGCCAATGCCTCTCTTGCCATGTCTGTGCGCTATCAACACCCATGGGCTTGGGGATGCCTATCCATGCTGTAGCATCTCACGTAGTAGGCAGCTATGTACAAAAACCTCCCTGGACTAGTCTCAACGGTGCCATCCTGCCCATGCTACTCATTTTGCCAGGTGGACATACTCAGCGAGGCATAAGCACTAGCTTAAAGCTTGGCATGGGTTTAAATGCTTTCTTGAATAGTGACACTTTCTTAGCACGGTACCCAGCTACTTACCTTTTGGCACAGCCACTTCTGATGGCACCTTGCGATGCAAATATTGTAAGGCAGCCTGCAGTACTCCCCTGAGCTCTTCAGCTTTTCTAGCCTCCGTATTGTATGCACCAGTTCACTTAGTCTGATTTTGTGTAAGCATCCCCCAGAAACAGAGATGCATGTAGTTCTGCTCTGGAAACCGACTGTGAAAGCGGCCCCTTCTGACTGCTCTATATGTATTCAGAATGAGAGCTGCTTATTTCCAGACAGAAATAAATGGCTTGGCTATGTCCTCAAGTGAAGGCTCGCTCCTGTTACTCGAGCAGACAGCTCCATGCACTAGTGGCAAGAAGGAGCTGCAAACACCCTGGCTCCTGTACCACCACACTATGGCATCCTCCACGCTGCTGTAGCTGGCGGTATAAGAACCAGGGTGTTTGCAACCACCACTGAGCTCCTTCTTGCCACTAGTGCATGGAGCTGTCTGTTTTTCTGCAAAGTACCTCTCCTACCTATAAGGCTTCTTTTCCTTTCTTGGGTTCCCCATTACTTAATGTTTGCCCTCATCTTGCCCCCCCCCAGGTAACTTTGCTTGGGACATGATTCTGGCCACTCCTTGCAAAGAGTCCATGCCTCATGTGTAATTCAAAGCTCCCCAGATTCAATACTGCCCATAGCCTGACCCTGCTGTGCCTGCATCTGGTTTGCCCAGAAGGGGGGCATGCTCCACCCCAGCACTTGGGTTATTCATTCGTCCTCCAAGGACACCCTCCAGAACTGGGAGGTGTGGCAGAAATGCCACTGTCGGTGCCCCTCTCCAGAAACCTCTCTCTGTGCCAGCCTGAGAGGCTGGTGTTGAATCCCTCAGGGCGGGGATCTCATCCCTGTCTGCATGACAAAGGCCTGGGCCTGGGAGGGGATGCTCTGCTTACCTGGGCAGGGAAAGGACCCGGCCCTGCGCAGGGACCCAGGGAGCCGGGGATGCTTGGGAAATGGGTCGGCTTGTGACCAGTTTTGACAGCTTTGATTGGACCGGGCTGCTGAGGTCATAGAGGGGATAAAAGGCCCCGAGCCAAGAAGAAGGGTGACCATGAACCTCTGGATGATGAGAGTGAGTAAGGTACTTGAGATCTGATTAGGTATTTAGAGAACAGTATTCCAGATGCGTGTTCAAACGGCTACCTCAGCCACCCAGGTTTGCTCTATGGGATTCCTGTGATATTCCTTTATTGCGGTGGAACCTCGGTACTCGACTGCCTTGAAACTTTTTGAATTTGGTACTCGACGCATCTTGACTGGAAATTTTTGTCCCGGTACTCGTCGTTTGCTTGGTACTCGCCGGAGGTGGTGGCGGCGGCACCTGCTCCCTCCCGAACTTTGCTGCTCGCTCTGCTCTGCTCTGGCAAGGCACCGCCGCCATCGCTGCCTGGCCCCGCGCTCCCTCTCGCCCTCCCCTGGCACGGGGAGGGCTGTTTGTTTGGTACTCGTCCTTTGTGGTACTCGTCGCGCCTCCTGGAACCAATTAACGACGAGTACCAAGGTTCCACTGTATTTCTGGGACTTTGCTCTACCTTTTACCCTGTTTCCGCCCTACCCCCTGTAATCAATAAAGTTCTCCTTTGTGACCGGTGTGGGAGACTAATTGAGGGGTGGGACTAGATTATGCCTAGGAGGCCCCTTAGGTCTGCGGACTAAGGGAAGCTTTCCTGATAAGCCCCTGACTTGGGAAGAGTAGCCCAAGTGCTGGGATTGGGTTTAGGACCCAGTGGACGAACAGGCCTGTGTTCTCCAAGGTGCACAGAGCCAGAAGTGAGTCCAGAGCCTTGGATGGTGGCAGCGGTACCCCCAGGCTAGCGGGTGGGCTCCAGGGAAGGGGTCGGCCGGATGGAGGCACCCCAGGGAGGCACTCGGAGCCTGGACGGGGGTTGGGCGCAGGGAAGTGGGCGGCTCAGCACGGGAGCGCCCCCGACTGGCCCGCCACAGGAGGCACCTCTCAAGATCTTGCCTGGGGAGACCATGCCATCTGTAACATCTACTTTTTGAGTCCTGGCACAGACGGACTTGCTTTGGCACTGGCAAATTGTGGTTCCACCTTCTCAAAAGTTGGCTTTCCGTAGACCTTGGCTTTGTCCAGATGGGTAGAAAGGAACGTCTCTGTTGAGGCTCCAGATTCGGGTGCCTGTCTCCAGCCTCCTTTTTCCCCAAGGCAGTTCTGAACCCTCATCTCCTTGACCTTTCTGGGTGCTCCTGAACTCATGATCAAGTTGGCCTGTGCATTGGTGCTTGTGTGTTGTAATGCCTTTGGCACAGGTACCCACCACGATCATCATCTCATTAATGTCCCAGGGCATCACGTGTCCTGCTACTGGATATTCTGGCATCAAAGCCATTTACTGAACCTGCTGATCTTTCTGCTAGTCCAGTGAATGGCTGTGGACTGGGGGATGCCAAAGGAAACTGAAAATGCAGCGTTGGTCTTGGCTGAATGTGTGCTAATGTGACTTGGAGGGTCCTTGTAAGATGCATTGCAGCCAATTCTAATAGATTGGCCTGATTATTATTATTATTATTATTATTATTATTATTATTATTATTATTATTATTATTGCTTTTTAAGCTTAATCTCCCCCAGCTGCAGTTGAATGCCGTGCCACAAGCTGACAGCTTCCATCCTGAATGCTGGTCCCTGAGAGCTCCTCGCAAGGCTGCTGCCTGGAGGGCCGTCCAGCCTTTCTCGTCATAGTACTCGTTAGCACAAGCCGTCGGATGCCAGCCTCTGCAGAGCTGTCCTGCAATCACCCTTCAAGTGGGAGCCCTCATCTGCCTCCTGTTTAGGGAACCGGTCCCTAATCAGCAAGAGTCAGGTCTGTGCATGCAGACGCAGACTCTTAACCTCTCTCTAGGGTTGACCAGATTTGACCACTGCGGCTTTAACCTCTGGTTTGATCCCATTTAAAAAGTCCTGTTTTTAATTGAGTTGTGACTGCTGGCGTTTACAAAAACATGTTTTGTCAAAGGTTGGCCTAATTAGGAAAAATGTGTGCCGTTAATTATTGAGGCTTCACAACTGGTAGTTTGAACTGTGCATCATTTAAGTCTGTGTAGGAAATTTTCAAACCCCAAAATTGTCCAAAGGAGATAAAGTTCTTTGTAGATATTATGTATGATTTAAAACAAACCAATTATTCTTGTGTGTTCAAGTATGGCATTTGTTTGAACTAGCACACGCAGACTTATTAACTACTAATTGCTACCACGCTCTTCACACATTCAAGTCAAAGGCCTGAAAAGTGAAATATAGTTTTTAATGAGAGTGAAAGCTGAAGATATATTTAAAAAAAATACAATTTTATTCTTGAAAGAAAAAAAAAAAATCCTGCTTGTGATGTCTTAAGGTGTTAATACATGTGCTGTGGGAGGTGGAGGGTGGGCTGCTTTTAATTAGAGCGGCTCTGAGAGCCGCTCTAATTAAAGCACCTGGAGCGTTACATGTATCAGCTTCCCCACGCTGAAAAATGATGGTGGGGGTGCTTTAACTAAAGCTCGTTGAATGAGTCTGAGTTAAAGCGTCCCTGCCACCAGTTTTCAGCATGAGGACACCAATGCACGTGACACTGGAGTCTGCTAAGTGATTGCCACGCTCCGGCAGACTCAGTTAATTGAGTCTTCTCCAACACGCTGTAACTACAGTGCGCCAGAGCAGCCTCGATGCATGTGTACAGGCACCTTTAAAGAGTATTTAACCTATGAAAAATAGAGAGAGAGGAAAAAAAACCCCAAAAAACGAATAAAAAAAAAACACTGCACTTTACATTTCACTTTGTATTCGGTATTTCAGATCAGAATCTGGCTCCTTTTCACTGACTTCGGCATCAAGCATTTTATAGCACATTACAAGTTTGCTCTCTTTTTCCACTTCTGACCATTTTGGGGGCTTTTTTGTTTTATTTCTTGGTTTATTTTGGAGGAAACTAGACTTCAAGAAAACTCCACTGAAGCGTATGATGCTAAGTGTACTTGCAGATGAGTCAAACGTAACAAATACTGGCTCTAAGTATTTTTCCAATGAAGGCCACCATGTAGCTGGTTTTACATTTGTCTTCACCCTCGGAGAAGAACAGGTTATGGCAGGGATTTTCCCATGCCTGGAACTGCATTTATGAGGCTCCATTTCTTGCAAAACCCACTGTTGAGCTACTTCTTGTTCTGCACTTAAAGTTAGCCCTACGTACTGCGGACGAAGCGTATCGGCTGGCAAGTGGGCTGGGACCACTGCAGTCATTAAACTTACACTTGATTAGTTTTTGCAAATCATTTCAGATCTTCATTATGTCTTATAAGTAGCCCCTCGTGGTATATCTGCAGTTCTGGCGTGATCTCTCCGGGTTGGTCAAGAGCAACTGCTTGGGGTTTTAGTTGCTAACAAGTGCTTTGCTTCTTTGCACAGCTGCATCTGGCTCGTATTTGGACCGTGTTGTCCTGAATGTCATCCTCGTGTTTCATCGTTCTACAAATTTTATTAAAAACACTGTTTTTTGGACTAGATTCAAGGCACACCATTTGGCTGTTCCACCTGGTTACTCTTGGCAGCTGGGGCAGAAGAGATCCCTTACAATTGCTTAGGTGGCCGTTTGCAGTGCGGTGGTTTTGGAAGGTTTTCTGAGCTTCTGTCCCTTGACTAATAATAGGTTTTGCAGAGATAGATGTGCCATTTCCCACCAGGATCATGAAATGAGAGGCACAACTGCAGCTTGTAAAGAAAAGTCACGCTCTTCTGTGGTTCTTACAGAGTTTTTCATGCATTTTTTCATGTTGTTTTCAGTATCATTGGTCAAAACCAAAAAATGGTGTGTGGGTTTTTTGGGTTTTTTTTTTGATAATCTGCCTCTGCAGTAGTTGAAGAGTTTGAGATGCTGCGCCCCAGCAGGCTTCGTGATGTACCCCCTCTCCCTGCTAATCGCAGTCCCTTTTTCTAGGAATAAAGGATGGAAGGAGTGGTTGCAGCCACTTCACCCCTTTACCGCAGTAATCTGAAGGGTAACGCGGGGTGCAGGTGTGGCCATAATAGATCCCACCGTTCAGGGTCCAGTTGCTCATTTGGGGTGCACGCGCACTAAGAGCAATGTCCAGGTCTGCATTGCATCTCGAAGACCCCTGAGCAATATAGACCCCTTTTTCAGTCTTGTAAGCTCTTTGGGACCGGCTTTCTCTCTTGCTGTGTATTTGTATGGCACTGGTGCAGGGAGATGTGTTCTCCATGCACTCCTTTAATTAAAGGATAATAGGTGGTGTTTGCCAGGTACTAGACCAGGGGCGGCACTTGTGTGATTCTGTGTGCCGAGCTGGAATCTGTCCTTTGATGACTTGCCCCTTTCCTCGAGGAAAGCAGTAGTGGGTTGAGGAATAGGACCCAGGTGCTGCACTGTTTTAAGTGCCTAGATAACATGTTCTCACCTACTATCACTCGCTTTGCCTAAATATAGTGCCTAGCCAGCAAGGTAATTGTCACAGTAAGGATACGTGTGCAGTCATACAACTAGACAGAAGACGGGGAAAAGGGGTGGGGGGAGTTGTGTTAAGAGGATTAAAAAGTACTTTTCCAAGGATAGGCATCATTTTCCAAGGATAGGCATCGTTCAATGGGAGGGCACTCCAGCCTCCTTCAGGAAGTTTCCAGGTTTTTGGGGAGGCAATTAAGGTGGTGTAAGCAAAATGATATTTTTTGTTCCCACTCCACTTGCTTTTCCTGCGATAAGCATGGCTATCCAATGGTATAAAGCACCAGTCCGCACAGATAATTCATTGCAACACGCAGCGGGCAGCGTTTGTGTCTGTAGGATAAAATGCTGCAGGAAGCCTTTATCTTCTACGTACTGTCAAAGGCAACAGTCAGCTTCAGATTTATTTAATGTATTGCCAACGTGCAACTTATATTCTTCTCCACCTGCCTGTTTGGCTTCTCTGGTAGGCTCCTAAAAGGCGTCTGGCTGGGAAAGATGCTGATTTCTTTGAATATGGAAGTAGCCATCAAGGCAGTACCCGATGACGGCAGCGTGGATTAAAAAACCCATGTTTGTTTTTTAATTGCAAAGATGTATTTCTTTTACATTTAATGTTCTTTTGTTATTTCTCTATTGCTGCTGTTTCCTTCCCATCTGATTGCTGGAGTAGATGTTTTGTATTTGGTTTTTTGTTGGTTTTTTTTGCTTGCTTTTTGTTTCCTAATTGTTCTAAACATTCACAATTTGCATAGGATTTTTTTTTTTTCTACCAAGAGATTTCAATGCTCAGCTATGCTGAAAAAGACAAGACCAGACCTCATTAACAATTGGTACTGGGAGAAAAATACAAGTTCATACAGACAATTAATAAGCAAATAGTCTGTGCGGCACGTGCAATTTCCAGCTGCTTTCTGATAAATTGCTTTCTTGACTTGTGGCAGTTTGGAAAGGCTTCAGAAATACCCTTCCAGTTGAAGTCAGATGGTTTTATGGTCCAAAGTCACCAAATGCTTGGAAGAGTCCCCCATTAGCTACTGGAGTATGGGCCCGGGACTCTGCCATCAGACTCCTGTTTGTTTCAGAATATTGTTCTTGGTGTTTTTAGTAATGATAATTTAGTTAAGCGCATCAGCTCATTAATAATCTTTTCCTGGTTGACACTGGAGCACTTTTATTTTGAATTGATAAAGACTTTCCATTGCTATTAAAACAGTCGTTAACAAAAATAAAGCCTTTATTTAGCCTTGATGTTGCAAATATTTATAAATGTACTTGATTTGAGGGAAATGAGTGTCTCCTCGAAATCAATGGGATGGTTCATAAAAGTAAAGTGCTGCTTAAGTGTCCTAGGTATCAAGCCCATAATTTTCATTATCTTGATTTTTGCATGTAGCGATATTATGACATGCGCGTGAGATCCTTACCATTAGGGAGAGGTTAAAAAAAAACAAAAAAGTTCAACATACATTGTTGTGCATGCTGTTTTGCTCAGGAGCACTTTGCAGATCCAGCACTGCAGTGCCTCTCAGGGGTGATGTGCTCAATGTGGTGATGTGCATGAGCAGGAGCATGCCGGAGCCTGGCCGCTGCGTGCACACGTGTCAAGCCCTGTGGGGGTAGCGTCATACCTGCTGCTGCACACGTTGGCAGTCCAGGGCTTGCTCTCCGGGGTGTCCTCTGCTGAGAGAAGGAAGCAGAGGTTTCATGTAGAAGCGTCGGGGTAGTAAATGGGCAGGGGTCCATAGACCTGAAGAAGATCCCAGATCCCAGAATAAGATCTAAGATTTAGGCGGGAGGCTGCCCATTGTCTGCCATCTTCCAAAGATGATGATGATCAGTTAAAACTATGGGAATACCCACACTTACAATTGAAAGGGGTGCACACCTCCATTCGAACATTTTTAGGGGTCTGCAAACGGAAAAAATGTTGAAAACGCTGTTCTAGAGGATGCCTAATGTGGCTCTTGCTTTTAGAGATCTGCATCCTAGAGAGACTGAAGTGTCTGATAAGTCAGCTTCGGCGTCTCCTCAACCTCCAGAGTGAGGGAAACGTGCCACAAAGCCTACACTGATCTTTCCTGCATCCCCACCATACTGTATGCTCTGCTCTCCCCATTGTCTTCATCGCCATTTAAATCGGGACAGTTGCAAGGCTTGGGGAAGGGCTTCTGAGCCTGGTCCCCGATGCTGCTGCTGGGCTGGGGTTGGAGAACAAGCACGCCACGCTCCTGCAATTCCCGGTAAATAAGAGACATCTCGAGCATTGGCGTGTGTCCTTTTTGAAGGCACCTCCTGCCTTAGTCGTTCAGTGACCTTGAAGAGTGGCAGCTGGGCTTCTGGCACTCGTTTCGTGGAAGTGTTTTACTTTTTATGGTGGTTTGTCCTGTCTTTCTGGCTGCCTGCCTGCCTGTCTCTCAGGCTAGGTACAGACATTCAGGAAGCACGAAGCAGAGTCGATCTAAGTGACGTGGTTTTCTGTAAGCGGCGTAGCTGAGATCAGCCGCGAAAAGAAGACGCGTTCGCCCCTTGGTGGGGGTGCAAATCTTAGACCAGGTTCTGCCGCTTGTAAACCCGGCTGCGCGTGCTGAACTGCTGTCCTGTTACAGGTACAGACCGGTTTTGGGTACCACACTTCTGGTGTGGGTGTAGACCGGTTTCTGATCGCTTACACCGGTAATGTCGGTACCTGGCCTTAATCTCAACCCCCTTCTTTCTGGTTTCCTTGTTTTTTCTTTTTTTTTTTTCATCCCTCCCTTGCTTTTCTTGGCCCCAAGTGAAGGCAGTGACATTGTTTTACAGCAGTGCATAAATACCTTCACTGTTCGGCACAAGGATATTTATGCTCACCTTTTTCTGTTGGTGCAGGCTGCAAATATGCCTTGTGCTCAGACCAGAACTATTCATCTCAAAGTGCCTGGAGCAGACTTTAACTATGGGATATATGCTTTCAGCAGGGGCAGAGGCTGTACCCTAAATTACTGAAATAATGCACTCCTTCATCCAGCGAGGGGGATGCTCACCTGGTTTGGTTTTTAACATGTTCTGACCTGTGATGGGACCATTGCCTAGTGTGTCAGATGGCTTGTTCTGCTCTTCGCTGCGCACGAATATATTATTGCCGTCCCTTGAAACCCTTGCCAAAATGAGATGCGTGTCTTGCAAGCGAGCAGCATTTTGAGTGCGATAAATAGATTCCCCCTTGCCTACCTCCAGAAGGATGTGGGCATTGCTATGGACGTGACTAGAGTGCACCTTGAAGAAACATTCCCCTTGGAGACAGCTCTGATAATGCAAAGCCCCGCAGAGAAGCTGATTGTTGCGTTTGTAGGGCAGTGCGCGTTTGCATTTACTGCAGACAGTCTGCTGGTGATTGAAGGTTGGGAATGGGAGTCGGAGGAACGGCTCGAGTCCCTGCCCCTGCCGTTGGCCCACGCTGACTTGGATCAACTGGATCTCTTTTCTCAGTACCTCGGTTTTCCTCTGTGACTGGTACAAGATAGCACCTAGCAACATAGATTTCATCGACATTAGGGCTGGAAGGGACTTTGCATCGGGTCCAACCCCCAACCCCAGGGGCAGGAAGTCAGCTAGGGTCAAAGGATCCCAGCAAGATAAGTGCCCAAATGTGTCTTAAAAGTGTCCAGAGTAGGTGCTTGCACCGCTTCTGGGGGGAGCCTACTCCATGTCTTGGGGGCTGGGACAGTAAAGAAGTTTTTCCTTATGTCCAGCCTAAAACGATTTTGCAAGAGTTTGTGACCATTAGACCTCGTCATTCCTTGGGGCGCTTTCATGAACAGGCGTCCCCCCAGCTCCTGATGCACGCCCCAGCGTACTTACAGCGGTGCATACCCTGACGTACTTACAGCGGTGCATAGCCTGACGTGCTTACGGCGGTGCGCACTCCGATGTACTTACGGCGGTGCGCGCCCCTCTCGTGCTTACGGCAGTTGTCTTCACTGCCTGGTGGCACAGAGTGACTCTTAGCAAGGTAAAGTTGTTGAGAAGCCAGTAGAAGGACTAGGAAACTGTAGGACATCCTGTATGATATGCCTTTTCTGTTTATGTTCTACAAATTGATTGGCTGTAGATAATTTGTAGTAGTTCATCAGAAGCCAAGTGTCCACGTTGCCTGATCTCATAAGCTGAGCGTTTATTGCATGAGTAGCATCCAAAGAGGTCCAGGGTTGCAGGAAAATGAAGATGATCAGGCAGGTGCCAATCTTTGTCTGAATTCATACTTCGGTTAATGGCCTTCTGGATTGCAAGTGCGGTAGCACTGGGGTATAAGACAGAGGTCCTCACCTCTTCTTATTGAAAGAGCTGGGTAAGTTAACCTTCCCTTCTTGAGAAGAGGTGGCATGAGAGCTTAAAAAGGCTACCGGCTGCTGAGCTTACAGTTCTCTCTCACCCAAGTCCCTTAAGCTATGCAGGGATAATTCACACGTAGGAATTGTCCAGATGGAAGACTTTGTACCAAAAGTCAGTAGAACAAGAGTCTGCCTGCGTTCTCGTGAGGAGCCCCATGGCTGCACCTGAAGCATAGAAACCTGGAGTCGGACACCGAGGTGCCACGCGCAGCTTGTAGTTGGTTACAGACTTTCTGCATTCGGGTAGTTCCTAGTCCATGAGAAACTGGCCTCCTCAAGCAGATGCTAGATTGAGAAAAGCTGAAAGTATAATGTTTCCTTGGCTTGGCTCTCGGAGGGGAAGGTGCCTGTCACCACAGTTGAGGATGGGGCAGCCACGATTTTAAAATCCAGACCCAGACTTTAGGAGACCTTTTGCAATGCTGGGGCTACTTGTGCAGCTTGAAACGTGGGGTGGGCCGAGTGGTTTTCTTTCTCCTACAGCTGCCATTTGTCAGTGCCGTTTCAGTAAATCGGCATCTCTGGGCACGCGCTAGCACCGTCGGTTACTCTGGTTTTGCTTTTCTTTTTGACATTTTTACTCCATCTGCCGAGGACAGCCCTATGTCCGTGGTAGAAGACACAAAGTCTTTACAGCGCAGTGGGGTCTCTCAGGCAGCCAGACACCACTTGGGCTCTGCTCCTAGTCTTATTACCTTGCTCACTTTAGGACTTTTCACAAGGCTTTTGTGTCCCGTCAAGCCGGTTTCACATCCTGGGAGAGCAGAGGTGGTAGCGTGTGAGGGCATGTGCGTCTGGAGGTGTCATGTGCCACGTGAGTACTGATGGAGAGCAGAGACTTTAACCGAGGTGCAGCAAGTGGTCCCATGAATAGACCTGTCCCGAGGGCAGGAGCTCCCCTCTAGGGCCAGTCATGGTCGACCAGTCTAAAAATGGGGGGATGCAACCTACCTGCGCTTTGTTTTACACCTTATCTAACCCGCAGAAAGGCATTTGGCCCAGCGCACCTTTCAAGCTGCAGAAATAGTCCCAGCATTGCAAAAGGTCTCCTAAAGGTACTTACTGCTATGTCTAAGCTGCCTGTCGTGTGCTCGCTCCCCGTGTGTATGTATATACACATATATATATATATACATGTATGTGTGTGTGTATAAAGAGGTGTAACCATACATACATACACGCACACACACATATATATATGCATGTATGTATGTATGCATGTATGGCTATACCTCTTTACACAGCACATGGGTTACTTGCAGAATTTACTGCCACACACTATCACAGAGGCCACATGCTTATCAAAAGAATTGCCGGATACTTATAGGAATAGGATCTCTTTTTCTTCTTCTTAGATATATGAATGGTAGCCTTAATAGAAAATCAATTCATTTTTATGCTTCCAGATGTACTTGCTTCAGAGTCAGGAATAGTCTTCCCTTAGTAGAGGGGTTGTTCGATATCCACTGGCTTCCTCTTCTAGTTAGCCTCTAGAGCAGCACCGCATTGCAAGCTTGGCGGCATTCATATGCATTGGGCATTCGCAAGGCTAATAAAAATATCCAGACTTATAACAGTAAATAGTTGCACTTAGAAGGCTGGAAGTCTTTCTGCTCGATGGCCTAAGCCACTTTTTTGTTTTTTGGGTTAGGTTAGAGACAGCGTTTCTCAGGGATGTGTTAGCTCATAGATGCCCGTGTCCCCCCCTTTCGAGTGTGCGGTGCTGGCCTGTGTTTGAAGGAGGAAACTGGCTCAGATAGATGGCTGCTTTGATCCGGTAGGGCCGTCCCTACAAACATATTGACTTTTGCCCGTGAGGTGTGTTGTAAGGGCAGGCATTTTTATAAAGCAATTCTGAGATGCTCTGATGAAAGTTGCTTTAGAACGGCAGACTACGGCTGCGATAAGGGATAGTAAATGCCCATAAAGAAGCATTTGTATAAATATCAACAGGTTAGATACGAGGCAAATCCAATAAGAGAGAAGAGATCTGTTTTTATGAAAGTAGTTGCAGAGCTTATCAATAATGAATAATGAAGCAGGCTGCAGAGTTTCTTTTCCTTTGTGCTTTTATGTGAGATTTATCTCTCAGAAGTTTACGAGGCCCGCTGGTGCACTTACTGGAAGGTTTATAGAGGGATCTGTACCATTGCTGTGTGTGTAAAGAAGAGGAGATGGCGGGGGCCAGGCCTCTGGCGAGCCCAGTCTGAAGCATAAGGCCTCGTAAAACACTGTTCTTTGCAGGTTTTGGGGAGGCTGGAGCTGATCATAGATTCATACACAATGGGGGTTGAAGGGAGCTCAGGAGGTCACATCTAGTCCAAAACCCCTGCTCCAAGCAGGACCAGCCCCAACTCCATCATCCCAGGCAAGGCTTTGTGTCTACCCAGGTCTTCAAAGCTCTAAGGATGGAGAGTCCACCCCTCTCTGGGTAACCTGCCCCAGTACTTTGCTACCCTCCTGGTGAGAGAAGTTTTTCCTAACATCCAACCTCAACCTCCCTTGCTGCAACTGGAGACCATTGCTCCTTGTCCTGCCATTGCTGAGGTTGTCCTGATGAAGGGAGGTGTGTGCGCGGGTAAACTTGCCCCCTTGCGTAGAACCATATGGGCTAGAAGTAGCTTCTCTGGACCAGCGGTGTTGCTACTTTGCAAAAAAAATATCCCCCTGATTCACTGCCCTGCTGGTTGTAGGCTCCTTGGTGTTGACCTCTCCTGCAAGAATGGGCAGAACGAAGAGTAAAGAGAAAAGGGAAAGCAAAGATGGGGAGAGCATTTATCAGCGTCTTTTGTGGACTCTTTGCAGCATGCGGGTTTCTTCTTTTTCTTTTTTTAAAGCCTCCTGTTACACTTGGCCCCAGTGAGCACCCTTTTCTCCATCATTTTGTGATCCGGGCACGGCCAGCTTTCAGCGGCAATTTATTATGCATCTCTCTCGCTGTCTGTGCCAGGAGGGACTGTGCATCTTCTGGACAAGAGATGGATGTGAGAGCAGCTCAGCCGAACTCTATTGTGGGCACAGGGAAATGGCCAGGGGAGGGAGCGTACGCGGGATTTGTGACAAGTAAAGACTCGTCCAAAATGTGTCAGTAGTAGTGAGGCACGTTTTTTGAGGTAAATGTGATATCTTTTATTAGACCAACTACATGGTTGGAAGAATTGTTCTTTGCAGGCTTTTGGGTGCAAGCACCCTTCTTCAGGCACAGGGAGCATCTGTTGTTTTATTGTTTAATCGATAATAGCAATGCTGTTTTGTAGGAGGTCAAATCCTTGGGCTCATTTGCAGCATTCACTTCGCATAAACCGATCCATGTGTCCTGGTGAAAATCAGGAACAGTGGGAATTTCCCTGATTAAATTCCCCAGGATACATGTCCCTGATCACATACTACAGTTTGATTTGCTTGGAGATTCAGGAATAGAATAAAGAGAGAGTGGTTGAAAAGCAAATTTAAAATGTCTTGCCTTTAAAAAAAAAATAAAAAAATCCAAAGATCTAATATACGAAATATTGCCAAGGCATAACTATTACGCTCCCTTTCTCTTCCCCCACAGCTGACTTCAGGAACTAGGTCTCATCTGCTCGGAGCAGTGCAGTGAAGTCTGCGTCTTTCTTCCAGGTGTTGTGACGGCAGCACTTTGTGTCTTGGGTCTGTGATCACTGGAGAGCAGTAAAGGCCCCTTCTCTGCGTGTGAACGCAGTAGGCTGAGTGTGTATTCGGCTCCGTTGTGTTCCACACCAGAAGTGTGCATTTCAACAGTATATGAAATTATACATGTATGAATTGCAGGGACCACCAGATCCTGCTCTTGGTCATGCTTGTGTTCATCGGGGGGTACGTGGATGGAAGGGGTTTGCCTTAAATTTGCACTGGCATAGCTCAGGGCAGAATGCGTGCACATTGTTGACTTGTGTGCCTTGGGATCTACGGTGAAAGTTGCTGTTTAGATTCGAGCTGCTACCATCCATGCAGCCCTCCGGGGCAGAAGGAATTATGCCTTTAATCAAATGATCACGAGGCGGGCTATTTGCTGCATGCACGCAGAACAAAAGGGACAAGGAGATGCTTAAATTGAAGATGGCGTGCACTTTGAAAAGATAGCTAAACAGCGAGGCGTGCGGATCATCTTCACTAGATGATTTTAGGACTAAAGCTAGCACTTCAAATGGTGTCCAGCATGTCTGGTTTATGGAAAAACCAACCGGAACAAAAAAGCTATGTTCTCTAGGGCTGGCAGGTGTTGTTTTCTTTCTCCCCCTTGTAAGGATGGATTTGCCTCTATACCAAATGGCTAGAATAATTTGCACTCAAAGAAAGTCATTCTTGTTATCACTTAGTGAGGGTCAATAGCTAGTCATGTCCTGGGATTCGTCATTGTGGAGAAAAGCCCATCTGTGCATTGAACATGTAGCAGATTGTCCTAATTTCTTCTGTGGCTGCCTTTTTATTTGGGACAGCACTTCGGGTCTGCTCTAGAGATGTGCAAATCCCTCTTTGGAGATAGCACGGACCCACATTTCCAGCAAGAGGAAAGGCCATATTTTTGCTCGAAAATGGGAGACATCTAGGGACACGAGCGTGCATGTGTTGGGGGACCACATGCATCAGCGCACACAAATTTACACACACTCTCTCCATCTCCAGTAGTTTTAAAGCACAAAACCAGGAGGGAGAAACTCAAAGGTCTTATCTGAGTTCAGATGGTGCTTCCCTGCTGTGACCTTGGACCAATTGTGCCTTCGTCTCCCTAGGTGCATTTAAGGCTCATTACTCGCACGCTATGGTGCCCTGCCTTGTGTCGCCCGAGCAGGCTGGGGTTGGCTGTCGGTGCCCCTGTGTGACAGCAAGCAAATACATTTTCAGGCCGTGTGCTACCGGATGTTACAAATTGCGCCTGGTTCTGACTAGAGGAGCCGAGGAGATTTGGCGTTGCCATCACTGGGATGCTAAACCGATGGGCAGGCCTGGGTTGTGGCATTGGGGTGGGGTGCGGGCGGCCTTTGAACTTGTGCCGTCCTCTGTGATTTGAAAGCATCCACTCCTGCTCCATTTCTGCGGGCAGCATCCATTACGCTTTTCTGGCAAGCAGAACTACGTCGGCTGCTTTTTGTTTCCCCTCCTTCGCCAAACACTAATTTGTTCTTCGCCAGTGCTCAGCTAGCCTTGTTCCTGAGCACCAGCGGGACTCCTCCTGCAAAGAGCGGCTCCTATTAGCTGCTTCCCTTCTTAATTTCGTTATCCATTTCTAATGGCTTTTTAATGTCGTCGCTGAATTCGCGGCGCTGAGGACTTCACGCACCTTCTGTTTCTCCGGCAGCTCTTCAGGGGGAGTTTGATTTGACTCTCCTCCTCCTTATTCGTGGCCAGGAGACGTAGTGAACTCCAAGGTTGGTGATGGCAAGGGATCCACATTGAGGTCTCCCCGGGGAATCCCAGGGGCAGAGCTCTCCCATTTATTTATGGGTCCTAGTTTTAATCAGTAATTGCAGGGTTTAGGTAGAGAAATAAGGGCATGTATAGAAATGGTGTTTGCATATATATTTGAGCACTTCTTTCCCAGCCATTCTTTCAGTCCCATTGTGAAACGAGTGTCTTTACCCAGTCGCTGTTTAAACACTGTTTGCACGTTGTTGCATAGTAGAAACTTGTTATCAGTCCTGGGGTTTGGCTTTAGTCTTCAGTCCTAACACAACTGAGTTCGGCTCAAGCCTTGCTACTCCTAGCGTTCCTCTGTGAAATGCTCAGCCCCTGCTCCAGGTCCTCTTCCTACACGAGCCGTTGCAGTGAGATCGCGTTCGAGTGAGGTCAAGTTTCCCTGCATTCGGTAAGTCTGCTATCGGTGTAAACCATTTCTTCTGAGCAACATTTGCCTGTGTTATCTCAGTAGGCAAAGACTCGTCATCTTCTTGCAGCTCTTCTGTCTGTCTCGTGGTGCAAATATTAATCCGTGACTGTTTCCCCCGACCCCCTAGCATCAAATGCAGGCAGTATGGGTAAATGCCTTATACAGGCACCCACCTGCTGTTTGCAAGGGCCGCAGTCGCGGGCATCAGTTTTCACGTGCATATGTACATACGTCATTTTTGTTGGCCCATGAACCTGTCAGTTGAAGAAATGAGGCATTTTGCATTTGAAAGGCAATTAAAGTCTGAGTAGTTCATAAAAGAAGACGCCGCCGTGGGGGCAGGACGGGGAACATGGTGTGTAGCTGACAAGAGGCATCCAGATGCATATTTCTGCTTCCCTTTCAGGAGGCTGGAGATCCCCCAGAATAGCAGGGCCTGCAGAAAGGCCTAAGCTAGAAGTGGTAAAAGTAACTAGGATGAGCAGTGGCCTCTGTCACGCTGAAGTCAAGCTATCCTGGAGACTAAAGGTGACATGGGACAAACAGGGAACACGCAGTCTGTTCCTTTGGGGGCTGACTGCAAGCTAGTTCCCCTTTCTGTATTCTCCAGTGCTTTGTCCAGAGTGATTTTAAATATCCCACGTCATGAAGCTTCAATTACTTCCCTGGGGAGACTAATTCAGAGTCTAATACATCTCGCTGTCGGGGAATGCTTCCTGATGTCTAACCCAATCTTTCCTTTAAGTTTCATTGCCTCACATCTAGTTTCCTGCTCCTGCTTCCCAGACGATTGTGCCTTCCTAAATGCTAATGTTAAAAAACCCAGCAAACTCTGGTTGCAGGCTCTAGTGATTGGTCCAAGTACTACTCGGGTCTTTAACATGAAAATCACAGTCCTCCACTGCATGAGCTAACAAAGAGGGTCTGTGCACCTTGGGAAGTGGCATAGAAGTGCCACGTGATGAAGGGAATGAGGCAACGTCGTTCTGTATAACGGCATTCGGACAGCGGTATGGGAGAACGTCATTTTTAGAGGAAAACGCAGATGAGCTCCATAATTTGTTAGGAAAAAAAACCAAAACAACCTCCGCTTTCCCCCATGGTAAATCCACTGGTGTCAGTAGAAGACGACAGCCAAAAGAGTTGGGCCTGTGAAGACCATAGCCTTTACTGGGCACCATTTAAATGTGCCATTTCTAAGCATTGCCTCTACCCACCTTTTTTAAATGAAGGTGAAAGCAAACCCGGGGGGGGGGGGGGGGGGGGGGGGGGGGGGGGGGGGGGGGGGGGGGGGGGGGGGGGGGGGGGGGGGGGGGGGGGGGGGGGGGGG
>JAGPOW010000261.1:3198211-3237734 GCA_030014935.1 Caiman crocodilus
CCCCCCCCCGGGCGCAGTCTGCCGATGTGCAGCAACCCCCCCCCGGGCGCAGTCTGCCGATGTGCAGCAAACCCCCCCCGGGCGCAGTCTGTCGATGTGCAGCAACCCCCCCCCGGGCGCAGTTTGCCAATGTGCAGCAACCCGCCCCCCCGGGCGCAGTCTGCAGGTGTATGTATCCCTATTGCATGACCAGGGAGAAAGGCGAATTTCTCAGCTTTCTGGCAGCCCTGCCAATCTGAGAGCTTTACAATTGTAGTGGCCCCAACGCTGGGGAATATTTGGTCTGAGGGTAGCATTGAAAGGGAGAAATTGTTTCCGCACTGGATGAAACTCCACAAAGCAGGGAATATGGAAATGAAACCCACTAATCTAGACACGAACAACAGTGCCTATAAACTAATGCAACGCTTAGTGCTTATAGCCTGGAAAAGAGGTGTTTATGGATTCATTCATCAGGCCTTTTTCATTATACATTTTAATACATTTATTGTTTCCTTTATGTTAAACGAATCTTACTCTCGCAATTGCATTTCTCCCCTTGTGAAGGGACAGGCACCAGGCTATGACTTGATGGTGCTGCCAACATTTGAAAGGTGTGAAGGTGATGAAAAATGGGGAGGACTTGCAATGTGATTTATCAAGTACTGCTGAGATGTGAGGGTTTATTAAAGTAGAGGCTTGGGCATAAAATGTGACCCGTTCCGCTGGAGATTTCCTGTTCTGCTGGGCGAATTCGTCAGGATTTCTGTGAAAGGGGAGACCAAAGAAACAAACAAACCACAGTGATTTTTTTTTTTGAGACGGGGGAGAATTATAACTATATGGCAACCTGTACATCTATAAACATATTTTAAATAAGTGAAATGCTGCCTTAGCACAAGCCAGCACTGCATGCCGAATCTCATCTTGGAGGAAGTAGAAGAGTGCAAGAGTGGACCGCAAGGGACAAACGTTGATCTTTTTCTGTAGCAGGATGCTGGAAAACATTCGTATCCTTCAGCAACGACGTTCCTATAAGATGGTCTGTAGGTCGGCACCTTGGTTGCTAAGCCTGTAAATAGCCAAGTTATTGCATTTTGGAGTTGAAATTTCTCCAGAGCAAAGACTCTGGAGAACAACAGCATTGACGGGATGGGAGGTGACAGTCATTTCTCATTTTCTTGGAGAGAAGGGAACAGTGCAGGCAGAGCAGTGACCCTGCTCAGCATCAGCACTTTCTTTAGGCCTGTGAATTAGCTTCTCCCGCTACAAGGACAGATTGAAGCTCTTGTTGGATCTGCAGAGGCCAAGGCAGCTCCAGGTGAGCCAACTGGAGTCTCTCCTCTCCTATGCTTTAGCATCTCAATGGACCGCTTGTGACCGATCGCAGAATATTTGGTACGGGTGAGAATGAGAGAGAGCAGTGTCAGATGCCAGATTATAGATACTATTTAAAGCACTAGCTAATAGAAAATCTTTCCTTGGACTTGTACTTGGAGTACATCTGAGGTTCGTTTATGGAGAAGAAAGAGATGCGTTATACAGTGTCACGTCGAAGAGACCTCTCTCCTTATACTTGATTCTTATTCAGGTTCCCATCCTTCCTTCCTTCCACACGAGCGCTCCCAGAGCAGCATTCGCATGAATACGGCTGGAGGATCCAGGCCCCTTTGGAGAGAACAGGTTTAATTATAGGGATGGCAAATTCATGCATTTGCTTGAACAAAGAAACATTTGTTGTAAGCCCTTCAGGGAAGGGACTGTATAATCATATGTGTTTGTGTAGGACTCAGCAGGATGAAACGGTAGGGAGTAAACCTCGGTGTTGATGCAAAAAAAAAATGGTTATTAATCAAATTATAATATTTTACTCTTATAATTTTAGGTTGCAGTGAACCTGCCTGTGCCTTTATTGAATTTTGAGGGGCTGCAGTTATTTCCATGCGTGTGATGTTTGGAAGATATGATGGCCCAAATGCTTATGATTTTGCTTATTTAATTATGCCAAATCTCAAGTTAGTTAAGGAGACACCTGGGAGGCCGATGCTTTCTGTCACCAGTGACTTGAAGTCTCAAGGAAAATTGCATCTGTGTTTTCATAAACCTCTAATGTCTCTCAATGCAGCTTTATTGCTTCTTTTTTTCCTATTTTCTTTTCTGCTTTGAAAGATGTTTAAAAACATTAATTTTTGCGCTTTGTCCCTTGCACGAAGCACCTGATAGGAGTCATTGATTGCAAATTGTACCTGTAATATAGATGGGAAGATATAAATCTGTGAAGTCTGGGGGGAGAAAGTCTGCTTTCTCAGAGCTCAGACACCAGTTTAATGTCCCTATGGCCTCTTCGTCAAGAAAACAGACCTTGCAAACCATCTTTGGGGAGCAGGGTCTGTCTGGTTTGTAAAAAGGTTGTAAGGAGGTTCTATACCCAGGATCAAAGAGGAGTGATGCTTCAGAGTGTGTTATCAGAGCCATAAACTAAGTCATAAAAGAGGCCATCTATTACTCCCTTGCAGGAGATATTTCTTGCTTCTGTTTTAGGTTTCCATTTAGGAAAATGAAAACTGTTGTTGCTTCTCACATGCACAAGATGGTATAAGCTTTCCTGGAGATTTATAGGTGCAAATATTTTGTATCTACATGGCAGTCTTTCTGTAATAGCTTCCTAATACTGCAATTATGAATTGTAAGGTGGCATATACAGATGCAGCGAGGCTTTTGGATGCTATGCATGATTAAACGTCTGGGTGTTCACCTTGCTGGGGTTATCTGACCTGGGCCGTCTTTCCTGCCCAAACACAGAGGGACTGACCCCGATGGCTGCTAATGTCTGTGAATCTATGAATTAGCATTGTGAGAAGAAACCTGTGTATATAGATATTTGAATGGGATGGCAAATTACTGATCAGATAGTGCTTAAGCAACTGCCCCAATTTTGGACGAGAGAAACTACGTCTCCAAAGGCTGGCAAGAAGAGCAGACTCTAGCTACTTTGATGAAGGGGGTTTAAAGGTCTTCTTGGAGAATTTCTTAAACTTTATAAAGACTCTATGAAGAACCGGAAGACCCTTTTTATGGGAAACAGGACTGTTCTGGACACACGTGAAGCAGAAATTCAGTTCCTATTAAACCCTAATGGAACTACAGGGATTTTTTCTGAATGCGGACTAAATAAAAGCAGGAGTCAGAATTTGAGCTTTATAGCTATTCCAAGAATTTCCTGCTAAAAAGACAAAAGCCATCACAACCCTGCTGCAAACTTGAGCAAACTGCATATTCATGAGCTGAAAATGTAACCAAGACGGACCGTAAAGGATCTTCCACGCTGAACAAGGAGCGTCTTCCTCCTCCCGAGAAACGGTGAAAGAGAAGAGAATAAATCTGAGTTAAAGCAGCGGCGCTCTCACTGCTGCTCCCTCATCTCGGCATGTGTTGTTGATCTTGTCTCGCAAAGCAACCCTCGGCAACAAAGCATCGATGATCAATGGCCCCAGTCCAGCCCGAAGAAGCAGCAGCCTTCCAGTTCAGCGCTCCTTCTGCGACGTGCCGTCAT
This sequence comes from Caiman crocodilus, assembly GCA_030014935.1. Taxonomy (NCBI): domain Eukaryota; kingdom Metazoa; phylum Chordata; order Crocodylia; family Alligatoridae; genus Caiman; species Caiman crocodilus. The sequence goes on from JAGPOW010000261.1 coordinate 3,201,744, forward strand.
CCAGAGTCCCGCACCGCTGCTGAGACGGAGATTGCAAGAATGCTATTGAAAGATGAATTTAAATGCCCTTGTAATCATTTAAATAGAAGATTGAAACGCTGTTGTAACTTGAGATATGAACACCTTGCCTGTTAAATGAAAACCTGTTTGGATGGCGTACTCCTGCCTAGAAGACGAAGAGTAACCTTAGGGAAGAGAAAAGAACCATTGTATTTTAATTGAATTTGTGGTATTCAATTATGCCTAGTTTGATTGAGATGAGCTCTTGAGTGGCTTCTTTCAAGCAGAGCAAAAATAATGCCCTAAACCAAGCGTGTACTTTCAGAGGTTTGCAAGAGGTTAGACAAGCATTGGTTGGGGATGATCTCCGAGTAACTCTGCCTGTGCTGTGCTGTGGGTCGTTCCCATGCTTCTGGGCTTTTCTGGTTGACATATCAGGTCAAGATGGATTTTTTCCCTCTTTCTGCTGCTACATGTGTCAGGGCCAGAGAGAAAGACAGTCACGCGTTTTAAGGAAAGAATGAAAGAGGTGGATCTCCTATTTAAACAACGCTTGCGACAAGCAGGACGCTGACTGCTGTTGTCCCCTGGCTTTACCCGTGGCAGGTCGTGGTGCTACATCTCATGGTTTTGCGACAAGGGTTGCCTGTGAGGCTTTAGTAATAGGTTAGGTGGGGATTTGTCTAGGATGGTTTCGATAAGCGTGATCCTGCCTCAGGTTGCTTTCTTTCAGCCCTACTTTTCTGTGATATGGGATCATCATCAATTGATGAAGCCAAATAGGAAGCAGATGCAAGCAAGAGAAATGGGAGGCAAGAAGGTGAGGGCTGCGGTGGAAGAAGTTGTCTGGGAAGGATACGTACGAACTAGGAGCAAGAACAGAAAATGCAGTTGGTTAAAACAGGTGTAAAAGATTGCGTGGGACTCAGAGAGGCAGGGAGAGGTCCCCTCCTCCAAGGTACGTGCTCTGTGGAGAGCTCCAAGAAGAGACGCACAGGAGACTTTACAATGGAAAGAACTGTTGTTAACTCTTCCTTGTTCTGTCTCATTTCTTTGTTTCGGTATCTTTTTCCTTAGCAGTTGCCATAGTTAATAATTGTGATTGCTTGTCTTCAGTTATGGTGTCCACTCAGGCATGGCCAAGAGACCTGTGCACTTAAAAGCAGCAGGGTCACGTCCCTGATTTGGCATTAATGGAGGCCGGTGAGATTCAGCCAGTGGTTTATTTTTTTTGTTTGTTTCTCTGGATCATGAATTTTTTAGCGAGTTTCAGGATAAAATTACTTGGCACTCAGTTTAAAACAAGCCTCTTCACGCACAAGATCTTGTCTTGATCCTGGCTGAGATGTCTGAATGTCTTCATAATAGAAGTGTTTAATAGCAATCATATAGCCAGCTGAGCCAGCTAGCCGTCTGACTCATCTTGCCAGGCTCTGCTGTTTTGTATATGAGCATCATCACTGATGTCAGCTTATTTATGCAAGCAGTCTGTAGGGGTATAGGACCCGGAGACTGAACAGAAAGCCTGGGTTTTGCAGGGCTCATTTATATGCATATACATGACATGTGCATACGTGTGTGCCTGCATGTCGAGAGGTATAATGCATATATTCAGTTAGGTTTAATAGTTGCATAGTAGGAGTCAGGGAATTTAAAAACAAACAGAACTAGCAGTACCAGCTCCAAAAGGAAATCCTATCTACTACCTTTTAATGATTGCAGTAGCTGAGCACTGCAGTTCCCAGACCAGCACCATACCTAGACTCCTGGCAGCCCTGGGCAAACTTTTAGTATCAGCTCCCCCCTTTGCCAGAGATAATGATAATGATAATTGGACATCGGGGTGTTGGGAGGGGGGAATGTTTTCAGGCCCCCTTTCTATCCAGGCCCTGGACGACCACCCTTTTAGCCCATCTTCATCTCTGGCCCTGTTCCAGACTAATCATTGTGAGGTATATTAGGCCAACCTTTGAGGTTTAAACATCTTATGTGTCACTGCAAGGAATGCTGTAAAGCTGTGGAGACTTCATGAGCTATCTTTTGCTCTAGTAACCAGAGGAAATAAATCCTGATGTTGGAATAATATATTTGCATCAGTCTGTATCAGTGTCCTGTGGGTATCAGTAGAATTTGCACAGGTGGGGAGTAGCAGGCAATCGTGGTTCCCAGAGTAAATGGTTTAAAGTTTGAAGTCGTCTAAATAGACCCTATGGCTCTAACAGGCAAATGAGAATGCTTTCATCTAACCTGCCGAGATCCAGAGAGGTAGGTAGCCAGGGTAGCCTGTAGTTATACATGGCACCACGCTCAGATGAATGCAATGGACTGCAGTCACTCTGCACAAGACACTTGCTCAGGCAGTAACATCTGATGAAGAGAGCGGCAGCTCATCAAAGCCTATGCATCTCAGGTTCTGTTAGTCTAGATAAGATTTCATAGGCACTAGGGCTGGAAGGGACCTCGGAAGATCATCGAGTCCAGCCCCCTACCCCAGGGGCAGGAAGTCAGCTGGGGTCATAGGATCCAGGTTTCTCCTGAAGGCCTTCAAAGTAGATGCTTGAACCACCTCCAGCAGCAGTCTATTCTAGACTTTGGGGGCTCAGACAGTAAAGAAGTTCTTCCTTATGTCCAGCCTAAAACGGTTTTGCAGGAGTTTATAACCATTTGACCTCGTAATCCCTTGGGGTGCTCTGGTGAACAGACGTTTCCCCAGATCCTGGTGAACACCCCTTATAAACTTGTAGGTGGCCACCAGATACCCCTGAGCCTGTGCTTTTCCAGGCTGAAGAGTCCCATAGCCCTCAGCTTCTTGTCATAAGGTCTGTTTTCCTGACCTCTGATCATGCGCGTGGCTCTTCTCTGGACTCTCTCAAGCTTCACCGCATCCTTTTTGAATTGTGGAGCCCAAAACTGGATACAGTACTCCAACTGTGGCGTCACCAAGGCCAAGTACAAGGGGAGAATGAGGTCCCTGGATTTGCTTGAGAAGCATATATGGATGCAAGCCAGCATTTTGCTCACTTTACTGGTTGCAGCATCACGTTGCAGGCTCATGTTCATCTTGTGGTCAGTCCTGACCCCCAAGTTGCTCTATAAGGTGCCCTTCTGCTAAGTTTCAGGTTATCTTTTGTTTTCCATCGCACCAAAAATGATGCTAAGCTCACTTAAGGTCTGCCAAAGGCCCCTAATGATACAGTTGTTTCACGGTTGATGTGAAATGCAATATGCCACACATTCAAGTGTTTATCACCTGATAGCAAGTCACAAAAGTGGCCATCCAGCCTCAAAGATGTTGCTTGTGAAATGTAGGATTTTTTTGCAACTCAGTTGTATTATGCACACAGTGATAGTATGTGGGCATACCCCAGTTCTCCCCCATCTCTCCTTCCTTCCCACTCTGATAAAGGTCAGAGGGAAGAGCAGAAGGGGTGATGTCATGGTGGGCATCTGCTACAGACCTCTAAACTAGTAGGAGGAGGTAGATGAGGTCTTCTTTAAACAATTGATGGAAGCTTTCATATCATAAGATCTGGTTCTCATGGGGGACTTTAATTTTTGGGACATATATTGAGAGGGAAACACAGCAGTGCACAAGCAGATCAGCAAATTCCTGGAGTTGGGGGATAACTTTTCGATACAGATGTTAGAGGTGCCAATTAGGGCCTTTCTTGCTTATCAACTTGGTGCTCACAAAGAGGGAGAATGCAAAGGTGGCAGGTAATTGGGGTGACAGCGACTATGAAATAATAACATTCAAGATCCTAAGGGGAAGGAGAGCAGCAGGATTTCAGAAAAGCAGTGATTTGCAAACTCCTGGCACTGGTGCGCTTCAGGATCTCACTGAAGGGAAGTCAGAGGGGAACGAGTACAGGAGAGCTGGGTGTATTTTAAGGAAGCCCTTGTAAGGGCGCAAGAGCAAGCTGTTCCAATGTGATGGATGAATGGGGACTGGAGCAGAAGACCAGCCTGGCCTTCAGTACAGCTCAAAAAGGAATTTTGCGAAGGGTTTCTAAACTTGGTCATAGCACTGGGGCACAGTGCAAGAGTGTCTCCGGGGTAAGCAGGGAGAAAATTAAGAAAGTCAAGTTACAATTTGAGATGCAGATAACAAGGGGCATGCAAGGCAATATAAAGGGATTCTACAAATATGTCAAAAGTAAGAGGAGATCCAAAGAAACCATCAGTCCCTTATGAAATGCAGAAGGCAGTTTAGTTACAGATGATGCAGAGGAGGCTTAAGTAAGACTTTTTTCTCTTTTTTTTACTACCAGATGAGAAGTGCAAGTGGCAGCAAAGATGGGGAAGGAGACAAAGAGCCCAGAGTAGTGGAGGAACAGGTTAGGGATTACTTAGAGAAACCAGATGATTTCAAGTTGGCAGGGCTGGATTCGATGCACCTTATGTTACTGAAGGAGTTTGCTGAAGTCATTTCAGAGCCATTAGCTATCATCTTGGAGAACCTGTGGAAGTTGGGTGATTGGGAAAAGGGCCAATATAGTGCCCATCTTTAATAAAGGGAAGAAGGAGGATCTGGAGAATTACAGACCCAATACCTTTGAAAGAGCATGGAGCAGGTCCTCAAGGAGTCTGCTGTGAAGCACATAGAACGAGGTGAGCAGGAACAGCCAGCCTGGATTCACCAGCTAATGCCTCACCATTCATGCGCGACCAACCTGATTTCCTTCTATGATAAGGTATAAGGCTCTATGAATGGGGAGAGAGCAGTGGGTGTGATACGCTTTGACTTGAGCATGCTCATGCAACCTTCTCATTAATATGCTAAGAAAATACAGACGAGATGAAAGTACTGTAAGGTGGATACATACCTGGTTGGATCACTGCTTGACAAGCAGTCCTCAATGACCCAGTGTCTAGATGAGAGGAGGTATCAAGTGGGGCTCCTCTGGTGTCCCTTCTGGGTATGGTTTTGTTGAACTTTTTTGTTAATAATTGTACGGTGGGATTGAGTTAGCAAGTTTAGCAAATTTGCAGCTGTCACCATGTTGGGTAGAGTTGCAGACACTCTGGAAGGCAGGGTTAGGATCCAGATTGACCTAGATAGACTGGAGAAATGATCCACAATCAACCAGATGAGAGTCAACAAGAACAAGCGCGGTCTTGCACGTGGGACAGAATAATTGCTTGCATAAATACGACTGGGGGATGACTGCCTTGTTGCCATACTACAGAGAAGGAGCTGAGGATTAGATTGGACCATAAGCCGAATATGAGCCACTGGTGTGCTCCTGTTTCAAAAAAGGCCCAAAGCATCCTGGGTTATCTTAACAGGAGTGTCACTTGCAAATCAAAAGAAATGATTTGGCTCTGGTGGGGCCTCACCTGGAACACTGTGTCCAGTTTTGGGCCCCACGCTTCAAGAAGGATGTGGACAGTTTGAAGAGTGGGAAGTAAGATTTATGAGAAAAGGTTGAAAGAAAAGTTATTTAGTCTGGAGAAGAGAAGACTGAAGGGGGATTTGTTAGAAGCCCTCAGATACCTGGAGGGTGATTATAGAGACGATGAAGATGGTGTAACGGGGGACCCAAGCCCCATTATTGGCAGGAAAAGCGGCCTCTTTAAGAGCAGAACTTTTGTGGCCTAAGGGGACAAGGACTTGGAGATGGGGAGTGCTGCTACAAAGCAGGGTAAGCAGCTTATCCCTGGACCCTGTAGAGAAAAGAGCCCAGACCAGGTGAAGAAGGAAACTATCAGCTGTGCCCTGGGTAGGAGAGGAGAGAAACTGCCTCGTCAGAGGCTGCACTGGAGTTGGGCTCTCTGGCACTGCTGACTGTTGCAGGAGCTGCTGATGCGGGGGATGAACCGATCCCAGGGCAAGCCTGCCTTTGGCAGAGATGGCTGGACAGGGAATGATAGACAAGGGTGAACAGGACTGATAGAAGACCCCGGGGCCAGGACTGCCAACTGCAGAGCCACTTACTGGTAGGGGTGGAGCTGGACCAAATCTATAAGCTGACTGCATCAAAGGGGGACAGACTTTTCTGGAGTATCTGGGAGGAAGGAGCGCTCTGGGAGGGGGAACAGGTAAGCTCTGGCTCAGGAGGAGGAGGAGAAAACCCCAGGAATGGTGGGGTAACTGTCAGGGCAGAGAAGTCTCCCTCGGCGGTAGGCGAGTTTGCCTGGATGGGTTGAAAGATTTGTTATTTCTTTTCTTTTCACCCAGCAGGATTGGTGATCCTTTAGCCCTGCTTTCATATGATCCCACGATCAGTTTTTTGTTGTTCTCTTCTGAACTGCTCCCCACCCTACATGCCCCCACCCCCACAAGAAAAGTGCCCCATTTTGGTCACAGTGCTCCAGCTGTGGGGCTTAATGGGATAACACAGTACTTAAATCAGCTACCCTGATCTCAGATCTTATTGCCATGTGAAATCTATGGCTGTACCGTGGTTAATAGTGACTAGCAGACTGTGCAGGTAGGTGAGGAGAGTTCAGTTAATTAATGTCGGCACTGTGGCTTGACAGGCTTTGATGTGCATTATTATGCGTTGCACCGTTCTACAGTACAAGCACTCATTGCTGCACATTATTATTGCTGCGTCTTTTCCATGGGGGCAGCGGAGAGAAAATCCTGATCCCAGGTATTGGCAGGCCTTTCACACGTTTCCCTTTTCCAGGGGCTCGTTGATCGGTGTCTCATTGGCCTCCGTGTCAGTCACGGGTGGGTTGTGTTCATTAACGAATCAGTTGACCTTTGCATTTGCCATCCCCGTCTTCCATGGGGCTCAGGCAGGGTAAGGCAAGTTTTACTGCGTCTTTTCCAGGAAGCAGCGGCGCCAGCTTCAATTCTGCAGGGCCGCTCTCGAAATAGAAAGTTAACGTTCCGCAGCACTTTACAAAGCATTAAGCACAGTACACGGAGGTGCCAGAGTGGATGCTGACAACAAACGCATCAATCATCATTCGCTCATCAAGCCATTAGCACTGCTGGGAGAAGGGTAAGCATGTAAATATGGCCTTGGCGCAGTTTGATTCTGTGCTGTAGGAACTGATGATCCATATGGCTGTGGCCACCTGTAATCCGTTTGAGAGCCCAGAGGCACAAGTGTGGGAGCTGGGACTCCTGAGTTTGAATTCAATCTTTTTGCTGCTGACTGACTGTCCCTAGGCAGGTTGCTGGATTTCATTTGGAGCCTTGAGTGCATGCCTGTCACTTTAAGAGGGGAAGAGGCTGCCTGAGATGCATCCTGCAGGTGTGGCAGGAGCCAATTGGAGAGAGTCACGTGATCAGAAGGGGGGCGGGCTTCAAGCATATAAGCCCAGGGCCTGAGCTGGTCCAGCAGTCTAGCTCTGGGAGCCATGGAGAGGAGCTCCTGGCAGCAGGCCTGGGGTAAGCAACTCTAGACATTTGAGGAAGGCACTAAGGGGGCATGGAGGTCCCAACATGCCTAGGAATAAAGAGGCTTAGGAATGAGGCCAGGGCTCAGAGACGGGGCCAACAATTTGGGGTCACAGCTGGAGCCCAAGGGGACCGAGGAGCCAGTAGCCCAGGAAGAGTGAGGACTGGGGCTAGGAGCCTGTATCTTAGAAGGTATCATTTATGAGGCATGGGTGTGGTGTATGGGATGGTCAAAGCCGCGTAGTTAGCTCTTAGGGCAGTGAGCATGGACACCTGTGTTCATGAGAGGAGATCTGACCTGGGGAGCCCTGGAGCAGCCGCCCTTTCCTAAAAGTGTCTTTTCATCAAGGTGTGGCAAGCAAGGCGGGGGGATATCGCCCACGGAAGGCCAAGGAGGCGAGGCCTGGGGGGTCTCCAGGGGTATCATGGTTCATCTCCAGCAGTGGCCGTGTTACAACATCCCTGGACATTTTCAAGAGGAGGCTGGATAGACACTTCGCCAGGATGGCATGGTTCTGCCTTTAGCAGGGTTTCTCCTGGGGTTTCTTCCAGCCCTACTTTCCTGTGATCCTAATTTAATATGAGTTGCAGGTACTCCTCACTTAATGTCGTAATTACGTTCTTGAAAAATGCGACTTTAAGTGAAACGTTGTTAAACAAATCCAGTTACCTACTAGCAGGTGGAGGCCAAACAGCATTACAGCCAAACATTGCATGGCTTTAAACGAATATGTTCTCTAATAGATCAGCGACGCAATAATGAAACAACATGAACTTGGACGATGTTAAGTGGGGAGTACCTGTACCTGTCTCAGACCTCACGGGCCAAATTCTCTTCTGATATAACTGTGCTGGCTTCAGATAAGTTACCCCAGGAGAAACTTCGATTTCATTTTAGTCCAGCACTTGGATAATAGAAATCTGTGGCTGCCAACACTGTCTTCTTTTTACTACGGTGATCGGGACACCTGCAAGGGATGGGAGAGATTCTGGTGCACAGAAATAGGCCAGCTACTAGTAACTTTGTGCACCAGCGGCTGCAGTGGGTGAGCTCACACTAACTCACTGTTTCCAACCATTCTTTGCCGCCCAGGTACTGGCAGGCCTTTCACACGTTTCTGTAGTGATGTGCTTGCCCTGTGGCAGGATGCAGATTAGTTCTGGCTTCCATAACTCAGGACACTGGTCTGTTCAGCCAAAAGGTGCGGTTTGGCACATACCAGTAGTTGCAGCGATGGAGACACTGCCGTATTGGAAAGTATTGGGTAAATGGAGGGATAGCTCCAAGATCTGTGTAACTTCACCCCACTTGTTGCGTGGACTGCATCTATGTGCACACGTACTTGCGGAGCAGACTAATTAGACGTGGAGTAAAGCATCACCGTCTAAACATAGTATGATATTAGGTCTCATTAAACTAATGCCACCATAAGATAGTACTGTTGGGGATAATCCTATCTCATGGCGGGTAATTAACTGCGATTAAATGCATGTATAGATGCTGACTGCAGGCATAAATTGTGTCTAGTCATCCCAGCCAGCAGGGGCCCAGGTTCCTGCTTGTCACCAACCACTTGGCTCCACACTTTCAGCCCCAGACTGCCCCTCCACTGCTTGACGCCGGAGCCTGGGGCTGACCCCTGGTGCCCATCGCCAGCTCAGGCCTGCCCACCAGACACCGGGCCACGCTGACACTGCCAGCTGCAACCCCACACTGCAACCAGATGCCCTGTCTTGCCCTCCTGAGCCTGCGGCCGACTCTCGCCACTCACCAGTGGGTTGAGCTTCCTCAACCCACTGAGCTGGCTGTCAGCTGCCGCCATGTCTCCCTGCACACACTGGCACCCAGAGATGGGGACCCGACTGGATGATGGATAAAGAAATCTCCAACCTCATAGCCATCTCAGGGCATGTCAAGGTCCAACAGCAGTTTGCCTGTGCTATCAGGGCCAGCGCTATGTCTTCGAGAAAATGGCTTGGCAGATGCAGGGGTCTGGCCAGCAGTGCTGGGTGAAGGCCAAAGCCATGAAGGCACAATAGATCCATGTATGGGACCATAATAGACCCAGAACCAGGCCCTTCCTTCCTGAGCTTGAGAGGATCCTGGCCCCCACAAACTCTAGTGCGTCTGTAAGTGTTCTGTAGCATGGGCAGGCTCAAAGAGCCAAAGCCAGGGGCACAGTGCTAGGTCCTGGGGCACTCCCTGCCCTCAGCCTTACTCAGCAGCTTGGGCAGCCTGGGTCACCACCTGCCCCAGGTAGTCAGGAAGTGGTCCATGAGTGAGGCAGACGGGGCAGGGATGTCACCTCTGTCTCGTCGTGGGAGGACGCCGCTGCACAGCAGGCCACCCATTGCACGTTGCCACCCTGGGATGCGTCAGCCTGCTGGACCTCATCTCCGTGGTCAAAGACATCGTCCAGTCACAGGAAGTGACTGCCACACTCGCCCAGTAAGCCCTGCCCTCCTCCCCCTCCTCCCCTCCCTTGCTGCCTGGCTGAGCTCCTGCACTTTGCTGACAAAGCTCCCCTCCTTCCCCCAACACACAGAGAAGGAGGAGGCACTTCGCTGAGCACCCAGTGGGCTCCCAGGTAAGCAGCCAGGAGCCTATCACATACAGAGAAACTTGTCAGTGACAGTGGTGATCTTGTTTGCTGGGGTCAGACGTGAGCGTAGGCGGATACCTCTCCGGGCAGCAGTGCACATTGCAGGGAAGTGTCCTTGAAGCCCAGGGCTGTCTCGAAGTTCAGAGCCTCATGCCAGGTTCTCAGCTGCTACCGGGGGACCATCTTGATCAGCATCTGCAGGGCATAGTGAGTCGGGCAGCCCTGGGAGCGCTCAAACAGCCTGTCACGGTGCGACCAGTTGATTCTGACTAGGGGTGTATTTGGGGTTCAGCCCAGGTGGGGCAGGGATACCAGGTGTTCCTGATGCAGCTCTGGTGAGGCCCACTGTGCGAAAGTGGAACATTACCAGGTCTGTGTCCTAGCTAGGTAGCAGCCCCAGATCCCGGGCACTGCAGGCCCAGCAGTACACGGGTGAAGTGCCTGGTCTGTAGGGAGGAGAAGTGCGCAGTTGCTCTAGAGCCACCATGACACCTTCTGGGAGGGACTAGGCATGGCCCGGCTTGGGTAGGCTAGACGAAGGCAGGCTGCCTGTGGCAAGGGGTCCCCTTTGCTCACTGTTGAAGTAGGGAGGGGAGGCTCATCCGGCGGCCACCCATGGAAGGGGCCACCCAGGCAACTTCCCATGATCCCTGGGTGCCTTTGTGTCCAACACCCCAGAATGAGGGAGAGCAGTGCACAGCCCCTCTGTACAGTGCGCGTTCTCTCTCTGTTGCAGACTCTCAAAATGAGCCTCTGTCCTTGCTCTGCAGAACCAGCTGTTGGATATGGGGGAGAGCTACCTAGCACTACCAGAGATGGGGTCCCAGGGACGGCTCCGTCCTCTGCAGGTGTGCTCCACAGGCACCAGCTCCATCAGTGCTGGAGCCTGAGTTGGATGGCTCTCCTTGAGTGGCTGATTACCGTTGCTGAAGAGTGGCTGGAAGAGAGTCAGACCTAGCTTGGGGGGTTCCACAGGATGTGGGAGGCGTCCGAGTGGTTATGCTGCAAGAACCACATAGCTCAACACACCCTCCTACAGAGGCTGGTGGAAGCCCACATGATGTGGTGTGCCGGGTGGTGGCAGCTGCCAAGGACAACCAGCACATGGTTGATGTGGTCCTGGCCTTGGTTGTGTCTGTCACTATGCTAGTCACCCAGCATGGCCCCGACAGCTGCCTGTGGGGCTGCCTCAGGTCCCCACATTGGGCATGGCAACAGGTGCAGCACTGCCTGCAATGGACTGGGTCCTCAGCCCATGTTCCAGATTTTGGGCCCCCAGTGCCTGGACTTTCTGCTTCACCCTCCACCTGCTGCTCACCCTGACTCCATGCCGCCCTTGAGCAGGAGGTCAGCATGATGGAAGAGGCTCCCCACATGGATCCTGCTGGCTCTGACCCTGGGGGGAATCGGGGAGCAGGCTGAGGAGACTGGAGAGTGCCAGCCCTCACCCGTGGGCCAGCCTCTGACATGCCAGGCTTGCCGTGGCACTCGAACCCGAAATGTTGACAGCTGAGGCTGGGGTGGCAGGTGCCCTTCTCCAGCCCCTGTGCCCTAGGTGCCTTCTTCCCTCAACACTTGTAAATAGACACCTGTACATAGTTTCACAGGGATCAGAGTGCTTAATTCATGGTGCACATTTGGGTTTGGGGTGGCGGGGGGCTGTTGGGAGGGAGAGAGGGCATCTGCTGTTGTGAGGGAGATGGGGTCTATTGCTGTGTTTGGGATGGAAATAAAGTTTGAGGTTTGAAAACTGTCTGCAGTGTATTTTTTCTTGCTGTTGCAGTGTGGGATTGGGGTATGTGGAGGGATACCCAGGCACTCTACTGTGGAGGGTGGTAGAGAAGGTAGTCTGCGAGCACCTCGCGGATATGGTGCCCTGGCCACCGCTGCTGGGAATGCTGCTAGTCCAGGTCTTTGTGGGGGGTGGCTCATCCTTGCTGATGCTGTTGCAGCTCACACTCCCAGTGCCAGGTGTTATCAGCACGCTGTGCCTCCTTTGTCCAGGCCTCATGGACCTGCACACTCGAGGCAGGTGGTGAGGGTGTGCCATTGTCCCTTGAGGTACCCTAAGGCAAACTCAACCAGCATGTGGCTCCAGGCCAGGCTCCAGTGAATGTGGATTTGGACGCAGTACTCTAGCTGTGGCCTGACCAGTGTCACATAGAGGAGGAGGATCACCTCCTTGGACCTGTTTGTGATGTATCTGTGGATGCATGACAAGGTGCGGTTAGCCTTACTGACCATGTTCTCACATTGGCAGCTCATGTTCATTTTGGAAGCGATAATGACTCCAAGATCTGTTTCTGCCACTGTGCTTTTGAGAAGGGAGTTCCCCAGCCTGTAGATATGCTGCTGGTTCTTCCTGCCCAAGTGCAGCACCTTGCACTTGTCAGTATTGACTCCCATCCTATTCTCATTTGCCCACCCCTGTAACCTGTCCAGGTGCAGCTATATCCTGTCCTTCCCTTCTAGCATGCCCACCTTGCCCCAACTCTTGGTGCCATCTGTGAATTTGAACAGGGTGCTTTTCACCCCCTCGTCCAAGTTGCTGATGAAAATGTTGAACAGTAGGGGCCTGAGCCCTGGGGGTCTCCACTGCCCACATCCCTCCAGGTCGAATATGACTTGTCCACCACCACTCTGGGTACAGCCCCTCGGCCAATTGGTGACCCATCTGACTGTAGGCATCAATGCCGCAGTTGCTTAGCTTTTTAATGAGGATGGGGTGGGAGATGGTGCCAAAGGCCTTCCTGAAGTCCAGAAAGACTACATCCACTGCAACACCTGCATCCAATGATTTTGTGACTTGATCATAGAAGGCAATCAGGTTGATCTGACAGGACCTGCCCCAATGAACGCATGCTGGTTGCCCCTGAGCGTCATCCCCCATTCTGGTCCTCCCCAGATGTGCTTCTGGATAATCTTCTCAAAGAGCTTCCACAGGATCAAAGTAAGACTAACAGGTCTATAGTTGCCCAGGTCCTTCCTCTTCCCATATTTGAAAATGGGGACCACATTGGCCTTTTTCCAGACATCTGGCACCTGGCCAGAGCACCATGAGTGCTCGTAAAGCCATGCAAGGGGCCCCTTGATAACCCCTGCCAATTTCCTCAGCACCCTGCGATAGAGATTGTTTGAAACTGCTGATTTGAATACATCCAGCCCCTCGAGAAGTTCCCTAACTCAGTCCTCTCTGACCCTAGGCCTGGCGGAGTCTCTCCTGGGGAGGGGTTGGCGCATGGTGGTTAGCGGATGCTTCAGGTGCAAGTCGAGCTGCTGGAGTAGCTCATGGAACGTGGGCCAGGTCATGTGGAACAAGTCCAGTCACTAGTCATCATCCTAGGTGTGCAGGATAATGCAGTCCCACCACTCCCAGCTGCTAGGATGGGCCCAGAAGTTGTGGAGCTCGTGGATGCTGGCCTTATTTGTCTCCAGGTGGCTGTTATGAGTGTTGCTGCCAGCATCCGAGAGGTGGGCCAAGTGCTGGTGGTAGATGTCCCAGTGCTGAGGTAAGGCATGGGCTGGGCCAGGGTCTTGGCTGTGTAGCAGGGTTGGGAGGATGGGGTTGAGGGCCATCGAGGTAGGCAGCTGTCAGCACGGGTCTGGAGCATAGTTAATGTGGCAGTGAGCAGAAGGCCACAACACTGATCATCACTGCCAGGTGGAGGGGAAGGAGCACGCAACCTGCACTCGGGCTGTGCCAGCAAGCTGCAGAGTGCTCGAGACCAGAGAAGCATGTGGCTGGGGAACAAATTATGAGATTGCCTTTTCAAGAGTGAGGCTGACACCCCCACTTCGGCTGTGGCTGGGTGTGGTCAGAGCCTGGAGCTCCCTCCAGCAGCTGTGATGGGCAGAGCGGGGCAGGAACGGCCTTGGTGTAAACTGCTCCAGCCTGGCTCAAATTTTGCTGCTCTCCCGGGGGTGCATGTAGATACTAGGGCTTTGTGAAACTTCAAATGGAAGGCTCCAAAACATCTCTAAAACAAAAGGAAACCATTCAAAATGTTTCAGAGATGTTTTGGAAAATTTCGAAACACTGAAGCGAATCACTGTCCTCTGAAACGGCGGAATCCAAAACTGAACTAAAACATAGGTGTGTCATGCAGCCCTAGTAAACACAGTGCTGGGGAGTATTTCACTCCGGCTCACACTGCTCCGGAGCTGATTGTTTTGACTTAATTTCACATGTAGATGCATTTGTGCAGAACCTGTTGCATCGCGCCTGAGGATGCTCCTGTGGCATGTGAGCTTGGGCTCTGCTTACACTGTAGGTGTGCCACCTCTTCCTGCCCTCGCCTTGCCCTGCTTTCCTGCTGGAGGGCTCTCCCTTTCACAGGAGCTACACTCATAATCCTCACTGGTATTGTATGCTGCAGGCACTCTTTCAGAAACACAAGAGTAGCTCTCGTTGTCGCAGTAGGCTGTTGTACAGGATTAACTGTTTAGTTGGCACAGCAGAAGAGCCATATTAGAGAAGACCAAGGGATCCATCTCGCCCAGTGTCATGTGTTTCACGGTGTCCAACACCTGGGAATACAGAGGCAGATGCAAAAACCATTGCAGTAGAAAGATGTGGGATAATCTACCAATAGGTATTTTTCTCGCGCGTAAATATTAAAAGGTAGATATTAATTTAAATGCTAGATGCATGAGCTTTTCATCTCTTCTCAAGGGGTCTTTTGCATTAGCTTTCAGTTTTGGTTCAAGCCCTAGCTTGCTGTGCATCAGCTTCCCTGTGTAGACAAGCTTCTGGCTATTTTCACTTCCTATATAGAGGTCCAGTCTCACTTGCGATATAATAAAGCACTAGGTTGCAGTGAGAGACACTGGCTTAACGGCAACGTGGACTGGAGTTTTCTTTTCTCAGCTTTGTATTTGCTTCTCTACAAACACGCTGCATGAACTCTTGTTCACTAAAACTGAAAAGCATCTAAGTGATGGAAGTGCCAAACACACAACAGAGCAGTGGCAGAGAGAGAATCAGATTTGGGAACCATCAACAGCTGGTTCTTCCCCTTTGCTCGCCTCCGGTGGCTGGCTACAGTCAGGCACACGGTGCTGTCTGAAACTGTTGGTTTCAGTTTTTGGTAAAGTCAATGAGACCTAATGACATATCAGAAGTTAACCACCTCCGTAAGTGCTTTCCAGGGTCAGGGTCTTGCAGGGTTGAACATTTGGGTGGCTGAAATTGCTGTTCTCATGTCTGTACAATGAAGTACAGCTCTCAAGTCCAACTATGCTCCCTCAAAAAAGAAGTGGCAGTGATGTGTCCACCTTTAAACCCTTTCATTGAATCATTCCAGGCACTTCACAAACACTGATGAATTAACCTGTGTGCTGGTATTTGTCATCCCTATTTTCCCAATGGCATTACTGAGATGCAAAAATATGACTTGGCTGTCTCAAGGTAACACTACCGGTTAGAAGAGCTAAGAGTAAATCGCAGGAGTCCTTACTCCCACGTGTGTGGGTGGGTGTGTGTGTGCGCACTCGTTCCCCATTCACATCTGCAAGAATTGCTCCCCGCAGGTTGTGAAGAAGACGTAGCTTTCTGTTCTCGACAGGCGGCAATGAACATGTGAAGTATTCAGGCGAGGGAGTCTCTGAGCAGCAGGAATTGAAGATGAAATGCATTTTGCAGAGCCCATAGGGAGTCCAAGTGGATTCTAGCACCTAGCACAATAGAGCCGTGCCTGGCTGTCACTGCTAAGGGCTGCTACAATACAAATATTAGCGATGATGAATAAGAGTCTTAAAGCAGGCTTGGCATACTGTGGGGAAAGACGGATAATTCAATACTTCCCTCTCCAGAGCCCTGAAGAGATCTGTAGACTGAAATAGTCTGTTTAGAGGTGAAGGCAAGCCCAGGACTTCGACAGCTTTAAAAGTCGACTGGGAGCATGTTGGAGAATAGGCGAAGCGGAGCAAAGCTTGATGGCAACACTCCCTGGGGATGGGCTAGTTGACCCAAGGCATCTTTTCACCTGGCTTTTCTGTGATCCACTCAGCACGTCTCATCTGGGATTTGAACTCCTGGTACACTAGCTCGGAAAAGAAAGTGTCGAGCCATCAAGTGCCTTTAACATGCTGGCATAGCTGATGCCAGGTCTTTGTGCAAGAAGCAGCACTAAGGGCAAGAAAATAACAGGCACCTTTCAGCAAGAAGCTGGAGCGCTTCCCCTTGTACGTCTTTATCCCTCAAACACCTGAAAGAGGACCCCAGCAACTCAAGCATCGCCCTGAGAGCCTCTGTCTTGTCACAGAGGCATCTCATAAGACCGAGGGTCGTTCTTCTCCAGGCCCGTTCGGTCCTTGGCTCCTCCAGCGAAAGCCCAGCTGAGAAGTCAGTGGTACGCACAGAAGTCACTCACCCCTTTCATCACAAAGCATTGCATATCCTTCATCCTGGTCCTGGCCTCTATAGCATCCTCATCTTGTCCCTGTCCCTAGAGCGTGAATTGGATAGTATCCTCATCCTGCCGTGTCTTTCTGGATGACTTTTGCATCAGTATACATGCATGCTTGCCTGGTATGCTAGCATCATTAGGGGTGGTGCCACATGTATATGCAGTTCAATATCCTGTCGGGACAAAGTGGGGAGGTAGCCCCAGGGGTTTGAATAAGCCAAGCAAGGGTTCGTATCCGATTCCTTCTCTTTGCCCATCCTCATCATCAAGAACACAGGGATGGAGCTGGAGATTAAAAACCAGCAGGTTTGAATGAAGAAGTGTACCTCTTGATCGACAGCCCAGAGCACCTCTGCGGTGTTATAGCTGTCAGGCGTTCCTTAGGCAAGTCTCTTGGCACGTTTAAAAAGAGAGAGTGTATTATTTAAATGTTCAGGGCTTCACAGCAGACCTGTACATGAGGTTGCATTTAATTTTTTGAAAGAGAGAGCTCTCATGCTTCATAAACTGAGCCTCTAATTGCCATAGGCCAAGGGCAAAATGCCCCTTCCCCCATCCCCTCTTTGCACATATGGTTTATTGCACAAGTGTCCCATAAAGGGAGAGTACAACCACTACAGAGGATTTGGTATTGGCCACTGTCTGGTACAAAATGCTGAATTAAAGACTTTCTTTGAGTACAGCATGGCACTTCCAATGTTCCTACAGGGAAATTGCAACCCACGGCCTAAAGGGAACGTTTGAAGTGTTGTTAGATCAGACGGCACAGCATTAGTTGTTATATGCATGATGACTTTCATTAAATTATTACAGTAATCAGAAAGTGTGAACTGCAACCAGACTATGGTTCAGGTTTTGAATGTTAAATACATCAGTCCTTGCTGAGACATTATTGAGCAACAGACAGGTTTTCTTCCCAACTTCTATGCCTGGGCGTTGATAGGGTGTAAGTGCGTCCCGCGCATCACTCGGTGTGAGAGACGGCCGCGGTATCTGTTGGCTAAGGTTGGCATTTTCATGACAGTCATTGTGTATGAACTCCAGCCATGGGGTGAATGCGTGCGTGCGCCTCGAGTTATTTTATTGCTGTTTTCACCCGCATCCCAACATGCCGAGGATCAGTTCAGCTGGAACCTCATCAGCTCGAATCAAGAGCTAATACTTACATCGGCAAAACGCTTTTTATAGTAGACCTTAATTGCCAAATTTGCACAAGAAGGTCTTAATTTTTCTTTCAGCTCTTGGCAGCTACCGACAGGACATTAGAGCTGTAGAGGGCTTGCAGGAGGAAAAAAGCTCCCCCAGTCTTTTTAAAAAAAGCACTATTATTTTGCCTCGCATTGGGACCTGTGGGAGCAGACCCAGTGGCAAAGGCAGTTGAGGAAAGCAAAGATAAGCCTGGCAAATTTTATATTTATTTTGTTTCTTTTTTTTTCCATATGCAAGCCAAGTTGGAGAGAGGAAGTTGGGGAAAGATGTAATCAGTAAAATTTGATTTGTTTTTTGTTTGTTTTCTTTGAACAGGCGCAGCTCATTATTTTTCTTCCAGGCTCTTCCCTCCCCCTTTCCTCCCTTCCCCGTACAGTATGAAAGAGAAGTGCCTTTCTTTTTGTTTAAACAAAACAATCCTTTTTGTGCTGTCTAAAGGGAACGTTTGAAGTGTTGTTAGATCAGACAGCACAGCATTAGTTGCTATATGCATGATGACTTTCATTAATTTATTTCAGTAATCAGGAGGTGTGAGCTGTTGGGCTGCGAGCGGAGCTGGGGGAGACGGGAAGTGCTGAGGTTTGTTTGTGGCCCTAAAAGTGACGCGGGGATGGTTGATGGCTCTCTGCCTCCGTCCCCTCTTTTTATAGACAATGGAGGCATACTAATATCTACCTCTGTCACTGGCATGTCAGGATGAACGCTCAGGAAGTACACGGGGCAGGTTTTAAACATTACCGTAGATGGCAATATGCATTCAGTAAAATAAATGTCCGGTTGCACTTCAACCATTTCACTGAACAGTGCATTTTTTACATTTTCATAGCAACGCTGGGGATGCCTCTCCCTCTTCAGCAAGTGTGTAATAGCCAATGCTGTAAGGAGGATTTATTTGGAGATGTTCCTTACTATAGCTGACAAATACCCAACCTTTCTCTGCTTTACTTTTTTTATTCATTTGCTTGCTAATTTACAGAATTTAGTAATTGCCAAGGTCTCAAGGCCACCTACTTCGGTGAAGCAGTCCGTCACAGTACAGCTGCAGTGAGCAATGCTATATAAACAGCTGGTGCTGGATTTACCCATCTCCCTACGGAGGAGAAGGCCTGTCCAGCGTGGGGTTTGGGGTTGGGGTTTTTTGCAAATAAATAAATAAATACACGCGCGTGTGTGTGTGCGCACGTGTGTGTGTGTGTTTATATGTCTATGTATGTGTATATGTGTGTGTGTAGGTATGTGTATATATGTGTATATGTGCGTGTATATATAATGTGTGCGCGCGCGTGCATGTTTATGTGTGTGTGTGTATGTGTATATATATGTGTGTATGTATGTGTATATATAGTTGTGTGCATGTGTGCGCACATGTGTGTATATATGTCTATGTATGTATGTGTATATATAGCTCTATGTATGTGTGTATGTGTGTGCATGCATGTGTGTTTATGTGTGTATGTGTGTGTATGTGTGTGTGCATGCACATGTCTATATGCGTGTATGTATGTGTATATATATTTGTATGTGTGTGTGCACGTTTATATGTCTTTGTATGCATGTGTATATATGTGTGTGTGTAGGTATGTGCATATATATTTGTACATGTGTGTGCGATGTGTGCATGTGCATGTATGTGTTTATATGTGTGCATGTATATGTATATATGTGTGTACATATAGGTGTGCATGTAGGTGTATGTGTGCGTGTATACATATATAATGTATACATGTGTATGTATGTGTATAGATATATAATACGTGTGTATGTATGTATGTGTATGTGAGTATATATGTATTTCTACACACACACACACACACACACACACACACACACACACACACACACACCTCCGCCTCCAACTCTCAGCCAAGCGGCTCCTGCGGTTCACTTGGCAGATCAAAGCACACTACAAACCCATTGCACAGTTCGCACCGTATGTCTGTGCACCCACACACCCACCTCCGTACCCGGACCCCTACCCATTGCCCTCTTCAGAGGGCTTATCCAGCATGGTTTCGATGAAACAAGTTTGCCTAACCTAGGAAAACCGTGAATGGGATCTTGCCTTAATGCTCACCCTGGCTCTGAAAGATGATCGCCAGAACACCATTTGTCTTGTCTTCTTCCTCTCTGCAGGGTGCTGCTAGGGCTTTAGGCTTCTTCTTGGGCAGATTGATTTGTCTATCACATTGTCAAATCATACTCAGTTCAAAGTTGTTGTATTAGCTTAGCTGTAATGCAGGAATGCCAAATTGAAGGCATAGGAATAGGACTTAAACTGCACATTTTCCTGTATCCTCGCCTAGCTCTTCCCTTCTTTCTGCCTTCAGTTTTCTTTCATCCTCCCGCCCTGGAGATGTGCTAGCCTAATGACATGCCACTTAAATGAGCAGCAGTCAGTAAGCAGCATTTGCAATATGTGCTGTGTTGTCACAGTGCCCTCCTCCCTTTTCAGCAAGAAGAAGCTTCAGCGGAAACGAGGACAAGCAGAAGGCCACATAGCTCGTTGCGAGCCTCTTGGGCCTTTTTGTGGTGATCTGGTTCTTGTCAGACACGTCCCCCAGAATCACAGGGCTACCCCAAAATAAGCTAAACGTTAGTCACCAGGGGCTGAACACGTTACTGTACTTTAACAGATTCAGGCGTCGTTGAAGACTTATATCAGAGGAGTGGCATTGGGAAACGGTTGGGTGTGTGTGTCAGTTGAATGGTGAGTTGTGCTACTAGACTAGTTGCCGTGGCCATCCGTTGGTATTGCAGAGTTATTGCGTAGCCCTGCCCTTCCCTGCTCTGATTAAATCCGGTTTTTGAGATGTAGGACTCTCTAAATCGGTGCTTCTCAACTTTGTTAGAGTCGAGTTGCCCCTTGGAAAATGCCAGCCCTGAGCTTTCTCTCATGTCTTGATCGCAGAAAAATTATAGGGCAATTCTTCTGTTGCAAAGACCTCAGGGACCAGTTGCAGACGCTAGACTTTTACTGGTATAAGAAACCGATCTATGCCGTATAGAGGGCGTGGATACTGGGGAGAGCTGATCTTCCAGTTACCACCAGTGTCTGGGATCTCGGTGTCCAGGATCTTGTCCTGCCACTTGGTCTCTAGTATCTTTTGCAGGCAGCACAGGTGGAAGTGGTTTCGTTTTTCGGCACGGTACTGGTAGACAGTAGGTCTACCAGTAGGTTTTGCAGGCATAAAGGAGAGTCAGAAGAATGATGGCTTTGTACACTTTTAGTTTCGTCGATATATCCGTGCCTCTGCGGTCCCAGACCGACTTACAGAATCTGTCGAAGGCCGTGCTAGCTTGTGCCAGCCTTGCGTTGACTTTGGCGTCGATGTGGGCAGCGTGGGAGAGCGTGCTGCCCAGATAGGCAAGCTGGTTGACCATTGACAGTTGTTGGCCTTTAATTGAGACGCGTGGCTCTTGGGGCGTTGTGCCAGGTGCGGGTCGAAACAGCACTTTGGTCGTCTTTGCGATGATAGAGAGTCGCAGAACGATGAGACTAGGTCCGTGGACCGTTGCATGTCGGCCTGTGAGCCTTTGCATAACGCACAGCTGTCACGGAGAGGAAGTCACGAAGTATGACCGTCTGGACTTCGGAGCTTGCTCAGAGCCTGCAAGGGTTGAAGATGTCTCCGTGAAAACCTTGCCTCCACCCCTCCTCCTTTCTCTTCTTTCTCCCTTTTTCCTCTCTTTCTCTTTTCTCTCTTTTTCTTCCCCACTTCCTTTCGTTCTTCTTCCCCCCCTGCTCGTGAAGGATGAACAGCACACATCTAAATGATCAGAAACTGGTCTATACCCATAACAGAACAGAAGCGCGACACACAAAACTGGCGTGTACCCATAAGAGAACAGAAGTTTGGCGTGCACAGTGATATATCTCTGTACAGCAAGGCCAGGTACAAACATTCAACTTTCACTAGTACGACTGATCAGAAACCGGTCTATACCCAGAGCAGAAATTCGTCCCATACAGACTGGTTTAAAAATGGTGCAACCTGCTCTAAAATTCCCCACTTCCACCGAAAGACAAATATGTGTCCTGTTTGCTACCAATTTAGACTTCACCACTTGGAGAAAGCCACGTCAATTAGACAGACTCTGCCTCAGGGTTTTCAGCTGTGGCACCTGGATTGAAAGTTGATGATTTAAATGCTTGAGAAAGGTAATTAGCCTTGCTTTTCAGAAGTGAGACAGAAGGCAGGGCAGGGTGGCACCCATGTTGGGAAACCAGGACTTTTCTCTATGTCCGTTTGTCCCTCTACCATTGACAAGGCCAAGAAGTGCTAAGAGTGTTTTGGACTGAGACTGCCACACTCACTTCCCACAGAGTAGATTGCAAAGAAACCATAAAACAGCAGAGACTTCGGATAAATTCTGCCCTGGGTCAGATTTTAACTGGCAACCAAGTGGTAAAATGTTCTTTATTTCATTATCAGTCTTGGAGCCAACAAGTCTCCAGGGGTTATTTTCTAACACTATGAACAGGAAGTTTTGACTCACGCATGCGAGGCAGGTAAGACTCTGACATCTTAATTTATACTAACAGATTTTTTTTTCCTCTTGCGTTCCCTCTGTTAATAGACTGCTTTCTAGTTAATGTCTCACTAGTGTGTAATAATGTCAATAGTAGATGTTCTTGCCTAGCCATTGTTTAGATTTTTCAGAATTTAGCATAATGTTCGCTTGGTGTTTGGGGATTATTCTGCCTTACATGCACCCTCTTCTGCCATTACCTTGAGCTTGTGTATAAATGGGAAAACAGGACAGTTCACAGCGAGCAAGTATTTGCATCGCATTGTATATATTCAGGTAGTTGAGTGCAAACAATAATTTATAGGTTAGAGGCATGAGTTTTCATAGGCTACAGCTTGCTTTCCCAGATGCTAGGACTGGATTTGCAGAGAGCAGGGGTACTGAATAGAAAGGAATAAAGTCATTTAAATACAAAGGCAGGAAAGGAGGAAGCACCGCTAAGAGTGGAAAAGGTGGGTTCAAGAGATCAAAGAGCAGAAACAGGAGGTGCAGCTCGTATCTGGGTCCCTTGCAAGGTCTGGTTCCTCTGTAAAAACGTGGGTTAGGTAGTCTGCTGCTGGAGAGACATTTTTTGAGGTGCGGGAGGCCCTTGTCCCCTCAAAGCTATCTTGAGATACTGTAGTTATAATTTTCCGGGAGGAATTGAAGTTCATTAATGATATCTAATTATCAAGCCAGGCGCTCTAGGTGACAACTAGAGGAAAAAAGTTGTCACGAGGTTGGTGTTGCAGCAGATCAGAGCCGGGTCTGAGTCTGGCTGTCTTGTTTTGGGTGACTACAATTTATGGATTGTTTCATATGTGCAGGAATCCCTGCTCTACATCTTTAAGGTGTGCATCCCGGGCAGCAGGGTGAGAGCAGAGACAGCTGTAACATAGAGCTTGGCTGCAGATGGTGGATCTAGTGGTGGGCTTAGGGCAAAAGCTGGTGGGCTGGAGGTAGCTGCAGCAGTCAGATGCATCTTATGCAATGTGGTGGGCAGGGTCAGATCCGGGGAGAGGGGGTGCACCCCCCATTTGCTTCCTGCTTCACTCAACCAAGTGCCTGGCAGCAGCAGTAGCATTACTATTCAGGCAGTGATGAGGAAGTCAGTTGCTTTCATGGCTCACTAAAGCCTACCTGATTCCTTCTAAACTCTTCATTGCACATGTGCTAATGACCTCGTGTCCACCAGTCAAGCTGTCCTCTGTTCTGCCTGTTCTGGTTGTTGGCTGCTCCTGGTAATGCAGCTCCTATTTCACAGCCTTGCAGACTGTTTTTAATTCATTGCAACACAGTTGTATTGGTTTTGGCATCAATCTTAAACTTAGTAACATAGCCCTAGGCCCCTGGCATATTAGTCAGGCTTTTAGTTTTTTTCTATCTGGAGGAAAAACATATGTGTTGTATTACATGTGATGATACACTTTACCATATGCACTCCCCCTTTTCAAAATCCTGGATCTGCCCATGGTGCCTGTGATATGACCATTGTAAAGTTTCACACTGACGCCTGAGAAAATGCCTGAATTATAACCTGTATTTGTTACACTTTTCCATAGCTAGAATTTAATTGTTGTGGGGGGTGGTGGGGTGGGGGCCATCTTAAATTTGTCTCTTCCTTTCCCCACTGCTGCAGCAGGAAAGGCAGGTAGGGAAAGTGGTGGGGAAAAGATCAGGGAAATCAGGGATGAGGAATAGGAGGGGGAAACATGGGCAGCTGGCAGGGGAGCAGGCATCCTGCCCTGCATCCCTGGGGCCCCCGGTCACTACCACACCCATTTGCTTGCTCCTCTTGCTGCTAATCCTGGGCATAGGTGGTGCCTCAGGGCTGCTGTTGCCCCACACTGCAGGGTGCAGCTGTGTCTGGAGGATGGGAGCTGGTTCCTCCTGCCCTGCCCTGCTCCTGTCTCGCCTCCTGGCCAGGAACAGGTTTCTCAGCCAGGACGGGGATGGGGAATTAAAGCTCCTGGCTGCAGTGGTGTGATACTCGATTCTAAGATGATGAATGGCAGGAGTGGGGAGGAGACATCATCTTGGAATTGAGTAAATATGGTGATATAGTTTCATAGATGTCAGGGGCTGGAAGAGAACTTGCTGATAATCGGGTCTAGACCCCACACTCCAGGCAGGAAGACAACTAAGGTTAGATGACCCCTGCGAGGTGACTGTCTGGTCTCTTGAAAACCTCCAGGGTAGGTGATTACACCACCTCTGCAGGGAGTTTATCTCACAGTCTGGACACCCTGACTGAAGGAGCTTTTCCTGGTATTAAGCCTAAAGTGGCTTTCCAGGAGTTTGTGCCCATTGCTCCTGGTCTTCCCCAGGGGTGCCCTAGTGAACAGATGTTCACTGAGCTCCTGATGCACTCCTCTGATATAGTGGTAAGCTGCTATCAAGTCCCCTCTCACCCTTCTCTTCTGTAGGCTGAAGGTGCTCAGGTCCCTCTGTCTTTCCTCATATGGCTTGTCTTGCAAGTCTCTGGTCATATGGGTGGCTCTTCTCTGGACCATCTCAAATTTTTCCACGTCCTTGTTGAAGTGTTACACCCAGAACTGGACAAAGTCCTCCAGCTGCAGTCTCACCAGTGCACAGTACGGTGGGAGCATCACTGCCTTAGTTTTACATGCGATGCATTGGTAGATGCACACCAGCGTGTTGTTTGCCCTGCTGACCACTGCCTCGCACTGCCGGCTCATGTTCATGCGACGGTTGATCACTACTCCGATGTCCCTTTCAGCTGTGGTGCAAATCAAGCTGTCACCACTAAGCTTGTAGGTATGTAGAGGGTTATTTGCCCCCCGATGGAGCACCTTACACTTGGAAGCATTACACTTCATCTGGTTCCAGTTTGCCCAACTCTCCAGCCTGTCCAGGTCCATCTGTATCGGCAACCCATCTTCTGGCGTGACCACACTGCCCCTAACTTGATGTCATCTGTGAACTTGGCCAGCGAGCTTTTCACCTCCGCAACCAAATCATTGATAAAGGTGTTGAAAAGCACCGGTCCAAGCACGGACCCCTGAGGGACACCACTACCCACTTTGCACTGGGACTCCACCATATGTTGGGTGGAGGACTCAAGAATCAGCTTGATGGAGGCGGTTAAATTCTTGGTGGGATTTCTAGAGTAATTCCTCCCTGTGTGTCCCTGCAATGAGGATATCATCACCGTACCTTGGTATACCAGGAGCATGAGAAGAAGGAGGAAGCAGACATCAAGGTTTGTCATCAATGTATTGGCATATTGAGGGGACAGCACGTGCCCATGGCAGTGCCAGTCCTTTGTAGATGTAGGGAGTCCTGAAAGAGCTGGGTGTAAATTACCCGTGTCCTGGTTTCAAATACCTGCACCAATCTCAGTTTTGCAGAGCCCAAGCATCCTCTCTCTGGAGCTGGAGTTTGGGCGTTGTAACCATGTCCTGATAGCCGTACCCACTGCAGTGTTATTACAGAAGCGGTTTCTCGAAGGGACTGATCCAGAGAGGAGCTGCATGTGAGGTCTTCCAGGCTCCATTGTCCTTCCAGGCTGTTGACTCTATAGAAAGTTAGTCGCCGCACACTGTTAATAATAGGCTTATAGGCACAAAAGGTACAGAAGAAATAGTCTGATTTCTTTCCATCTTCTGTCTGATGGATTCAAAGTATGCTCCACCTCTGGCTGCTAACATAAAGTTATCACCCATGGTTAATTACTGGGGGTGAGGCGATACCTGCAATAGTCAGATAAGAGTCGTTTATGGATGTTAATCTTGAGGATTAGGCTGCAATTACCTGCTTCAAAACAGCCTGTTCCTAATAGGCTTTAGGTTGCATTAACAAAGGGATGTTATTTTTTTTTTCTTCTTAAGCCAAGAAGAAATTCAGATCTCATGTATCAATAGACTCTGATTTAGAAACACCTACAAGCAGGTTAAGTGTTGTTAACTTCCACTTGCTGGGTAACCTCCGGGGCCTGGGAGCTCTGCCATTCTTTCCTGCTATTCTGTTTTGATCCATTTTAAGATGAGAGCATGGGAATCCATGGCCTTAATCCCAGATCATTTAGAGAGAGTCCCATGCTAATGATGCACGTGCATTGTGGAGAGGCAGGTTTTTGTTTCTCCAGCCCTCGCTGTGTTGATTGATGAAAAAGTTCACTGAAACAGTAGAAGTTGCCGTGTTTGCTTCTGGCCAACTCTGTGCAAATCTACATGCAGACAACACAAGGCACATGCTAGTAAGCAACGTTTTTCTAAATTGCCTTTTGTTCTTTGAACTAATAGACTTCAAGGACAGAAGGAACTGTTAGATCATCTAGTTGGACTTTCTGTATCATGATTAGAGGCCTGGGAGGCATGACTTATTAGGGAAAGGTGAAAGAACAAGGACAATTGAGTTTGGGGAAGAGAAGGTTGAGAGGGGACTTGGAGTCTTCAAATACCTGAAGGATGATTATAGAGAGGCTGGAGATGGACAGTTCCCCTGAGGTCCTGTCCAGCCCTACTTTGCTATGATCACAGCAAAGGACTGGGAGTGATCACAGGGAAGTAGGGCTGGAAGAGACCTCATCAGGTGATCTTGCCTAGCCCCCTGGTCCAGACAAGATCATCCTTGACTAAACACTCCTTTTGTCTAATGTCCCCTTGAAAATATCTAGGGATGGAGATTCTGCAAACTTCTCTGGGCTCAGTAGCAGCTCTGCAGAAAAGGCCCTGGGGGACAGGGGACAAGAAGCTGAACAGGAGCCAGCAGTGCGCCCTTGGTGCCAGGAAGGCGACCGGCATCCTGGGCTGCATCGCTAGGAGCATTGCCGGCAGATCAAGGACAGTGATTCTTCCCCTCTATTCAGCACGGAGGAGGCCACATCTGGAGTGCTGGGTCCAGCTGTGGGCCCCCACGACAGAAGGGATGTGGACACATTGGAGAGAGTCTAGCGGAGGGGAGTCAAAATGGTTGTGGGGCTGGGAGACATGACTGGCAAGGAGAGGAAGATGAAGATGGGCTGATGTAGTCTGGAGAAGAGGAGACCAAGGGGGATTGACTAGCAGCCTTCACCTCCCTGCAGGGGGGCTGCACAGAGGATGGAGCTGGGCTGGTCTCAGGGGGGCAGATGGCAGGACAAGCAGCAGTTTTCTCACGAGGAGGGTAGTAAAGAACTGGAGCAGGTTACCCAGAGCGGTGGTGGACTCTCCATCCTCGAGTGTTTTAAGGGCCAGTTAGAAAAAGCCCTGGCTGGGATGATGTAGTTGGGGCTGGTCCTGCTTGGGGTTTGGACCAGATGTGACCTCCTGAGGTCCCTTCCCACCCTCATTTTCCATGACTCTGTGATTTATGGCACATATGCCTGCCTGGTTTTGAATTCTAATCCATCTGCTTTGTTCACTGTCATTAAACACATTAATATTAAACTCTGGATCTGAGAACTAGTTTGGATATAGCTGGATGTGAACCAGTTTTTCCGTTCAGCCTCTTCCCCACAACACACATTATTATTTATAAAGGGAATTCGTGATTGCTACACATGTCAAAATGAAGCTTGCTGTTCCAGCTACCCTCTCATTTCCTCTTCTTGGAGCTTAGAGAGAGTTGCAGCCCATCCTAAGCTGCTGCGCACACCTCAGTCCTCCCCGCACCTTCAGCTTGTCAGCTGTGATTGAGCATTCTCCGCCGTAAGGAAAAGAAGTTTTGGGTTTCTTGCAAAAGAAAGTAAGCACACTGGAAAGAAAGGAGGCGAGCGACGAACTTTGTTATTTCTGCATTGTGAAGTGCAGCAGTCAGCACAAATTTGCACGTCTTCTGAAAACCAAAGATTTCAGGACATCTGCATGCCTGCTGCCTAGACTGAAGAGGTCAGAAGAGCAAAGAAGGTCAAGACCAGGTTGGATTGCTGCTGGCACTCATCACTGACATTTGGGACCTAGGTAAAAATCTTGTTCAGGGTCACGAGTCACGACGCCGGGCAGAGTCTCATTTGAGTCCGGTCTGCAAACATCATAAATTCACTACGCAGCCTGGCAGGGGCTATAAATCCCACCCCAAAGAGCCACGAACTGGCATAATAGGGTCTGCAGGATGTACGGCTACAAGGGCACTTGCAAAGCTATTCGAAGAGGGTCCTTTAGTTTTACTGACTTAGGAATATGGCGATCTGGTCATTCACAAAGAATTCAGGCCAGAGAATGAGAAAAGAAAGTGCAAATTTGGGACAGTGCCAGGTAATTATTAGATTCAACAAGGACGGTGGTAGATTCTCCACCACTAGAGAGTCTCAGATAAGGACTGAATACTTTCCGAAAAGACGTGCACATGTTCAAGTGAGTTTTAATTACAAGAAGTCCTATGACTTCTGTTCAGGAGGTCGGTGTAGATGATTAGTGGCCCCTTTTGGTTTTCTGCTGATTGAATCCCCAGCGGGCTAATGGATCAGGGCTCAGAAGAACGGGTGTAACAGGAATTCCTTTTTTAATGGTGGGGCTGGGGTTCAACACAAGTCTGTGTGGGATCCTGATACTCAAGTAGCATGGAGGAGATGAGTGTTAGGGGCTCAGGTGTGTCAGCAGAGCTGCTTGCAAGTCTGGGATTGAGTGGTGGCATTAAATTGGCGCAAGGCTTCAGGGCTACCATTGCTCAGCTGGGGCAGGTGAAGACTAAGGTGCACCCGTAGACTTGCCTTTGATGGTACAGATGGTCAGGGTGGTGGTCTGCGTGATGCTCTGGGCTTCCTGTGTTAGCTCTACCACCTTTTACCATCATTCATAGAAAGCATCTGTCATAGGGGGAAAATATCCCTTAATCTAGGCAAAGGGGATGACTTCCAAAACCTGACTTTAGCAACGTCTTCTGGGGTTGCTTGTCAGGTGGGGCCAGCTGAGGATTTCCCCCACAGCTCTCTATGGAATTGCTCAAGCAAAAAACAATGATCCTCAAGTGTTTCGTGAGAAAGCACGCTAAATTTGCACGGAGCTTTTTGGTCGTGAGGTGTCGGGGATGCTAACTCCATGTTGCAGTGAAGCACGTGAAAATGTTTCACCCTAAGATGTTGTGGGTGCAAGAGGTCGGTGCTTGTTTGCCCATGAGGATTGTGCAGCGTGTGGATTTGGTCCTGAGCGGTTCTGAGCACCTGCCACGTCCAGCCACCTTGGCAAATTTCCACTGTCCTGATCGTCTCTCCCACCGCTGAGGATCGGTCCTCTCTGAAACCACTTGGCTTGAAGCATGCAGCCTCATATTACAGTTTTGGAATGACTCAGTGTTTCGCTTTGAAAATCTGGTTTAACCCTTGGTATCATCGTGGTTGAGGTTCTCCTCTGATTTGCAGCAAAGGGTTTAGGAAGAAGAGATAAAAAGGGCCTTGGAGGGGTGCAACTGCTTAATGGGAAGATGGTCAGCAGCTGGAAGTTGAGACCAGAGCTCCTCTTACTGATCCCCATAGAAGAGGGGTGTCAAAGATGTGGCCCGGCCTGGAGAACCACGTCATCCTGTCCCTGCCCGGTCTGGGGTCCCCTCTCCACTCCGGCATGCCAGATCCAGCGCCTGCTGTGGCCAGTCCACAACCAAACCGGGACATGTGCTGCACGCGGTATCCGCCCCGAATCATCTGGAGCACGTCCTGGTCCAGCAGAATGGGTGCTGCATACAATGCAGCCCTAAACCCGCTGGAGCAAGTACTGCGGGAATTAGAGCTGGCGTTCGGCACGGGATCTGGGAAGGGTCAGTGGGCCTGATCCAGCCCATGCGGCTGGCCCCGTGCTGTTTACCTGACCCACGGGCAGCTCTCCGGCCACTCCTCTGGCCCACAGGCTATTCACTGCCTACGTGCACACCAAGCGTTTATCTCCTCTGCCTTTCTCTTTGAATTCTGTTTCCAGTCCTGTGTTGCAAAGCAGAAATCCTGATCATTCAGGGAAGGAGAAACTTGTTCAGGCTCAAATCCATGTTTCCCCCACTCTTTGTCTCTTGCTCAATTACTGGTGTATGTGCTGGCACCTTGTTTTGGATAATAGCTAAGCCTGCTTTCTATCACAAGGGCTGTGAGATCCCCCCTGGTGAATTCAGTGCAAGAGTCCTAAGCGGGCTGGCAAGGGTACGTGATTTTGCAGCTCTCACAAGTGAATGCCGCCAGCTCGGCGTGTGCACCAGCAGTGATGCTGCAGTCGCAGCCCCCTGCTCCGTGATGGGGGCGATGGCTTGTTGTGGCCCTCGGGTAGTACCCATCCTGACACAGAACAACCCCCAGTTCTCCCTGCCCTATTTGTCCTAGGTCTTGACAGGCAGCCAAATCATACCAGGTTAAAAGAGGGGAAAGGGGAACTTTTTTTTGCAGCTGATCTGCAATCACTTGTGTATCCTCTGTCTGACTTCAAGTGGGAGCTGGAGAGGAGTAGTTTGTCCTGAATGAAACAACCGAGTTACCTCCGTTTAGTTTCACTTCCTGCAGCATAAAGCGGATGCACACGGAGGCGGCTGACGGTTTGCAAATCCCTCCTTTGTTTTAGGGGTGGAGGTTGTGGCCATGTTGGTCTAAGGACATAGGCAGACAAGGATAATTGGGTAAATCCAATATCTTTTATTAGACCAACTCAAATAGTTGGAAAAAAAATCTTCTTAGCGAGCTTTTGGGCGCAGACACCCTTCATTAGGCTGAGGACATGTCTCCTTGGTTTTAACTTAGTATAATTATTTTTGGGTAGCCGTATTCACCTCCGTACTGTCTGTCACACAGCCGCGCAAGCCGTCGCTGTCTGCTATGCAAGAAGGTGCAGAAACCGGCACGGCTGCCTTGGTCGTGACGTTCTGCGCTCGCTGCACAAGAAAGCTTTGCTGACTTGGTGCGTTCAGCTAGATCTGAACTGAGGTCTTGCTCCCCGGTGCCCTTACAAACTGTTTCCATTGCTCCCATGCGCTCAGCGGGATGCACAAAGCAATGTATGTGGGGAACAACGCACGCCGTAGCGTCTTACAGCACGTTTTCACTATGGCCCTTGTGCTTGCCTGAAAGCACGCCGGTTGTCAGTGGGACTCGTGCTTACAGCTGAGCGCTCTGATGGGTGAACTGCAGATGCTTCCTCTGCCTTAAGAAGGGCGTTTGTACCCGAAAACTTGCAAAGAAGAATTTTTTCCAACTTCTTTAGTTGGTCTAATAGAAGATATTGGATTTACCCAGAAAAGCTCATCTGCCTGATAGGTGGAGACCTTCAGCACAGATAAGGGTTGCCAGATGCGTTGTTTAGAACAAGGGTTTGGGGTTCAGTTTTCTGGGGTGCGGCTGCGTTTCACCCAGGAGTGTGATTGTGGCTCTTGTTGGTCAGCCCGGTCCTGCTAGAAAGGCAGCCATAGTAGGATGGCACTTGGGAGAGGGTGACTGCCCTTATCTTTGCCTCCTTTTTGGGTGGGTTTTGCAGCTCGTGCCCTGCTCTGCGCTACCAGGGCAGCGCTGGTCCCAGTCCCTGTGCTCGGGTGGTTCAGAGGCAGTCAGACAGCATTAGACAAGGGTCAGTCCAGGCGGATTACAGTGGTGCTCAATCCAGAATATCTAGGGAGACAGCTGCCTCTCCTGCTGATCGGTATGGGCTTCTTGTTCCCTTGTATGCCCCATCTATCTGCCTGTGCCTCCTGTCTTGCACTTAGAGTTGTTCGTTATTTGGGTCAGGGACATCAGGGACATCTCTTTACAGCACCTAATACAGTGGGGCTTGGGCTCCCGACTAAAGCCCTAAGGGCTTGTTGACACCCTGGTGCTGGTGCATCTCAGAGTTGGTCGGGTTGGAAGGGACCTGAGCAGAGCATCAAGTCTGCCCTCCTGTCATGGGCAGCAAAGGATGCTGGGGTCAAATGACCCCTGCTAGGTGACTTGCTAGCCTCCTTTTGAAGACCCCCAGGGTAGGGGCGAGCACCTCTTCCCTTGGAAGTTGGTTCAGATCCTAGCTGCACAGACTGTGAAGTAGTGCCTCCTCCTGATATCTAGTCTGAATCTACTCTCCATCAATTTATGGCCATTATTCCTCGTTACTCTCAGTAGTGCTCGGGGGAACAGGGGCTCCCCCAATGCCTGCTGGTCCCCCTTGGTCAGTTTATAGACGGCCACCAGATCCCCCCTCAGCCCTCTCTTGTGGAGGCTGAACAGGTTCAGGTCCCGTCGCCTCTCCTCATAGGGCCTGCCCTGCTGCCCCTGACCATGCAGGTGGCCTCCTCTGGCCCCTCTCCATGCTGCCCACATCCCTCCTGACGTGCGGTGCCCAGAACTGGACGCAGTACTCCAGCTGTGGCCTGACCAGAGTCGCATAGAGGGGGAGGATCACCTCCTTGGCCCTGCATCAGTGGGTGCATGACAAGGTGTGGTTGGCCTTCCTGACCGCGTCCCCACACTGCCGGCCCACGTTCATTTTGGCATCAGTAATGACTCCGAGATCCTTTTCTGCCTCTGCGCTGATGAGAAGGGAGTTCCCCAGCCTGTAGGTATGCTGGTGGCTCTTCCTCCCCAGGTGCAGCACCTTGCACTTGTCAGTATAGAATCCCATCCTGTTCTCATCTTCCTACCCCTGTAACCTGTCCAGATCCAATTGCAGCCTGTCCCTCCCCTCTAGCGTGCCCACTTCTCCCCCCAGCTTAGTGTCACCTGCAAATTTGAACAAGGTGCTTTTTACCCCCTTGTCCAAGTCAGTGATGAAGATGTTGAAGAGTGCGGGCCCGAGGACCGAGCCCTGGGGGACTCCACTGCCCACATCCTTCCAGGTCGAATAAGACCAGTCCACCACCTCTCTCTTTGTGCAGCCCTCCAGCGTATTAGCTGGAACCATCTGACTGCGTAGGCGCTGACACCACGATCTCCTAATTTTTCAATCTCAGCCAGCCTGTTCCCAAGAACGCCCCACCTACCCGCCTCGGGGCAGATTCAGGGGGGTGCAGTGGCGCAGTTGCACCTCCTTTGATTCCTGCCCCACCCCAGGATTAAAACCAACTTCCTGGAGTGGTGGCAGCATTACTATTTAGGCAGTAATGAGGGAGTCAGTTGACTTCGTGGCTCATTAAAATCTACCTAATTCCTTCTATACTCTTCATTGCACAGGTGTTGAGGACCCTCTTCCCTTTTTAATAGTCTTGATGTTTCACCAATCAAGATATCCTTTGCCGTGTAATTTAGCTGTTCATTGACTGCTCCTGGTGACGTAGCTCCTATTTCACAGCCTTGCAGACTGGTTTTAATTCATTCCAATACAGTTGCGCTTGTTTTTGCATCGGTAACAAATGCAACTCAATAACATAGCCCTATGCTCCTGGCGTATTAGTAAAGCTTCTAGCCTCCTTTTACCTGGAGAAGAATGTATTTTTTTAAGTGTGCGGGTGCATTTAACTGCGTTCACCCCAATTTTCAAAATCCTAGATCTACCTGCGCACCCACCCACATCCGCAAGCACACTCCAAACCTGGGAGGATGCTCTGAGGTTTTCAGGCACACAAGAGACCAAGAGGTTGAGAGAAGCTAGAGAGGAATGACCCAGAGCATCTTCGCCGGTGCGTTTCCAGGTTTGGGGTGTGCAAGTAGGAGGGCGTCCTTACGGGTGTTGGGGCGAGGGAATACCTCTGCCCCTGGAGTGCAAACTAGCTCCCTTATGTGTAGTTGTAATAGTAATAATCAACGCATGGAAATAGCACCAAACCAGTGTGTTTCCCATTGCCGATGGGGGAGAGGGGAAAGAATTACCCATTTTAGACGGATGTAAAGATGAGACATTTTACTTTTAAATTGTCTCTTTGTACATCCTAATTAGCAAAGCTTCTGAGCGCACATATGTATAGCTGTATTTTAAGAGAGAACATTTCATGTGATTAACTAATGGAGGCAACTAAGGACAGAAAGTGCTAGTGCCCACAGCGGTCGTTTTCTCTCTTGACTGATCCCAGGGTGTTGAAGGCCCTGCCCCACCCCGGTGGCAAGGGGGGTGTAGGTCCGAGGGGTCTGGCCCAGGTTCTTGCTAGATGAATCTTACTGGAAGTTGGCAGGCACGGTGAAGGACTAAGAGGCTCCAAACCGAGGCGGTGACCTCCTCACTTGTTTGGCACGGGGTGTTATTGGATTCCTAGACGCTGATCGTGGAAACAGCATTGCATGCTCAGGTCTTTTTTGTTAAATCTTAAGCCGCCAAGAGATTTCACCCATGCTTTTGGATGCAGACATGCTGCTGTAACTCCTTCTCTTGTCACCCCCGGCTTAGACTCCTGGAGTCTGCTTCGCTTTGAGCTGCGCACGACACCGACTCGGTACCCGGAGCTGGCCCGCTTGCTGAGCGGTGCATCTCTCGGGTGGTGCAAGGTGGCAGCGCCATGGGGCTCTGCCGTTTGCCCGGGGTTTCTGGGCAGATGTTGTCCAACGAAGCCAAAGTCCTGCTTGTTTGAGAACCATTGCTTTGCATGGTCTGCCGTGCTGGAAGCGGGCATCTGGCCCAAGTGTTCCTCGGTAGGAATGGGGCAGAGCTGCGTGCCGGTTGTTGCTAGAAGTCTTTGGCTTTGTCTTCTTCTCCCACCTGATTTTGATGCCCTTGTGGGAACATTGCAGAGGATTGTCAAAGGCATTTTGAATGGTAGCTTGGGACCTGGACCCTGCTGACTTTCACTGAGGAGGAGAGGAGAGATGGGTGCATCTCTACTGCCTCGGCCTGAGACGTACCGTGCCTGCTGCGTGGGCACTGCCCCATCCTTTATGAAGTGCTGGGCACTTGCCAGCACAAGAGACCGAGCATGTCTAGGGCCTTGCTAAGGCAGCAGCATTAGGTCTTTTTAGCAGTTGGGATTAGAAATGGGAACCTCACCCGATACAACACAGGCCCTTAAGGAGAGACTGCACCCCTCCCTGGCAAAATCAAGAATACCTTCCTTGATCCTGGCCAGGTGAGATAGGGGCCACAGATAATGTGCGTGGAGGCGGAAGGGCCTGCTTAACTGCTCTGCCCCTTCTTGGGGTACGTGAGGGGTACATCTGCTTCATGGAGGAGCTGTGGGGCGTGTGGCACGGGCCAAGGGGGTGGGAACCATTATATGGCTTCCTACGGAGAGGATCGAATGAACCCTGCACTCATCTGATCTGCATTAGAAACTCCTTCCGTGGGTACCAGCTGCTAGGATTTCCTCTGTTGCTGTTGAAGGGGGCCGGGGGAAAATCATTTCTCTTGCTAGCAAAGGGAATCTCTTTGCTCTCTGTGTTCATCCCTCCCTCTTTCAGGGAAGGAGGCGAAAGGATCACGGGGAAACGGCGTGTCTGAGCCTCTTACGGCAGCGTAGGGGAACGGAGACTGTTTTCGGGGCTTGTTGCAGGCGCCGCTGAAATGCATGTGTACGGCGTGCCCAATCCCCGGCCTGCTCCGCTGGAGGAGAAGGGATTGGGTGGGGGCGAGGGGGGTGGTATTGCTTTCGAAGGAAAGCAACTGGTGCATCTCGGCCGCTTCCTGAGCTGCTTCGTGAGCAGAGATGTGAGGGGGAGGCTGCTGACTTCACGAGCGGTGGGTGGAAAAATCGTTCGGTGAGAGGGTGGGGGAAGGAGGAGGGGACGGGGGGGCAGCAGTCTCATAAGGCACAGAGTGACCAATCCCTCGGTAAAATCAGCCCTGACTCACTGAGCATCACCCTCCCAGCCCCAAACATCAGGAGAGGATCTCTGCCTGCTGGTCCCTTGCCTGCTGGTAGCAGATGAAGTCACATTGGTGACTTCAGGCTGGGGGAGGAGAGGCCTGGCAGAAGGCCTGCTGCTTCTGCCAGGAAAGTGCATTTCATTCCTGAAGTTCTGGTGTAGACGAAGTTTCAAGGAGCCGGTTGATGCCCACACCCTGCTGCTCACCCTTTTGTTTTTCGTGCTAACGGTGTATGCAGGGGAGGTGCGAAAGTAAGTGTGTGCATGTGCATATGCATGTGTGTATGTGCATATGCATGTGTG